>OX371003.1:0-485000 GCA_947308005.1 Yponomeuta malinellus | reverse complement strand
GAAAAAAGGACAAACAAATTTAGTTAGCCTTTTCAAAACACATGTATTGAACTGGTTATAACGCCAGATATCTTTGCTATTGTACAAGTATATAGAATTCCCCACGAAGGATGTATTAGCTAGCCTAAATCTTGGCAATAAAACTTGGTCCGCTGTCCTACCTATAGATCGTTATAGGTGCAGCAATTGCAGCTGCATTTTATCACGACATCAAAGTTATATATACAATATATAACAGCTGAAATCCACAGATTTCAATCATCGAAAACAATTTTCAGACAAAGCTCTGCCATGTCGGTGAGCATGTTGGATCAACTCAAATAAAACCCTACTTAGCTGTCTGTCTGGAGTCTGAATTCTGACTTCAAACAACATCGAATTTAGTCTGATTTTACGAGGGATCATAGGGTTTTGGTGGCGTTTCACATTTCGGACGAAACTGAGATTGAAACGTCAAGCTCGCTGTGTGCTCCTAAATGAGAATTAGATTCCATACTACGAAGCCAAGTGAATATCTTTAAATATAAAACGCTGCTTCTTCGTCTCAAATAAATTACAACGAAGGGTTTCTTCCGTTTCTTAGCAACAGTTTACGGTTCATAGAAACATTTGTAAGAAACTAAACTATCTAAACATCGTAAGGAAACCTGAGTGTCTGAGCTATTCACATGCATGAAATCGCCAATCCGCGGTGGCCACGCGTGATGATTACTCCCATACTCTACCTGAGAGAAAGTCTGTGCCTTACAGAGGGACGTATATAGGCTGCTTATGCTGATTTTTATCTAATTAATCCATAATCATAGCCCACCGTTAAGCAAAGAGCTCTTTTTTGTGGGTCGGTTCTGTTCCAGTCTCGCCCACAAAAGTAAACCAACTTAAACTACCAGCTTACATTATTTCCGCTGCTTAATCGTGAGCCATCCTCATCCATCAGTCAGCTATTACCGCCTATTGCCATCCTCGTCCAGTAAGATAGCGGAAATCACGAGGATACTCCTAATATCAAATACAAAACAACAACTAAACCTACCTCAATAAATGTAAAAATATAATGTATATGTAAATTTATGAATAAGCAGCTCCTTAACTCAAAAATCTTTAAATATTAAGAT
This sequence comes from Yponomeuta malinellus, assembly GCA_947308005.1. NCBI lineage: Eukaryota > Metazoa > Arthropoda > Insecta > Lepidoptera > Yponomeutidae > Yponomeuta > Yponomeuta malinellus. The sequence goes on along the minus strand of OX371003.1, from coordinate 483,885 downwards.
TAGAAGTTAAGTTCATGCCATGTAATGTATATAATTTTTCTTTGAAATAAACAGCTTAAATTTAATTTTTTTTTTAACTTATAAGTATTTAACAGTATAAAAAAATTTTATTTTTTTTGACTACACAGTACATAACACAGGCCAGTAAAATTGAAATAATTTTACTTAAAGGGTGGCGCTTTGTAAGTAGTGGAAGTATTTTCGGAGGCTAAAATACATATAAACATAAACTCGCCTGTATGTCAGAGGGATAGGCAGAGACCAGCTACTGCCACTTGCCGCGATCCTGACAGATCACTTTCGCTTCCTCAACATTCATTGGTCGATGCAAGCTCACACGCAAGTTTCGGGTACTTTATCTTGCCCTTTGCTAATACATCCTCAATTGGCCGAAGTATGTCCGCTTTGGACGTCCCCTACGTTAAGTTGGATACAATAAAAATAAATAAATAACCTTTAGACAACACAATCAAAGTTGAAAATCCTTTGCTATGGTAACCAGGCAAGAACAATACAAACATACAAATACACCTAGACTACGGCCGTTTCAGGTACGGCGAGATGAGAGACCGAATCAAGTGCGGCTTCCAGTGGGAATCGAATCAGGAACTCTGCTTTGGTATCTAGTCAACCGGCGTGTTAACCGGTAGACCAACAAGACAGTCTGTACTACAAACAAAACGGCGAGCATGCATGCAGCGAATGTTGATGAAGCGAGGTGTCAGTGAGGATTGTGGCAAGTGCCAAACCTTGGTTTAGCACTTCGCCTACCTCTATCGCAGGCGTAAGTTCATGTTTGTGTAGGGTGTGGAGTAAATAATTTACGCCCTGTAAACAAAATAATTGTTTTAAAATAAGAAATCATATAAAGTATTGGTGTTAAAGTATGAAATTGCCGTTTTATTGCAATAGGTTCTTTGAATTGACATAGAATCTTCATGGTTTGAGGTTTTCGAATGAAACTTTTTTCAAATGGTTTCTATGATGTTCTTTTTTTAAAAAATGTGAAACATTTGAATATCGACTTTCAATTGTTTTTTTTTATTCAATTTAGACAAGAAAGATGGATACTGCGAAAATTCGAGTGATTATGAGGCACCCATTTTTCGTATTTTTTTATTTTATTGATTTGACGCAAGTGATTAAGGTAACGTTATATTGTTATATTGTGGGTAAGGTAACGTTAAACCATGCCGCTAATTCCTGGGTAGTTTGACTAGGGTCGGCTTCCACTATCTCTCTTCATTTATCGTTATTCACCTGTGTGGGCGGTCTTCCTCGTGGCTCGTTCTTTAAGTCGAAATTTCCATTACGAAAGCGTTTAAACCAAAATCGCACGGTGCGTTCATTAGTAGACCCCTCTCCAAACGCAGCATTGATATTGCGGGCTGTTTCTTTAGTTCCGCGTCGGAACTCGTATTCAAAAATCACTCGAATTTTCGCAGTATCCATCTTTCTTGTCTAAATTGAATAACAAAAACAATTGAAAGGCGATATTCAAATGTTTCACATTTTTAAAAAAAAAGAACATCATAGAAACCATTTGAAAAAAGTTTCATTCGAAAACCTCAAACCATGAAGATTCTATGTCAATTCAAAGAACCTATTGCAATAAAACGGCAATTTCATACTTTAACCCCTATTATTAGTATGTTACAAAATTTCATAATTTATAAAAGGGTAAAGACCCCGTTCTAGGTTAAAACCTGTATACTAAAACGTAGGCGCAAAGAGTGGAGATACTAGAAATAGTTTCTTCACCGTCGATAATGTGACTAACTGATTACTTATAATAACCCAAAGTTTAAAATTATTAGTTGATTTGCTGGTAGCTGACAGTGTCTAGTTTTAAAATGGTATAAATACGTGTGACACAAAATAATATTGAAAATTTGAAACTTTTGCTTGGTGAGAGTGTCTTATTTATTGATACCGAAGCAAACGTTTCCAGTTAATCCATTCTTTACGCCACACTCTCTACGAGTAGATTCGATATGCCAGCAAGAATCCTTCGAGTTTAAAGTAACTTCGTAACCCCGTCAAGTGGGATATGTTGTTCATCCCGCCTAATCCCCGAGGTTGAAGCCGGTGCAATATTAACGAGAACATATTAAGCAATTTGTTGCGGCGTCTCGGGGATGATCTCGGAATCACTTAGCCGTGAATAAGTGATGAGAGGCGGCCGGGAGAGGCTCCAGCCACAGCCTTAATGGATGCAGCCACGACTGGAGCGATGCGCATAGATGCTACTGTTGTGTATTTACTTAGCAAAAGCGTAAGCTCACTAAACATGGGCAGTGCATCGAACTTTTCTTAGAGAGAGTGTGACGGTTTAGCGTCGCAAGAATGTAGGTAGATAGAAGCCGGTCGAAATTAAACAACCCGGAATAAAATTTACAATTATTTATTAAAAGAGGGAAGCAGACTCGACTAGGTCGCGGGTTTATTATTGGCTGGCAATTAGTATGAAGCAATGTCCTTGTAATTGGGGTCACTTCCCTGCACTGTGTAACGGCACGTAGTCCACGTCGAAGCAGCACGCAGAAGTTCCAGGTTCCGGGATTAGGGTCTGCAACGCAGGTCTACCGGATACGCGCAGGAGCGTGTGAGTGAAAGTTGGTGAGCCCCAAATCGAACCCCAGACTTGGTCCCTGGAATTCCCGGAAAATAGTCGTTTCACAAAAAGTCCAAATTCGTGTAAGTGACTGCGACATCGGGATTTTTGTAGAATAAATACGCTCGCGTTTTAGTTGGCTATATTAGTGAACCCCAAAGCATTTAATGGTGATCAAAGGATGTGGCAGTCACAAACAAAATCAACAGTTTTATGATCAAGCAAAGTATGAAATGATATTATCAAAACCTTATGATGAAAGTTAAATGTACTTCACTAATTACAATATGACCAAAAGCGTTATAGTTGCCTTTTGTTGCGATTGTATATGAAATTACAACTTAATTAGCTAGAATTAAATGTAATTTAGCTAGTATACTATGAGTTTTTTTAGGAAGCGGGTAGATGATATTTCCAGAATCTCTTAGAAGCGTGATATTCCCAGCCTGATTCGAATATGCAGATAATGTTATTACGTTATTTAGACTAATGTATAATGAGAACTAGTTTATTTTTAGTATTGTCTACATGTAAAGTGATTAATAGCTATCTATGTTAACTTAATCTAAGTAGTACAATATTCACAACACTCACCCGATTCGGGGAAATACTGGCACTTAATTTTGACACAGGTTATAGGTATTTATGGTTTACTCCAAATCTTAGTATCTGTCACACCATCATAGTTAGGAAATATTAGTTGGGAATAAATCCCATAGTTATTAAATTGGTCGACCTGTCGCGGTCCTCGCCGTAATGCAAATGTCTAGTGGCGTATGTGTCTCCTTCGCTGGTCGCGGCTGCGCTCGTATCGCGAGTCGGTGACGTCGCTCATTGTATTCGTAACTAGTTTATCTAATAGTAATTGTGCGCAGACGATTCTGTCTGTATGTAGATACATTTTATTTATTATAGTTGTAATATGTAGATTGGATGATTTTTGAGTTGTAAATATATAGTTTGGTTTTTAAATATAGTATAGCAGTCTCAATTTAGTACACATAAAGGTAAACCGTTACATACCCCCTTTTTTAGGTTAGGATTTTTGCTGAAAGAAAAAAAAAAATCCGCTATCTCTCTATGCTGCTCAATAGATATACTAGTTATCATTCAGGCCTCTCTCTCAACATTCCTCCCCTAATCATTCATACTTCACGCTAAACAGGCAATAGACACGTATAATGTGTGTTATTGCGTCCATACAGATTGAGTATTTTGCTGTAGTGAGTAACAAAATACTCTTATATAACTATTGATGGATATAAGGTTAGCCAATTATTACCCACAGTATCAAGGCTGTACATGCTGTCATTCTTTTATTATTTGTCTATGTAGTAGACATAGGATCCTACTTACAGTACACTGAAAGGTACCTACTGTATAGGAAAATACTCCGTCATCCGGTAGAGGACACGATTCTTTTTTTTTAAACAAATAACACATCAACTTCAGGAAAATATATTATTAGTGGGCCTGTGGATTAAATCAGACTATTAGCGCAGGGATAGTAGCACGAGTTACACAGGGTACTTACATATTCTATTATTGCTTATAGTTAGTTAATTTGAAATCTTTGACATGCCAGTCTCCTATATTATTTCCGGTCATATCTTCGAGTTCGTATACTAAATTAGACTTTTTCTTTACAATTTTGCACTTCGTAAACTTCGGAGCAAGCTTCTTACAAAACATTTTGTTTTTGTTGCTTAGGAAAAATGTCTTCTTCCAAATGATGTCACCTACGTTAAAATTTACGTCTTTACGGCGCAGGTTATAGTGACCACTATTTCTTGAATGGGCTTTAGTTAGGCACAATTGTACTTTTTCGAATATAGTTCTTAAGTTACCTAAATTTTCAGCGTATTCGTCCCTTGGCGTGAAAATTATATCATCGCTGAGCTCCGTATCGATATAATGCAAGCCAGTTGTAACTAATTCACGCCCATATACCAAAAATGCCGGCGTATAACCAGTCACCTCATTTACCGATGAATTCATGGCAAATTGGATTTTTGATAGGTTACAGTCCCAAGATCTATGGTCGTTTTCAACGTAGGTAGATACTGCTGTTAAAAGGGTCTTGTTGTAGCGTTCAACGCTGTTAATCTGGGCCGTGTATTTAGGCGTGAACATGACGTTAGGGATATTGTACTTTTTATATAGTTGCTTTAGAATATTACCCACAAATTGTTTTCCGTTGTCCATTAATACAGTGCTGGGTACACCGTGAACAAGAAAAACTTCTTCCTCGAGTAACTTAGCTATTATCTCGGAAGTTGCGCGGCGAATAGGGAACATTAGACAATATTTTGAAAAACAACAATGGACTACAAATATAAATGTGTTTTGTTTTCGTGACGGTGGTAGGGGACCTATTAGATCCATACTCAGCATCTGGAACGGTCTTGAACAGTCTTTAGGACGGCCCATGATGCCAAGTGTAGCATGTGCAGGATATTTGTGAGCACAACATGTGTCGCAAGTAGTTACAAATTTGGAGACATCGCGGTGCATATCTGGCCAAAAATAATTTAAGGAAAGACGTTTGTGAGTTTTATATATGCCAAAGTGGCCTGAAGTAGGGTCAGTGTGATTTCTAGTAATTATGTCCGATCTGTACTCAACAGGAATAACTTCTTTCCACTCAAACTCATGAGTTAAGGGATTCAAACTCTTTTTATATCTAAAAAGTTTACCATTAGTTACTTTATAGTTAAGAAACGATGTTGGAGCGTTTTGGCAACCGTGGTAGATGTTGAGATACCAACTGTCACCTGTAGAGTAGAACATGTGGTGATTCGAAGAGTCCTGATCTATTGTAGCTATTGGTACTGAACGGGAAAGACTGTCAGGGACTACATTCTCTGAGCCACGACGATGTTTGATGTCGAAGTCGAATGAGGACATACGAACACCCCAACGAGCTAAACGACCTGTGGGATTATTTAAATTCAAGAACCATTTTAAGGACGAGTGGTCAGTGTACACAGTGAACGTTTTGCCGTTTTCCAAGTAGCATCGCCAGTGTTCGATAGCTGTCAAGACTGCTAGGGCCTCCCTTTCCGTAGCACTGTAATTTCGTTCTTTGGTAGAGAGGGACTTGCTCATGTAGGCAATGACCTTCTCCTCGCCTTCTAAAATCTGTGTCAGAACCGCGCCAACACCGAAATCACTTGCATCCGTATGCACTTGAAATGCTTGTGAAAAGTCGGGGCATGATAATACTGGTGAAGTTATAAGAGCTTCTTTTAAAGTGCGGAAGGCTTTTTCGGCGTCAGAAGACCAATTGAATGGAGGAGAGTTTTTAGCAAGGGAGGTTAATTTATTAAGTGGTGAAGCTATTGTACTGAAGTTAGGTATAAATCGACGGTACCACGATGCTGTGCCTATGAATCGACGTACCTCCTTGCGATTAGTAGGGGTAGGGTAATTTATAATAGCTTCTACTTTTTCGGGATCTGGATGTAGTCCATTATGATCCACCACATAACCCAAGTATTTTAGTTTGTTTCTGAAAAATTGACACTTTTTGTAACTTATTGTCAAATTCGCCAATCTTAGTTTTTCCAGAACACGGACTAGTAGGGAGATATGTTGTTCGAAGGTCGGTGAAACAATGATAATGTCATCAATGTAAACAAATACTTTATTTTCGAACTCTGGACCGTAGAACAACATGTCAACCAATCGCTGTTGCGTGGCAGGGGCATTAGTAAGACCGAACGCCATAGAGGTAAATTGGAATGTACCCTTAGGAGGAATATAAAATGCCGTCTTACACCGGTCTTCTTCCTTTATAGGAATCTGCCAGAAACTTTTTGAAAGATCTAAACTAGAGAGATACTTCGCGTCTCGTAAATTATCAAGTATTTCGGAAATGTACGGAATACTGTATGCATCTTTCACAGTAACGGCATTAAGCTTACGACTGTCTAAGCAGAACCTTAGTTCACCATTCTTTTTAGGCGTCAGTAGTACAGGAGATGACCAAGGGCTTTCGCAAGGTTCTACTACGTTTTCTCGTAACATTTCGTCAAGTTGAATAACTAGTAAACGTTGTTTTTCAGGTGACATTCTGTAGTACCTTTGACGTATAGGAGCAGCATTCCCAGTATCGATACCGTGAGTAATTAGACTTGTGCGGCCAAGACCACGTTCTTCATATGAGATGTCGCGAAACTGTGCTGTGATATGATCAGCCGTAACTTTTTGTTCTGTAGAAAGGTGGTCGTAATCACATATGTGTGTAGGGGTATTAATCGATAAAATATCTGGAGTGATAGTCTCTTTACCTATCATGATTGAGTCCAGATGTTTAGGGAACAAATTAAAAAGCCTCCAGAAATCCATGCCCAAAATCAAGGGATTTTGAATCTCTGGTACTACGTAAACTTTTAGAATGTGTAGTTGGTCCAAAAACGAGACAGGTAAATTTATGATACCAACATTATTCATCTTTTGCCCACCTGCAGCGACAAAATTTAAAAGTTCAGAGTTATCAAATCTAAAACCAGCATCTAAGAAATTGGTATGATAATTTTGTCCGAGAATTGTGACACTACTACCAGTGTCCAATAAACCATTGATAGTTATACCGTTTATATCAACAGCGACGTATGGTCTGCTGTTTTCATGCTCTATCGCATTATGTGAATCGTGGATTGAAGTGACAGAATAACAAGAGAAAAATTTAGATATAAAATCAAGCCAAGATTTCCAATCTGTTTTATCAAGGTTACTATTAGGTTTGCTGTCAGCTTCACGTTCACTACAATCCACTAAATTCAGTTTTTTGAGTGAGTAGGTTTAGGATTGCAGGTGGTACAGTCAGGGTAGCGAATGCCTTTGTTTCCACACTTAAAGCATATATCAAAATGTGGCTGCTTGCACTCTTTTAGAGAATGAGTATCACTGCGACACCTTGGACAATATTTTCGAGTTGTATGGGCATACTTAGAGCTTCTCGGTGTCACTTGTAATGCATTGGTACTTGTAGGTCTTTCTTGTGTAATTTTAGGTTTATTGTTGTAGTGATAAGTATTTGTGTAGTTATTATCTTTGTTAGGAGTAGTATAACCCTTATATTTTTCATTATAGTAAGCACTTTGGTAGCTTTTATTAGGATAGTAGTGGCTAGATTTTTGTTGTTTAGTGTAGGCGAACTCCGGTGCTACAGTTTCCGAAGTCACGCGAGGAGGCTCATGAAATAGAGACATACGTGAATGTATGTTCTCATAGTTAGAACACACACTTTTCAAAGACTTCAGGTCCTTGATCTCGGGAGAAGCTGTCAAAGTGCTAGCATAGCATGGTCTGATATTATGTAAAATAATTTCTAATTTATCATCTTCAGACAGTGGTTTGCTAAGCCTCGAAAACATGCCATGCATAATAGACAGGTAAATTGAGATGTTTTCGAGCTCACCCTGAGTACGGGACCGAATTTCAGCCAAAAGGCGGTAGTCATAGTCCTTTTGACTAAAATCTTGTTTTAGTTGTACGACAACGTCGTCCCAAGTTTGCACACTTTGTCTAATACTACGGAACCAGTGTAGTGCGTCGTCCGTAAAAATCTCATATGCAAACTTTAGTAACCGGTCTTTCGAGATGTTCCTAGCGTCTACAAATTCATCCACTCTTTGTATGAAAGAAAAAACACAGGATTTGCCAGAATATTTTAATTTTGCCAAATCAGAGGACAGATTACGATCGCAAGTAACCATTGTAGTTTCAGGTTCTGAGCTTGAACCTGCACCAGAATTTGAACCTGGTCTTAATCCTGTGATTTCTTTGTACTGGTTGTTAAATACAGCGCGATTCGATTTATGCTGATCGACTACCTGAGCACTGACATTTGTGATGCGTTTAAGTCTGTGGTAAATATGATGCAGTAAATTTTCAGTGCGCAAGAACAACGTTTTGTCAAATTTACTTTTTAGGGACGACAGCATAGTTTGAGATTTTGTTAGACTTTCCTTGACCGCGTCCAGGTCAACCACAGGCTCTAAGTGAGATTCCAAAATATCCTCAGGGGCTATACCTAATTTAACAATCTGACTACGAAGGTCTTGTACAGAGCCGCCTGTACCACCTCTAAGGGTGACCTCGTATTCGAGTTCAGCTTTTTGGAGTGACAGATACTTAATCGGATACGACATGTTTACTTTTCCTCAGAATAGGGTATGTGTTGTGATTACAAATGATTGAAAAGCAGTGATTGTATAGTTGCTAAGTATGTGGTATGAGTAATAGGTAGTTAGAATATTGTATTTATTAAATTAAGTTATAATAGGTTTATATATTTAAGTATTGTGTATAATTTACTTATTGTAAATATAAGCAATTAGAATTAGGGCAACCACGTACCAAACAACTGCTCAAATAAACCTTAAAATTAGGCTTAATAACACCAAGCTAACAAATCTAGTAGTATAGTTAAAAGTGATGATTATTATAGCCACCAACACCCATGAAAACCAAAGAAAACAAATGCCAAGGACCTGCTTCATATGCTCAGCTCAGAAAATACCTAAATTGGGCGCCATTGTGACGGTTTTGCGTCGCAAGAATGTAGGTAGATAGAAGCCGGTCGAAATTAAACAACCCGGAATAAAATTTACAATTATTTATTAAAAGAGGGAAGCAGACTCGACTAGGTCGCGGGTTTATTATTGGCTGGCAATTAGTATGAAGCAATGTCCTTGTAATTGGGGTCACTTCCCTGCACTGTGTAACGGCACGTAGTCCACGTCGAAGCAGCACGCAGAAGTTCCAGGTTCCGGGATTAGGGTCTGCAACGCAGGTCTACCGGATACGCGCAGGAGCGTGTGAGTGAAAGTTGGTGAGCCCCAAATCGAACCCCAGACTTGGTCCCTGGAATTCCCGGAAAATAGTCGTTTCACAAAAAGTCCAAATTCGTGTAAGTGACTGCGACATCGGGATTTTTGTAGAATAAATACGCTCGCGTTTTAGTTGGCTATATTAGTGAACCCCAAAGCATTTAATGGTGATCAAAGGATGTGGCAGTCACAAACAAAATCAACAGTTTTATGATCAAGCAAAGTATGAAATGATATTATCAAAACCTTATGATGAAAGTTAAATGTACTTCACTAATTACAATATGACCAAAAGCGTTATAGTTGCCTTTTGTTGCGATTGTATATGAAATTACAACTTAATTAGCTAGAATTAAATGTAATTTAGCTAGTATACTATGAGTTTTTTTAGGAAGCGGGTAGATGATATTTCCAGAATCTCTTAGAAGCGTGATATTCCCAGCCTGATTCGAATATGCAGATAATGTTATTACGTTATTTAGACTAATGTATAATGAGAACTAGTTTATTTTTAGTATTGTCTACATGTAAAGTGATTAATAGCTATCTATGTTAACTTAATCTAAGTAGTACAATATTCACAACACTCACCCGATTCGGGGAAATACTGGCACTTAATTTTGACACAGGTTATAGGTATTTATGGTTTACTCCAAATCTTAGTATCTGTCACACCATCATAGTTAGGAAATATTAGTTGGGAATAAATCCCATAGTTATTAAATTGGTCGACCTGTCGCGGTCCTCGCCGTAATGCAAATGTCTAGTGGCGTATGTGTCTCCTTCGCTGGTCGCGGCTGCGCTCGTATCGCGAGTCGGTGACGTCGCTCATTGTATTCGTAACTAGTTTATCTAATAGTAATTGTGCGCAGACGATTCTGTCTGTATGTAGATACATTTTATTTATTATAGTTGTAATATGTAGATTGGATGATTTTTGAGTTGTAAATATATAGTTTGGTTTTTAAATATAGTATAGCAGTCTCAATTTAGTACACATAAAGGTAAACCGTTACAAGAGGATGGGCTTAATTACTAGGCGTGTCCAATGTTGATTTGCCATTCCAATCGCAAATACTTCAGAAGTTAATAAAACCTGAATTTCAACGGATATTTACTCGTTTACTTTTCCATTTTACTAGTGCTCGTGTTTACCTTAGAAAATACTACTTCAAAAGTTGTACACTATAACTCATCATCATCATCATCATCATCAGCCATTTGACGCCCACTGCAGGACATAGGCCTCCCTCATGGTTTTCATAACCTTTGATCGCAGTATGCGGTTGAAATCTCAGGAAACGGAACCCTTATAGCATCACTTTGTTGTCCGTCTGACCGTCCGTCCGTCTCTCCGTCTGTCTCTCAAGACCCTTTGTCTCGTAAATGCTTGGAGGTATCGAGTTGAAATTAAAACCATATACTCAGATCCACAGTCTCTTGAAGCTGTGAAAAAATCAAACTTCTAAATTAACTTAAATAAAAAAGGCCAAGTGAGTCGGACTCGCGCACGAAGGGTTCCGTACATTAGACACAAATATCGGGAAAAAACGGCTAAAAGTCACGTAGGGAATGCCCCCTTAAATATTTATTATATTCAGTTTTTAGTATTTTTTGTTATAGCAGCAACAAAATTACATTATCTGCTTAGCTATCATGGTTCATGAGATGCTCGGTGACAGACAGACAGACAGACACACAGGCAGACAGACGGACAGACAGACAGACAGACAGACAGACAGACAGACGGACAGAAGTCTTAGTAATAGGATTTCGTTGGCACCCTTGGGGTACGGAACCCTAAAAAAGATACGGCTGATTGTGCCGCAAAACGTATATTTCGAAACTCAAGGGAATCAAAATTTATAGGGTACTTTCCGTTGACCTAAAACAATGAAATTTGGTAAGTAATGTCAGAAACACTCTTTGTTTTGTATGATTAAATCCACTATAAACCATTTTCTGCATGATTTAAAGTAAAAGCATCTGGTTTATAAATAATTAATCTGTAAATTGTTTTCGCGATGTTACAAAGTTATTACAAGCATTTTAATGCATAAGATAGAATTGAAAGTCTTAATTTTGTATGAAGTAAATCAGTTATTAATTCTTTTAATGTTATTAGTTCATGCAATCATAAATGTTAATTATGTAAATTTATGTTTTTATTATTTGTTGATTTTACCCAGTAATTGTACGTTTAAAACGAATAAAATTATATTTTGTGTTAATTGTTCCGGAAGTAGTAACTTCCCGCGTGGGAAAGGATGGCGCCACTTTGGTGTGGGCGCCATCTTTCTGAACGATGGGCAGTCTGCTACGATCGGGTGAAGTGTTTAAACGTGTAACGTGGAATAAACGGTGGATTACTATTTTAACTGTAAGTACTTGCATTTTATTTGAATGTCTGTCCTAATCGCTAGGATAACCAATGTTCTAAAAGTTCAACAACCTAAAAATTCCCAGCCACCTCAACATTTCAGAAGTGGGATGATTGCCCAGTCCACACGATAAAAGTGAGAAATTTTATACATTTTTTTTTTTCCTTTCGTCTCCTATCTTTTTATTTTTCTTTCGTCATTCTGGCTTTTGTTATGGCGTAAAGCAAACAGTCTGTCGGGCTCTGATTGTTACTACTATGCAAAGAAGTATCAACTATGAATTATTTGGACAGTAAATGAACACTCTTTTGAACCAACACATCGATTTAATCAAATTTGAAATAACAATAAAATAACGATTTAAATTTCAAACAACTTAAACTAGGCGTAAGGTCAACGCTCATTATTACGATAGGCGCTGCCTAATATAAGTTGTGTATTTTAGTGTTTACATAGTCTATGCGATTCACTCATCCTCAACAGACCAAATGAATGAAGAGGATGCAGAACCGTACACCCCGACACGGGCTTCGCGTCCGGGCTCGTCCTGTTCGGTAATCCTCGCGCCTCGGGCCCCGCCTGTCGTCAGCCAAGACCGAGCTTCGCGGGAATTGTGCAGTGAAGAGAGAAATGAAGAAAGTAGCCTACGTGATCGGGCCCTCCGTTCGCGTGCTGACGAGAATCACCGCTGTTCGCGCAGCCGCTACCGTGGCCCATTACGCGGTGCATCACACGTGGACCGTCGCCGCTTGCGTAGCCGTGACCGCGAGCCTTCATGTGCTGGTGCGGATCACTGCCGTGGCCGCAACCTTGCTGGTGCTGGTGTGGCCCACAGCCGCTCGCGTAGCCACAACCGCGGCCCCTCGCGTACTGGCGTGGACCACTGGCGTGACCGCAGCCTTGCGGGTACCGGCGTGGACAACCGCCGCTCGGGCAGCCGTGACCGCGGCCCCTCGCATGCTAGTGTGGACCACTGCCGTGACCGCAACCTTGCGGGTGCTGGCGTGGACCACCGCCACTCGCGCAGCCATGACTGCGGCCCTTCGCATGCGGGCGTGGACCACTGCCGTGACCGCAACCCCGCTGGTGCTGGCGTGGGCCACCGCCGCTCGCGTAGCCGTGACTGTGGCCCCTCGCGTGCCAGCGTGGGCCACTGCCGTGACCGCAACCTTGCGGGTGCTGGCGTGGTCCACCGCCGCTCGCGCAGTCGTGACCGCAGCCCTTCACGTACGGGCGTGGAGCCCTGCCGAGACCGCAACCTTGCGGGTGCTGGCGTGGACTACCGCCGCGTGCGCAGCCGTGACCGTGGCCCTTCGCGTGCTGGCGTGGACCACCGCCTCTCGCGCAGCCGTAACCGCGGCCTTGCGCGTACTGGCGTGGACCACCGCCGCCTGCGCAGCCGTGACCACGGCCCTACACGTGCTGGCGTGGACTACCGCCGCTCGCGCAGCCGCGACCGCAGCCCCTCACGTGCCTGCATGGACCACCGTCGTTCGCGCAGTCGTGACCGCCGCTCTGTACATGTGGACCACGACCACGACAATGAAGCGATGCTTGTCAGTAAGTCGGAAAACCTTTCACAACTACTAACCCTGCTTAAATCTGTTCATCATACAGAATCTTTAGATAGATTGAACTCAGTACATAACACCGTGCCAGAATTTGACCCCAGCAAAAAGGAACAGACGATGTCGATGTGGCTACATAAGGTCAATGAGTGCTCTTCGATATATAATTGGTCCGAAAAACAAATCGTACACTACGCTCTTCCTAAGTTGCGTGGAGTAGCCCAGCGCTGGTACGAAGGCTTATCATCTGTTCTTTTTACCTGGGACGAGTGGCAATCAAAATTGTTGTTAGCATTCCCCTCGGATGAAAATTATGGCCAAATGTTAAGTGATATGTTAGCTAAACGCGCTCGTTACACTGATTCACTGGAAGATTATTTTTATGATAAAATAGCCTTGGTAAATAGATGCGGTATTGATGGAAAACGAGCCGTTGAGTGCATTCTCCACGGTATTGATGACCGGTCTGTAAGACTAGGAGCTGAAGCAGTTCAGTTTGACGACCCAAACAAACTGTTGCCTTATTTGCGAAACGCTAGACCTGCTAGACCGAATGGTGATCGCAAACTCGCCAAGGGTCCTATACCCAAACACTTAGATCCTCAAACACGTACAGTTCCTAGGGCATTGCGTTGTATTAATTGCAAAAAAGATGGACACACAGTTTCACAGTGCACGCTACCTATAAAAAAATGTGGCAAATGCGCACGAATTGGTCATGAAACTGAGCAATGTTATTCAAAAACCGTAGCACCTCCTGATAAAACCGTGATGAAAATTTCTGACTGCGTTGAGGCAGTGGAGATGCTACCTGAAAAGATGAAAGACATCAGCAGGAAATTTAATAAAGCAGCGTTGATAAATGGAGTAACATTTGATGCTTTTATTGACTTCGGCAGCGAATGCACGATGATAAAGCTTTCAGAGTTTCGCAAAATTTACTCGGACTTCGATACCTTGAACCTGCCTATACTGAAAGGGTTCGGTAATTCTGTGGTGCAAGCCATTGGCAAGCGCCAAGTGCGTATCCGAATTGATGAGGTTGAAGCGGAGGTAGAACTTATAGTGGTCCCGGACGATGTCATGCATGTCCCACTCCTAGTGGGACAAACATTTACGGAGCAGTCGCATATAGTAATTACAAAAACTAGCGAATACTTGGAGATCACTCAACCAAACAACTGTGGGATTGCCCCAAGTAAAGTTTGTTTGTTTAGCAAGAATGACACCGTCATCTCTGGTTTAACTATAGTTGATGTTTATACTAGCCCACCCTACGCAGGGGATGTGTACCTTGACGTGACAGGACCCAGATTTAAAAATGGTGCTCAGTACACAATTTTGTCTGGGCTGTTCAGTTTGGATAAAGACGGTGCGGGACAAGTTGTGGTCAACAACCAGTCTAATGTGCCTCTTTCACTTGAAAGGGACTTCCTCATAATACGTGGGCGTGAGGCTCAAGAAGAAGTAGTTTCCAAAGTGCTCAACGTTAGTGCATGTCATGATCCTGATAGTACGTTGGAAACAATTGAAGCGTCCAGTCTAAATATTGATGCGTCTCTATCTCCTAAAGACAAGACTCGTTTGTTGTCGCTATTGCAGAAATATCGACGGTGTATAGCAATTAATTTATCAGAGTTAGGTTGCACCTCCGCTGGTGAAATGTCGATACAACTACATGACACTGAACCAGTAGTCTATCGTCCGTATCGACTAGCAATTAAGGAAAAGGAGAAGGTTCGGGGTATGGTTACAGAACTTCTGGATAACGGTGTGATTCGACCTTCCACTTCACCGTATGCCAGTCCTATTGTTCTGGTAAGAAAGAAAAATGGCGATCTAAGGCTCTGCATCGATTATCGGGCTCTTAATAAGAAAACAATAAAAGAAAATTATCCAATGCCCCTAATTGACGATCAGCTAGACGTATTGGCCGGAAACCAATTTTACACCACATTAGATTTGGCTTCCGGTTATTACCAGATCGGGATTCGCGAGAGTGACAAATTCAAGACGGCGTTTGTTACGCCAGACGGGCATTTTGAATTCAACAGAATGCCCTTCGGCCTCGCAAACGCCCCAGCAACCTTTCAACGCATAATGAACAAGGTTTTGGGAACAACACGACACAAGGAAGCGCTGGCATATTTAGACGATGTTATTATTCCATCGAAGGACATTGAAGAGGGTATGGCAAGATTGGAATCTGTTTTAGAGCTATTCTTGAATGCAGGTCTTACCTTGAATCTTTCAAAATGCTTTTTCTTTGGTCGAAAAGTGGATTACCTGGGTTTTGAGGTGTCCGTTGAAGGAATTCGTCCTGGATCAAGAAAAATAGAAGCAGTTGAGCGATTTCCTGTCCCAGAAAACCAGCACAATGTGCGCCAATTTCTTGGACTCGCTAGTTTCTTTCGGAGATTCGTACCTGGGTTTTCAGTTATAGCGAAGCCAATGACGCAGCTCTTGAAGAAGGATGCAAAATGGGTCTGGGGCCCAGAACAAGAATCTGCGTTCAAGGCATTACAGAAAGCGTTAGCAGAAAAGCCCACACTAGCTCTGTATAATCCCCAAGCAGAAACAGAGCTCCATACAGACGCTTGCAAAATAGGGGTGGCTGGAATTCTCTTGCAAAGAGACAGGGAGAATGTTCTAAGACCGATTGCTTACTTCAGTAGGCAAACAACGCCGGAAGAACAAAATTATTCTTCCTATGATCTGGAGACACTTGCCGTGGTAGCCTCCTTGCAGAAGTTTCGCGTCTACCTGGTCGGTGTACCTTTTATTATCGTAACTGACTGTAATTCATTGCGAGCAACTTTCCAAAAGAGGGATATGCTACCGCGCGTCGCTCGCTGGTGGGAGCAGATGCAGGAGTACAATTTTCGTATTGAGTATAGACCCGGCAGATCTATGGCTCACGTAGATGCGCTTAGTCGCAATCCCATCTCAGAATCATTGCCTAGCTCGTATAATGTTCTAGCTGTTAGTGACTCAAATTGGCTAGTCACCGTACAAGGTGCTGATGATGAAGTACAAAGAATTATCGGTATCCTAAATAACCCAGAGTTGACTGATGTTGTCGACATCAAGACAAATTACAAGGTGAAAAATGGTAAACTCTTCAGAATTACTCCACAAGGTGACCGGTGGGTCGTTCCAAAAGGAGTGCGCTGGCAAATCGTGAAGCAAAACCACGATGACATTGGCCACTTTGCTTTAGATAAAACCCTAGAAAAGATCAGTTCCACCTATTGGTTTCCTAAAATGCGGCACTTTATAAAAAAATACGTAAACTCTTGTCTAGAATGTGCTTACTCAAAGTCCTCTGGGGGTAAGAAACCTGGCTTGTTAAATCCAATCGAAAAGGTCAACATTCCGTTTGACACGATACACACGGATCATGTTGGGCCTTTCATGCGGAGTAGTAAAGGCAATATGTACATTCTAGTGCTGATTGACGCATTCACCCGTTACATTTACCTAAAACCCGTTAAAAATACGAAGTCTACTACAACTATTAGGATGTTTCGAGAGTATTTTGGGATTTTTGGAGTACCTCGCAGAGTAATTTCCGACAGAGGGACGTCATTTACTAGCGATTCTTTTAAAAAGTTTATGATTGAGAAGGGCGTGAAACATGTGTTGAACGCGGTTGCCACCCCCAGAGCGAACGGGCAGGTAGAGCGCTACAATAAGACAGTTGTAGACTCACTCACTGCCAAATGCATTGGCTCCACCGAAAACAAATGGGACGACCACTTGCCCGACGTCCAATGGGGAATCAACAACACCCTTAACAAGGGCATAAATCGTACTCCTTCAGAGGCCTTATTTGGAGTACGACTGACTGGAGCCACTGAAGGACCCTTAGTCACAGAATTAAGGTCTGATTTAACTGATACATCAACTAATCAGAACCTAGAGGAAATTAGGGAGGACATAAGCAACCATATTAGAACCAATCAAGAGGCTCAAAAACAATCCTACGATAAAAAACGTTGCCCAGCTAAGAGATACAAAGTCGGTGACTTGGTACGTGTTGAAAGACAAGTGCCAGCTACTGGTAGTAGTAAAAAACTGGTACCTAAATTTCAGGGACCCTATAAAATTACGCACGTGTTCGATTTTGATCGATACCGAATAGCTGACACACCACTCACACAAAAAGGGAATAGACGATATTCTACTGTCGTTGCTGTTGACAAAATAAAACCGTGGCTTAACTTTCGCCGGCCACACGATAGCTCTTCCAGTGATGAAAGTGACGAATATGCTGCATAAAAAAAAAATGTAATTAAATAAATTAATAAATAAATAAAAAAAAAAAAAAAAAAATTAAAAAAAAAACCGCTTACTGTAAACTCATAAGAAATATATTTTTTTTTGTGAATGTAAATACCTATATACCTTTAATAGCTTATAATTTGACAATTTGTCTTCGTCATTGTCCTTTAACTGATTAAGTCTCACCACAATGTTATAAACAAAGCATTCGCACTGTTTAGTGCCACAAGAAACTATACTCTCACTTATGTAAGGCATTATTCAGTGCCATGATTGTACCCTTCGTACTTGTAAAGCATTATTTAGTGCTGAGAAATTATTTTACTCACTAAAGCTATTGAAAGGCATTATAACTGTAATGTTCAACACTGCTTAGTGCCCTCAAAAGCTATATGAAAACTTTTGTAAAGCATTATTTAGTGCTACATATAACTATATTTGTAAAGCATTATTTAGTGCTGAGAAATTGGATGGCATTATAACTGAAATGTTTTAACACTGGTCAGTGGCCTAAAAACAATATATGATTACTTTTGTAAAGCATTATTTAGTGCTACAACGTTATATTGTAAAGCATTATTTAGTGCTCAAAAAGTTATAATCTATTAGATACTTCCAATAATAACACACGAGGTCGTGCTTAAAATAAAGGATGGCCGACTGTCAGAAACACTCTTTGTTTTGTATGATTAAATCCACTATAAACCATTTTCTGCATGATTTAAAGTAAAAGCATCTGGTTTATAAATAATTAATCTGTAAATTGTTTTCGCGATGTTACAAAGTTATTACAAGCATTTTAATGCATAAGATAGAATTGAAAGTCTTAATTTTGTATGAAGTAAATCAGTTATTAATTCTTTTAATGTTATTAGTTCATGCAATCATAAATGTTAATTATGTAAATTTATGTTTTTATTATTTGTTGATTTTACCCAGTAATTGTACGTTTAAAACGAATAAAATTATATTTTGTGTTAATTGTTCCGGAAGTAGTAACTTCCCGCGTGGGAAAGGATGGCGCCACTTTGGTGTGGGCGCCATCTTTCTGAACGATGGGCAGTCTGCTACGATCGGGTGAAGTGTTTAAACGTGTAACGTGGAATAAACGGTGGATTACTATTTTAACTGTAAGTACTTGCATTTTATTTGAATGTCTGTCCTAATCGCTAGGATAACCAATGTTCTAAAAGTTCAACAACCTAAAAATTCCCAGCCACCTCAACAGTAATATCGTCTTAAACTACAAATATAGAGAAAATCTAACAACTATACTAGTGTGATTAAATCGTAAAAAATAGTCCTTGAAGTCCGGGAAAATCTCAGAAAAAACCGTGAGACTCGATTCCTGAACTATTTATAATTTTAACAAAATTTGTAAGGAATCCTTGGTGGGCGAGTGCGACTTGCACTTGATCGGTATTTGTTAATGCTGTTTGGTTCTGTTCTTTATACAATGCAGCATTATCAGTGACTATGTGTAGTTTTCTTTCCCTCTTTTCTTTATTTTTCTTTAATGTTAGCGATTGCTGTATACAATGGTACCCGGCTGCCTTTGACTCTATATGCCTCACATGTTCTCTTCTCGATTGTTTTGTTTTATCTCTGTTTTGTTGACGTTTGTGTCTTTTGTTTGTGTATCTTTTGTTTACTTTGTGTTTCTGTGACAATTTAAATAAATATCCTCTTTCTTTCTTTCTTTCTTTCGTATATATTTAGCTACAACTCCCGTAGGACTTTCAATAATACCTAATGTGTGTATTTTCTTGACCTTGAGATTAAAACTCTTGCCTTTGTGTCAATCGAACTTCATATTTTATGTCATTTCTTTTTCGCCTTTGGAACAAATTTTGCCATTAGTGGTTATTTCTTCATCACATCCGCTATTTCCAATCCACCATATGAGATTCAAGTTACGCTCTCCGCATTCCTCTCTCAAATTGATGGATTCATCGTGGTTGTAAACGGTTTTGTGATTCATAATTGAGTTGACCAGTTTTTTGAATGATATTCGGTTGCTTAGCTACCCGAATAGGACAAGGTGTACATTTTATGGATAACGCAAAGCTAAGATATAATATTACAATCGACAGCAGATCGACAGTGTGCAATCGACTGCAGAACGATGTTAAAGTATGGGTTGCAAAGTCGCCCGTAACATAAACGAGTAGAATGTACGCATTTAATGCATGCATGTATGTATGTAAGTATGAATGCATGTATGTATTCGCGATTTCCGACGTTTTGCTCGAGACTGTTACTCCAAAATTAAATTTAAAGTAGTAGGAAGTAACGTGACGATGAAAAATGTTTTCTAATATGTTAAATATACAAGAGTCTGTCCTCCGATATGCTTAAACTGGTTTTCGCTGGCTGTTTATCATCTTAAATGTTGAAAACTCAGACAAATACGCTCTCAGTACCAATACAAGCAAGTTTGTGCTACTCCCAGAGGAGTCACAAATCACTCGGCGTAAGGAACCGAATCTAAATATCAAGATGTCATCAGGAGCCGCCGGGGGTCGCTCCCGTTTCGTCACGCAGCCCCTCGTCACTAAATTGTCAACAACAGCTGTTTTACTATGAGAAATAAAAACTTTGTAAGGTTCTGGATTTGGCTCCCAAGACTAATGACTTTGTTTTCGAAGATACGCACATTTGTAGATTTGTGACAGCAATATCACTGCTAAAAGCGAAGGGCGAATTTTTATTTCGTAGTCAAATAATTACTTTTACATTATAACAGTTCAAACTTTAGCTATGAAAACATACCAAGTTGCATATATAAGGTTTCTTTTGAAAAAAATTACGAAGATGTAGGTCCTTGCAGTTATGATTTGGGGAACGACGTTAATAGAAATACTTTTAGTCTATTATTATTTTTTATTAATTAACATATTATTTTTATTAAATCATGTATTCCGACGAGCAAGGATCATAAAAATTTGAACTGACATAAAAAATTAAAAACTGAAAAAGAGGCAATATAGTAGTGTTAGTAAGTGAAATAAGTATTTCTAAACTATTGTTAGTAATGGTGGATTTCTGTTAAATAAATAAAATAAAATGATACAGGCAGACAGGCAGGCAGACATCACATATTTTTATTGTGCAGTATATGAACCATTGAGCAGTGGTTCATATGCTGCAAATCGAACCTGCTCGCAAACACATTCAGGATGCTATTACCTCAGGCCCGGACCCCGCGCACAAGGGAAAATCTTACAAATCGCTAAAAATTACTAGCTTTTCCATACATTTTAATGCCACAGGTGGAAATTTTACAACAGATTAGCTGATGAGTGATTGTGTCAGGATTTTTAAATTTGCCCATAGAAAAGCATGTTCATATTGACTAGTAGAAACCCGCATTTATGGATGTATATCACGATTTTTTACACGCAACAGGCCTCAGCGGGGTTTTTCAGCGTTTTAGCTGTACCAGTTAGAGCTGGCTACATGGTACGTCACATGCATTACGCATTAGGCAATTATGGCAGTCGCTAGCTTTACAGGCTCGTTATACACTTGTCGGGGAGCACACGTGCCAGCTTGCTTTGCTATTCTAGTCGTAGTGAGCGGAAAGAGGGATTTTCCACGATTATCCGTACACGTGTACCAGAAATACATATACATGGTTATAAATAATAACCAACATCGGTACAAAACGCATGATTTTGAGTGCCAAGAAACCAATGGAATTGAAAGACACAATGTAGGTCCTATAAGAAATATTTTTCAATTTTTTTCTGAATTTCAGCTACCGACTATTGAGGTTTTTTGTCAGTGAGGTATCGTAGGAATATAGTGAACCGTTTGTTTCAAATTCATAATTAATTTCCACTGATTTGTATTGTTATCCCTTAGACCTAGTGAGACGGTACCTAGTTTGAAAGTTTCCGAGCACGGTATTCTCTTAACAAGACTGAGATGAATTGAATGACACAAGCGCGCCCAAACGAGAACTATTCCAATTTTATTTCATGAAGGGCCGGCCTAACAGACGTGCCCGATTGCGCGAAACAGAAATGTTTTCGCAGAAGTTTTACCTTCTGCGGGTATTTTTGCTCAAACATTTGGCAAAACTATTCTGATTTTGGATAAAATTAATATATTATTTACATATATAAGCAGATACCAATGAAATGTATGCGTATTATTGATTAAACAAATGCCCTTTCTTCCATAATTTCACCTATGTTGTAATTTTCGAGTTCAGTGTCATATTATTTTCCCCCCTTTTTTTCTAAAAGGGTTTCTAAGTTTTCGTGGTAGGTATCTAAATACAATTTCAAAAAAACACGATTAACAAAAAAAAGCCGAGCAAAGCTCGCTCATCCAAGTACTTATTCCGTAACTAATTCCGTATTAAATTAAAAGAAGTAACTCGAAATTTGAACTTTTCAGAGCTCACATTTTGTCACACATTAGGTATTCATCATGTTTTACGAGTAATTATTACCCAACCATTCGCCAAGATGGCCAAATGTCCACCAGCTTGAGCTTCAAAGACTTAACTGAGCTTGCACTCGCCTGGTTAGCTATAAAACGCTATAGATAGATAGAGGTAGAGAACTCTTAATTGTATAGCCAGAAGAAATAATTACAAATGGTTCTTATATCTAAATAATGGGATACAATTGGCGGTCTTATCAATGTAGCCAATTTGGTTAACAAATAGCGCCTTTAAACACTTTCTTTACTGACTTCGAGTGGACCTTTCATTACCATTTTTTGTGGATCGGGTTAAGAGACATATTCGGGCATCGTCCGCGGCATAGCGGGAATCTTGCGGGTCTATTCTTTCAGCAAATGTTTCGGTGCTCCTGACATGACATGTCCTTCCATGCATAATACATGAGACGCTTATCCGCGGTCGGGCCAGCGGATGTGCGTTTTTGCAGCGTCTGTTTTTATTTCAGAAAAACTCTACGTGACAAGAAAACTAAATTTTAGTGTCACGTCTCTCATCCACATGCTTTGATCGTAGTAGTGTTAATTTTTAGAGTTATTTTAAGACGTGAAGTTTTTATGATTACATATTGTTTGCTTGATACAAAAAAAAATATTAAATAAACGAAATTCTTACCACAATTAGGTACGAATTCATTTTAATTTTATTTAACTTTAAATTATAATCATCACAATTATGACAAAGTTGAGCACACATTCGACATTGATAACATACTAATTGGCGGTTCACGCGAGGTGGCTATGGATTTACGTGGAATTAGGACAAAAAACAATCTATCCACCGGTTTTTCAATTAAGAATCTCTCTAAGTAAAAACTTTCTTCTCTGTCTGTGTCTTCATATTTTTCAATAAAGAAAGAAACATAGCGGTGCTTTTAAGTATTTACTAACCAAAAATCTCCGTTCCGAAACCGCCCAAGAACAATATGTTTGCAAAATCACGTTTCTATGAATCGTTGAATCTGCTCGTCAAACCGACCAACACACTTTCGCATCTTTAATATTGGTACGTAAAATGCAAGATTTGACCGAGGCATCTCAATAATTGGGTACGGAACTAGGAATCACGGTATAGCTATGCCAATTATTGGAATTATGATCGCTGTCCCCCCATTTCCTGGCCTCGCATTAGAATTCCGCGCATTAAAGGCACATTACCGGCAAGGATTGGCCCTACCCTCTGAGATATGAGGCCTTTCTTTATCTTACTTACACACAACTCCAGGACAACTACTTACTTGTCTTCTCAGTTTTTGGGACGGCTATAGAATGAAATTGGATAACGCAGAAGTCCCTTTGCGCGTATCAGGCGTAAATACAGCCAGAGATATCGAACTCACGGGAATCGGGTAGATACATAAATGAATAATATTAACTTCCTACAACGCAATCACTTGACCTGGTCACAAACTAGGATACCCTGTGCTGTGGTAAACGGGCAAGGACATCACAAACATGGAAAATTGGAAATACACCCAGACTGAGACCATTTGTAAAAATATACCGCGGCCCCCAGTGGAAATCAAACCCACGAACTCTGTCTCAGTAGTGAAAAGCCTTAACGGCTAGTCTAACGAGGCAGTCTGTCGACATGTTACAATTTAGATGTGTGTGCCATATACCAGCATGACGAATTTGTACTGTTTATTTTACTGGATTCAGTCTGGGTGTTTTTCTATGTCCGTGGTTTCATTGCCTAGTTACCATAGTACATCCTAGTTTGGACCAGAAAAGTTATTGCATTGTCTGGTCGTTATTATTATTCTGTGGTTAATCTAAACATAAACTTTGAGCAAAACCAAAACATAAAGTTGAGATGAAATACATAATGAAGCGGTGATATAATCATTCTTAGTAAGATACAATAAAGCAAAGGAGATTAATTCATGAAATTCAGTAGATAAGGATTTCAGATATTACTATCCATTTCTCCATTTATCCGATAGCTTAATAAAACAATGAGCTACGCTTTTGTTGTATTATGTTTAATGTCTAAACGGGCCCGCTTATCTTTTTAGTTTTCAAGGCGACATCTTTGGATTTCGCTATGCAGGATGCGATGCGAATGCTTTATCACAAAACTTTCAGAATTATGCTAAAGTTTAATTCGGGCGGAATGTTCTTCAGCTTGCAAAATGTTGAAGTAGGAAGGAACAGAAAGTCTGCGTCAGGTAGTCTGGACTAAATCACTTTCACAAGTTATACACCCCATTGATGGGCATTAATTTTAGTTATTTTCACGTCCAACTGTAGGAAGGCCCAAATTGCTTTCGCGCCAGATGGTCCTGTAGGCGATAGGCCCCTCATCAGTAACCTTATGTCATGCGTTACCATCATTATTATCATCAGCCCACTGCTGTCTACTGCTGGGTATGTCCAGTTCTGCTCATCCACGAACTCTTACGCTGACTCAACGATATCGTTGGTTACCAAGATGAGACCAATTTACAACTCTTTAAAAGATGTGTCTGACTTTTAAGGATTGACAGGCCTAACCTGTAATGTGGATAAATAGATATATAATGCTTTTTTCAAACGGGCTTGGAAGTTTGAGCATTATTTCGAGATCAAACGAAATTGCTGTACTGGCCAAATACATGCGAACAGCAGCCGGCAAAACTTGTATGAAAGTTCATATCTGTCGTGTTTTAGCGGCCAAATAAATTACACAAGTAAACTAATATCTGTCGTGTAATTTAAAAATGGAACGATCTTTTACTCCGAAACATGGCAACCAAGGAGGTAACTTATCAAAGGTTTTATTTAAATTTCGAACTGGCTTGCGAATAGAAAGCTGTTTACTGAAAAAAAAAAAAACAAATGAACACTTTAACGCGGGAAAAATTATTGTTGTTTCTCATTAATTTTGAAAAGTACCTACGTAGGCACTACTTAGTTTTAATCTCCGCGCGTTATTTGAGAAAAGTACTATACAAGCCTTAACCACAACTAGCCATTAATGGACGTACGTATT
Source organism: Yponomeuta malinellus (assembly GCA_947308005.1). Classification (NCBI taxonomy): domain Eukaryota; kingdom Metazoa; phylum Arthropoda; class Insecta; order Lepidoptera; family Yponomeutidae; genus Yponomeuta; species Yponomeuta malinellus. Next base: position 458,752 of record OX371003.1, on the reverse strand, counting down.
ACGTAATTACTCTATCAATGCCTCTTTTGCTGGCAGGTGCAGTAATGTACTATATCACTTACTTTTTCCTTATCATTCTATTACCTACTTTTTTGGTCTTGCAGGTTTAGCAAGAAATGGACATACTTACGTATTACGTACAAGTTAAATACGTCATTTTAATGGCCTTTCATTCCAGTAACAAAGAATCTTAGTTGCCACCTCTAGGTCTGGAGGATTTGTTTGACAGCTAACTTTTGTGTCCACAAATTTATACCTAGACAAAAGACTCGGCTTATGATAAATCCTTCAAAGCGATAACAAAATTTTTTGTTAATGGGATTATAGGACCTTTCAAATGGTATATTTGACGTGAATTTCACACAACACTTATCCCACTTTATTTGCTGACTGACAGATAGATAATTTATTGTACATAAAAAAGGAAATTACACTGATACGAGTATATACGTAAATACATATTTTGAACATAAAGAGCTTTACATTGGTCTTATCGTGGTAACGTATAACGTTGGGTTACACTTTACCACGTATAACTCTACGTTAGGTTAGATTAGATTACCCATGGCCTAATATCATCAATTGGATTTGTAGTCTACCTACTGATTCCCAAAATAGTCAATAAAACAGATTAATACATGTAACAGCGGCATTCAAGCGCGGCATTAGTAATTTTCGATTAGAATCGCTCGTAGCCCCGGCTGCCTGAGTGATCTTAAACGATCACGAAGGTAAAGCAACACAGGGCGCGTTCAGTGCGTGGATGGGTCGCCGTCTATGCCTAACGCTAGTGGCATTTTTCCGAGCGGTTCCGTGCTTCGCAAGGCACGTTAAGCTCTTGGTGCCGGCTGCCGTCGATAGATGGCAGTCGTTAAGCCAAGTCAGAGGCCTTAGGGCGGCTTGACAACTTCTGACAGTAGACGAGCCACTAGTCTACAAGCCTCCGCCAATCCGGACTTGGCCCCCGTGGTGGAGTATGGCCTATACCTTCCTCAGGGAAGAGACCCGTGCCCCTCGGTGGGGACATAATGGGTTGATGATGATGATTAGTAATTTTAATAATTTATTCTGATAATTTTGTGATTTGCGTCGTCATGTCATTAGTCGTTGCATGCACGCACTCTCTTTCTCTCGAGTACTTTTTATGTCATTTGCACATCCCCTATTTGATCGAAGTATGTATACGATATACCTCAAATGTAAAATGATTTGCGAATACATGTTATGTATTCATAAATAAATTATCTTTCTCTATCAATCTATGTTTTGCACCTTCTACGCCTTCCCACTCGAGCCATATCTCTCGTCGGGAATTAGCGCGCCAACACCTGCAGATAAACGGGTTTAATTACCCCCGCGCCCCTTGCTTACAACTTTTATTTTATGGTCCTTCCAGCAGGATTATCTTAAACTTCGCCAACTGGAGCCCCATCTGAGCAAGTTTCCGAAAATTTGCTTTACCTTGTTGGGTCTGAATTTTGGGTACAGCATCTTTGCTCACACATCCACCGAGCTCTGCTTTTACTCCCCTGATGAATAGCAGAAAGCATAGACAAAGCATAGCAGAGTTGTTAGGAATAAGTTAGTAAATTAATGTGTTCGAAACATAAAATAGAACCACGATGCATTTAAACTAAGGTGGGGAATTTAAAACAAGGTTCCAATCAAAAAGCTGTTTTCTAAGAATGATCTAACGATGAATAAGCCTACTAAAAAGTTAATATCATTCAGGTTTTTGATACAACTTTTGGGAAAAATTATACACACATACGTACATAAACTCACGCCTGTATCCCAGAGAGGTAGGCAGAGACCAGGGACTGCCACTTGCCACGATCCTGACAGATCACTTTCGCTTCCTCAACATTCATTAGTCGTTGCATGAATGCACGCCGGTTTCGGGTACTTTTAATGAAAAGTTGAACTTATAAAATATGTATTTTTGGTCTGACATAAATAAAAACATCAAACATTTTAAATTCTATTCAACTGTCGGTAAAACTATATTTCGACAGATCGATTGTCTTCCTTTACGAAAAGGGATCAGAAACTTTATCAACCACTTATCAGCAAAGGTTTTGTCAAAAATTTAAATTATGCAATGTTTTGGAGAAAAATGCAGTGAAGGAAAAATAAAAACTCATGAAGTTAGACAATGAAACCGTCCCAAGGCATGTCAAACCCATTGGTTCCCATAATGCTGGCAGTAAAGGTGGTCCTCTACATTAAATATGCCCCAAAGCGGTAGTCTAACTCACTGTTTCTTAGACAACGTCCTACCTCCTTAACAAAGACTTTCCTCCGAAAACTCCAAACGCCAGGAGGTTGTAAAGCACGAAAATATACCTACACATTAACTGGCTATACTTTTGACAAAACTTATTTATGAGTACATATCTACTTCAATAACAAATACAAAATTGGTTTTATTCATTTACCAGATTAATTCATTTGCCTCCGAAAAAAAATCAAGTTAAGATCGCCCGAAACTCTCGATATAACTTTGACCCGAAAATTGGCCGAGTTATACGGGTCTGAGCTAATATCACGCCCCCTGAAGCCTTATGGTGATGAGGTGACTTTTAATGGGGTCGAAAGAGGATTTTCTTGGTCAGTTAATTACTTTTGTTGAGCTGACTAAAACTTGGCTAGGGACTAGCATAGGAACCTAGCGACAAAAATAAAAAAGTGTCTTGCGTTAGTATCGGTTTTGCAAACAGGTAGAAACACAAAATCTCAATAAACGTGATTAATAGCTATTTTACCACAGCCAATAAATTAGATATTGAAATGTTTAAATATTTGTCATGAAGGCAGGCATAAATTGCTGAACTGATTTGGATTCAATTTGGCAGACGGATATTCTTAAGAAATTTACTACAGTGGTTTCTGCCTAAATATAAGAAATCAGAAACAATGCTTTGATAATGGTTTTTGCACGTTTGTATCAACAGAAACTTCCTTTTATTAAATATGTAATTCTAACGTAATTTATCTTCCTGTATATGCACATGCACAGATATGTCTTGGTTTGATGGTTTGATTTGAGCGTATTTATGTCATTTAATGTTTATAATTTATGTCCGTAACATTGTTTTGTGTATCTAATAAATAAATGAAATACATAGAATATCCGGCGGTGGTAGCGCATTGGTGGAACGTTGGCCTCACATTCGAGAGGTCGTGGATTCAAATATCGACATTGTACAAATGACTTCGTTTTGTAAGTAACTCACAATATGTGAATTTGTAGTACATAGCAACATCACTCGCTAAAGGCCAAGTAATAGTAGATTGTTAACCAAGGGCTGTATGACATCAATTGCATACGAGGTTTTTAATTAATTAGCTAATTAGACTAGGGCTAATTAGCCCGAGTATGCAATCGATGCTTACACCCGAGGCATAAACACTCTGCTTTACATGTCGATTGTGAGGTAAGTAAAAAAACAAGAAAGCAGGACTTTTGAGAAAGAACTCCAAAACACGAAAAAAATTTACTTTCGCGCCTAGCTAGTCGACTGACTTTTTCTACTCTTCACGATTTTATGGCACGCAAGCGCGTCAAATCGTGCTGGCCAGTTTGATTTTTAAATCGATTTCAATTAACATATGATGTGACTGCGAAACAAATAGTTCGATATTTAAAATAAAATCTTCATAAATTCTAATATGAATTGTCTCGGCTCCGATTCGAGTAAATAATCGATACCGAGAAAATAGTACATTACTTCAGAGGGAAGAAAGTGACAGTTCCATACCGAGATTATGGCATTTGCGCCACGAGCTTGCGAGGGGCGCAAACCATTTGAGGTATGGAACTGTACTTTATCCTGAGGTATGTATAGTGCTTTTTATTACACCTACGAGGAAAATTATAGACATAAATGCATAGAAATGTTTTTATTTAGTTAAAAGTATCAATCGAAGTTTTTGCGAAAATGCGCGGGCTTTTCCTTTTTTTATTCGCCCGTTTCTGGAGTAAGCTAAGATCATAAGGTCATGCAGCCACTTCTTCCGTGATTCCGCGCGTTTTATATACAAAAATAATTTCGTTTTTAATTTTCTGTATGCACCAAGGAGGTTGGTAACTGGTAAAAAAAAAACTGTATGTGGCCAGTAACAATTTACTTGAAATTTAATTAGTAGACAGTTAAAGTCTCTTTGCAGTATGACTGCTGACAAATTAAAAAAAAAAACCGGGTATGTAATGGAATTTCATACATACTTCCCACCCTTGGGTCGGAAGGATTTTCATACAAACTTCCATACCTTGGGATGAAAGGATTTGAAGGGCGGGATAAAGGCGTTTCTTCCCTCTAATTGGTATAATTTGTATGTATTTACAGAGCAGGTGTGATAAAATAGTAGATTGTACAACAAGTGCATAAAACGCACCATTTTACTCGAGACGTTTATCCATCCGAGCGAGCTTGCGAGCGAGGATAGATATAAAGTCGAGTATAAAATGGGTTTTATGGACGAGTTGTACACTCTACTTTTCACTTCGATTGCGAGGAAATGAAACAGCAACATGTAAATATAGTAAATGCTAATTTAATTAAAATTGAAAGTTACATTAGAGCAATGAGAAATATCTAAAGCTGTTGGTATCTTTGCCTTGGTCTTAGAATACGAACGAAACGAAATAAAATAAAGAGGTTGTTGTATGAAGTTAAAGATGTTCGTGTGGCTGTTGCAGCGATTGCCTTGGTCTTCGACGAAGATTTTACTTTATGCTCTAGAGCATAAAAAGCGACTTCATGTCGCCTACGCACGACATAAAGACGAACTTTTAGAGCATGAGAAGTGAAAAAAATATTAACTTTTAAAAAATATTCTTCTTGCAGTATGAGTATGACAGTTCTTTTTTCAAATTCCAAAACCTATGCTGTAATCTTAACATTACATATTATGTTTTGAAACCTATGCTGTAATGATATCCATACACCCCGGCATTCAGGAAGTAAGTGACTACTGCAAGAGATGTGTAAAATATCGTAATGAAATCCAAGTATCTAAAGTCATACCTTGGCGCTTGAAATCTCAAATCCTCGTTGGGCGCGAATGGTGATTAAGCCCATAATCTCTTTCTGAAAGAATGCCAGTGACAGTGGGACTTAGATAGGATGCTTAGTAATCCAGTACTTAATAGCAAATTATAAGGTCCTATTTTACAATTCGTGGTTTACTATGGTTTACTATTCAATAATGCTACAATTCGTGGTTCACTATGGTTTACTATTTTACCATGCTACAATTCATGGTTTACTATTTTACCATGCTACAATTCGTGGTTTACTATAGTTTACTATTTTAGAATGCTACAATTCGTGGTTTACTATGGTTTATTATTTTACAATGCTACAATTCGTGGTTTACTATTTTAAAATGCTACAATTCATGGTTTACTATTATTTACTATTTAAAAATGCTACAATTCTTGGTTTGCTATGGTTTACTATTTTACAATGCTGCAATTGGTGGTTTGCGATAGTTCACTATTTTACAATACTACAATTCGTGGTTTACTGTGACAATGGGCATTGTTCACCCCATTTTTTTATTCTAGAAATCAAACATATAGACTTATATAAGAAACTAATTTTAATTTTGCCTTAATTTTGTTTAGTAAGTATAAGATAAGATAATCTTTTTTTTTCTTTCTTTACAATGTTTGCCTTAAACATAATACTTAGTTGTATTACATAGTGACACAAATTAAAGTCGAACTTATGGTACCTAAATTAGGTATAAAACCTGTATCTTAGGGACTTTTTATGACGTCACCACTGGCATAGTTGTGTACGTAACTATGCCTTTTTTCATGCTTTTTAAAAATAAAAAGACGTTGACGTTTGACAATGACAAACAAATGTCAGTCAGTGTCAACCACTTACCAATATTTTGTTTTCTAAAACCAGCCAATAACCAAGAATTGAATTGAATTGATCTTTTCATATATATACCAAGCTAGCGTCTCGTTCGCAATACTTATTCAAATTAATCGGATATTTGCTGAGATCTGAGGTTATCTTTACTCCTGCATCTAAGAATTTGACACTTTTGACAGTTGTTGAACGAACGAATATATTTATTTTTCATATTTGAAGGCAATGGAACTACCGCAATAGCCAACGATGTCGTAATTGAAGGACAAATGAAGGTTATACATTTTTTGCGATAAATAATAATAATCCTTCTTTATTTTACTTACCCCTATTCCTCGAAATCGTTTTCACTTTTCGACAATCGATGCCTCCGTGAACAATGCCCATTCAATGCACATTCCAAAGTCGATTAACCCACAGAAAAATATGTAGGAAGAGTCAGATACGCAACGGACATCGAAATGTCTTAATAAGCTTTGAATTGTACCGTATTTTATGACACCTGGCCCAGGTTTCACCTTCCTCGAGTGAGGTATTCCCGTTAACACGTCTCTGGATGCCTAGGCTCCCCTCGGCCGGGGTATCTCGGGAGTTACGCGGCACTTTCGTCAGATAAACGCTTTTAATTACCTTTGTTACTCCCCGCGCCTGCGACCCCCGCTACTGTTACCACGGGCCGAAGTTCAGCTCGGTACAACGAGGCTGTTTTGGGTGATATTCGGGTTGCAATATTGAAAGGATAATTCGTTTACTTCGCACAACTCGTGTGCATATGTAAACTTGAAAATATTGTTTATTCATAATTATTACAGCGGTGGTAGTGGAGCGGTAGAACGGCGGCTTCTCATTCGGTTGGTCGTGGGTTCAATGTTATGACAACCCTAATGTGTTTTAATTTGACGCCTTGACCATTCCGGACCAATTTCGCTGTCATTTACAGGCATGACCAAACCGGACTAATTAGGCTTGACGAAGTCGGAATAAATCCAAATCCTGGCACGTAGCAATGACTTCGTTTTCTAAGTTACTTACATTTGTGAAGTTGCAGTATCAATACCACACGCTGGCTGTGAAGGAAAACATCGTGAGGAAAACTGAGCGTCTGATGTGTTCACACACCTTAGCGCTTGAAATTGCCAATCTGCGGTGAGCACGCGTGGTGATTAGTCTCTTTATCTGAGAGAAGGCCTGTGCTTTGCAGTGAGCCGTAGGTGTGTGCGTGTGTGTGTGTGTGTGTGTGTGTGTGTGTGTGTGTGTGTGTGTGTGTGTGTGTGTGTGTGTTTGTGCGCGCGCGCGTGAACGTGTTACTGTGTGAGTTTACCTGTGCAGTAGCATCTCTGTTTGGTCGTAATCCAGGTGTAGTAGCAATTCTCTTAACTTTTCTTTTAGCTCAAATTTTGAAAGAGACTGTATATTAGCAACATTCAAAATTTTATCAATAATATCGTATAAGTTAGAGCTTATTTTATGTGCGTACTGTCTCGTAGCAAAGCTCGTGCGGACATGGTTGCGTTTACAAAGTGCATTCCTTCTTCATCGTGAAGGGAGCGACGACGAAGGAATTTTCTTTTCAGTACAGGTTGTGCGGATATGTGGTGCCTTAGAATTGCGAAAAGCACAAAGAGCTGTCTTACAATTAACACTTTAGCTTCGTCGTATAAATTTTTAGTAGAGCGCCGAAAATGTTTGTGCAGCATAACTTTTAGAACGGCCCTTTGCGCTCTCTCAAGTTTTATCAGCGCAGTTTTGTCGGCACCTCCGCACATCGTAAGACAGTACTTAATAAAAGATTTGCAAAGAGAGTCGTAAACCATAAACAAAGTATCATGATCTGCTGGAGAGCAAAGTTTCCTCATCACAAAGATTAGTTGAAGAGGACCCTAGAACAGACATTATCAATTTGAGCATGCTAGTCAAGTACTTCATAAAAGCAATCAATCTTTACATTCATGTTTACTCAGCAACGTTACGGGTGACTTTCAAACTATAATGTAACGATTGACATGCTGTCAACTGTGTCACTACTGTGTCTAAAAGTTATCTCGAACAATTTTTGATTAAAGTAAATAAAACCTTCTAACAGTCGATGGTACATCAATCTTTACTAATGTGCACTCTGAGCAGTTACGTAAAAGACGATTTTGCAACATAAATGTAAAGATTGGCTAGAAATCGACTTTACTCTCCTAGTGCTTGCATATCTTAATACTTATCATACTATCCTTGTCTGAAGATCAATTTAAAACATTCAGTAAAAACTCGCTATGTAGAATAGTAGATTATGATACAAGTGTGCTAAGTTGGTCATTGCACACGAGGCATTATTGTAAGTCCGAGCCGTAGTGTAACGGACCTGCCTGTGTAGCATACTCACAACATATAAGACTGAAAGGAGGGGAATATTTGAGAAATAACGAGTTAGTTAAATAAATTGAACTTATATCCAAAGAATAACAAGCGGTCGGAGCCGGCACCGAAAATGTTTTCCTACCCACTCGTAGATGCGGGTATTCGCGCAGAAGTTACTTTTTTTCCCCGACAGAGCGGCGCCAATAAAACATCACGCCACCCGACTAAAACCAATAAGGATGATACTTATTTATGAACCCGTACTATTGTTTCATGTGTCAGGTCGACTGGTGAAATCTGAGTGAAATCATATAAAAAGGCCGAGGGCCAAACGCGCGGGACGATTCCAGACTAGAGAATTGAACAGTAAATACATCCGTTACGCTCGTAGGGAAATTCGCCATTTTCAGCGAATTTATTAGCATTAGGGAGTTTCGTTTGCATTTAAATTCGAAAATAGGAGAGTGGCTTTGGATTTGTTACCTAACATCACCTGTGGGCATTGCGTCCCAGACTATCAGCTCTGGTGTGAAGTTTCAGGTTTAGAGTTGCTCTCGAAGCTAGGGAGTTGATTTGAAAGTAAAAGTGTTAAGGTTAGACACGGTTTTCGGTTCCTGAATCTTTCGTACATTTAGCTAGAAGTTTTCCGCGTAAAATAGGGTTTTCAGCCTTAGTAATTAGGGTAGCTTTCGCGTAATAAAATGTGAACTAATCCTTTTTCTCCACAGTACTACGTTTATGGGAAATAAATTTGTACAAAAGAAAACTCTCGGTGGCAAAGGTATGCTAAGGATAGTCCGTGTGTCCAGCCTTTGTCAAATAACCAAGGCTCGGTGAGGCCACACGAGGTTATTCGTATCATGCTTGCGTCATAGCTTTCAGAGTTTTGTTCGAATTTAATTCTACTTATTACTTTAACTTAATTCCACTAGCTAGTGGTAATTGAGTTTCAGTATACAAACGTGTGAATTTAGAGCGAATTCACTTGGGGGCCTTAAGAAGTTTAAATTAATGGACTAAGGAACCCAAAATCTAGCTCTGCTTACTATGCTACGGCTGAATCTGAGTCTGCTTGGGTCGAAAGGTTTAAAGAATCCCTTCACCGGAGGCGTTCCAAATTTAATTTAGTAAAAAAAAAATAATTATTATAATATTAATTTTGAATTGAGATAATTAGAGATTAATTATCTTGTTTGGAGATTGGGTTAAAACGCTTCTTGTGAATACGGTGTTAGATCTTCTTCCGTTAGCATTCGTGGTGTAGCAATTTTCCCCCTGCTTACCCTGAGTGACAGACGATTCTAGCCCTCTGGCACTTTGCACCCATAACATATTTATGTATTATATTTCGTATATTCTTACCTTGCGGGTGGTTACCGAACCCATAAAACCACCCGCGCATACACATCCTAGGCTACACACTCTGGCCGGCCAGAAAGTCTGAAAGCTAACTGTGTCAAGTTACCGAGTGATTTGAAACAGTCTGGGTTTCCGGAGTTAGGGAGGATAGAAGTAGGAAATAGCTGTGACTAGGGAGACACCATAGGCACTCACACATATACACGATTAAATGTAAATGGGGTTTGCTTTGCTGAAACAATTGATGGGTGGTTAAATTAGCTTACGGGGTTGGGAAGAATTAGGCAGGCTCCCCCTTTTCTTTCAGGGTATCCAGTTGTATGATGAGCGTAAGTATTTCCCCGATTCCCCACTTTAGCAATGCGGTCATTAAGTAGGACAATAAATAGCGATTTATTTCCGTACCAAAAAATAAGTAATCCAATAGCTTTATTTTTCAATATTGACAGCAATATTATTTTGTAACGTCCTGTGCAGAGGTCTAACATTAAATTCCGTTAAAATAAATAAGCTCTGACAAAATTCTATAAACTAATTAAGTAAAAGCTAAAGTAGACAACCAAATTTTAATTAATCAGAAGTGCCAAATGTGTTAGATGTTTATTCCTCCATTCTTATTATGAACAGTGAAATTTGTTGTGTATAAATGAAATATTTTCAGTAAGTTAGCTTTTATTCTCAAAATACTAAAAGTGACTCTTAACTATCTAACACCTTACTATTCTAGCCTTTTACTCCAACTATTAAAAGTGACTCGTAATTTAACTAATATTTTACTATTTTCGCTTACGGAACCCTTCAAACATAAATCAATGAAACGTTTAGTTACTTGCTCTAATTTCCTCCGCTACTTAGGTTGCTACGGCATCTTATTAATGAAAACGTAGTGGTTCGAGTCCTGATGGACGTTAGAAACTATGATACGAGTACCATGTTAGCGTTGGCTTGTAAACGAAGATCTAATAAGTAAGGATGTAAGTTCGTGCCTTATTTACTTACATTAAAATTAACTACTGAACTTTGATTTCTCGCCTATCGAAACTTTGATTTGGGAGGTCTGAAAATGGCATCAAATTATTATTAATATAAAACCTAGATGTAATAAAACCTAACCTACATCGACATTAACTTTTGAAACCTTGATTAACAACCTACGTATTACTGATTATCTTTTTACGCACCTACCTTCAATATTTTGCGCCGCATCTCGCTTACGTGAATCTATCCTTATAGCGTTGAGGTTGAGTGCCGTTTTATATTGAGAGTTTAACAATCTATCGAGCAATGGAAATGAGTATGCTATAGGGCGAAGGATCCGATAAATAAAATAGTCTTTATTGACATTATGACAAAAACCGTTATGGAATGTTGTGGTTGTTAGATCTTAAGGCGTAAACCTTTTTAATTTGAATAATATTTAAACTTGCTTATCTCTTTACTTCAATAATATTTTGTGCTCTGCCTTGTTTGATCTAATGATATTTGGGATACTTGCTGCTTGGAGCTCTAATAGACTTCGTTGGTTCAGTCCATTGTTGTGACGTCTTGAATTGACTTTTTCCAACATACACGTCCGGGTTACATACTTTTAGTAGAGTTATCTCCTAGGTATTTGATACCGTTGAGTTTTGTGTATAATGGCTGGACCATACGAAAGTTATCTACCTATTCAGAGTTTCAAGGAATAATTTCCTTTCATTGGATCAAACAATCTAGAATTGTTTATTTTTAAACATTTGTGCTATTGCTGCTATTAATGCTTGCAATCTTTAGTGGGGCTGACCACTTCTTCACAATGAGCGTTATTCGCTAGTTGCTAAAACTTCGTTTGACCAGTCATCCATTATATCCAGGCTTTCCGGATTGAATTTTCTCCGATGTACCATGCCTTTGATATCACCACCCTATACTATTCTACGACCTGATGACTGTTCATACGTTGAAAGCACCTTTTATAAATCTTCCTACGGTCAGTTTTCACTGGATTGCCTGCATTTGGCAAACGCAATTGAAATGTTATGTATATCCATGAATCTAGTTATAGATAAAACTATGTACAGTGGGACAATGATGAGCATACGGTGTGAAAGACCCAGCCTTTGGTTGAAGAACTGAGTTTCTCTTAGTCCGGATCCCGTCTCTGAGTCAAGTACTTTTAACTAGATTTGTGTTAGTTAACTTTCACTTTATCTATTATATCATAAATTTAAACTTTATTCTGCATTAACTGCGCTTCATGCTTATAATTTCTATTTGCCATCGCTTCAATCTAATTACTAGCGGACTTTAGTGACGAAAATCTGTTGAACATTATAATAATATTATTAACAATAATATTGTTGTAATGACCTACTTCTTTTATCTGTTCTTACACAATGTTCCATACCGGTTTAAACTGTTCTATATTCTACTTTAAATAGCAAACTTATTCAACACTTAAACATTAAAATTTCTAATTTTCATTCTTGTTAGGGCTTTACTTAACCTTTTCAATATAGGACGGAATTAACTCAATCTCTCTACTTAACTTTGATAGCAAACCGAGTTAACTCGACCTTTAATTTCAATTTAAAGAAAATTAACTAGATCTTTATTTGTTAATTATATACTTTTGCGCTCGAGCATTTGCTTTCAATCTCAGATACCTTAAAAGGGCTAGGGTTACGTATACGATCACAACGCAGGGTTCTACCGATTAAAACTAGACGATCACAGTTGGCCATTAGACTGTTTTGCATCATAGTAACTTTTATTTGTCTCGACGGGGTTTAATATATTAAATTACGGGGTGGATCTTACAGTAGGCAAACGCGATAAGGAAGCTGAGTGTGTAATGAATGATCAATGCACAAATTGCGAGGAAAAAAACAAACTTGTTAGTAACTTGCAGTAGACATTTTTGATGGTAATTAACCACACAACAGCAACTTTATCAAATATTTATGGCGCGTGGCGCGAAAATGGCGCGTAAGAATGACAAGAACTCAGTCTGCAGGTTTGCTAAAGGTCATTCGAATGGTGGTGTGGTGGCCAGCCGGGTCACCCATCTCCTCTAAAATGGTTGACAATGGTGATGGCTGACCCCTGCGTGATGCTCGTGAACGGGTGCTTTTCCTACTTTTGTAAAAAGTATTATTTTGGCTTTTAAAATTATTGACGGTAATCACGGAATCATATCATACAGGCTTTGATGTATCAAGTTTAAGATGATTTGAGAAAAGATGGTCAGAGGATGATGATTGAGGTTTTTTTCCCGCTGCCTTTTTCTCCACTACAAATACGGCCCGAAGGCAGCGGCTAACTTAGTAACATAGTACACGGACATTCAGCAGACAGAATGTAAATTATTTACGTTGAAATTACTGATTTCTGATTTCTATCGCCGTAACCAGCATTACTCTCACAAATCTATCATAAAGAGAGTCTTAAAGCCGAACCTTTCTTCTGCCGCATTCATATAGCGACCCCGCACCCCGCAGCCCGCCCGCTTCGTTAGCGGTGATTACAGCAAAGATTGCATCGCCTGCACAAAGAGTAAGCCATTACAGCGGAGTCGGTGCCCGGGATATCCGAGGCTGCACTGGCTTCGACGAGAGCATCGAGCCAATGATAGCATACGGGCTTCGTGTGAATGTGAACTGAACGGTACGGACTATACGCTGCTGAGCCCTTTCCTTAAAGAGGTCTTAAGTTGCTAATAAATTGTTCCATTACACTGTTCAAAATACTTAGCTTTTTCCTGCTTCATAAGATAGAAAATTTAACACAGTCATCTAGGGTTTCTTTAAGGCTTTAATGAGTGGGACAAATTGGAAAAACGTGGGACGAGGGCGGGGAAAAGACATAACACATGGCATAGACTTCACGTTCTCGCCCCGTCTTATCTGTGCGGGCTATGTCCCACCGCTTCAGTACATTTTGTATGAAAGTGAAGGATTGGGGGGACCCATCTTTTCCACGCCCTCGTTCCGCGCCCTTCCTATGTGCCTCACGCCTTGAAAAAAGTGTTTTTTTTTTGTTTTTTGAATAACTTTTTTTATTAAGTATGTAAAAAGCTATTCTGCACGGGATGGTTACGCACGTGCTGTGATACTTCAGGATTTAGATGCATAAACTAGATATCACGTAACGATATACTGTGCATAGCCTACAAACAGATGAAACAGATGAACAGATTTTAAATTTATCTGAAGAGATTTGTACTTAAGGATTAAGTCAGTGTTTTTTATTCGGTATGTCTGTGAGCAGCTTAAGAGACTCGTTTGGAGAATAGCCAGGTCGGGGAAAGTGCAGGGTTTACGGAATATGAGACAATCTGTGCAAGAACTTTGACTTTGTAGGAGTTCGCAAAACTATCTCTCAAGATTAAGAAACACTACTTCGCTCTGAGTGAAGAAGGCAACTGAAAACGTGTTGTTGGTAGAGTATTTTCTATTGTGCGCTATGATTTGATAATTGATTGATCAAAATTGATTGAGGTTTGATTTTTAGGGTTCCGTACACAAAGAGCAAGGGACCTTACTTCTAAGACTCCGCTGTCCGTCCCGTCTGTCACCAGGCTGTATCTCATGAACCGTCGTAGTTAAACAGTTTAAATTTTCACAGGTGATGTATTTCTGTTGTCACTATAACAACAAATACTAAAAGCAGAATAAAATAAATATTCAAAGGGGGCTCATATACAACAAAAGTGATTATTTTTCCGTTTTTTGTTCGATATTGATAACGGCAACAGGTAGAAATATTCAAATGTTGTATAGATACAAATGTTGTACGGAACCCTTCGTGCGCGATTCCAACTCGCACTTGGCCAGTTTTTTTATTTTGGTGTATTGGACAGCTCTAAATTACCTAAGTCCGCATCTACACTATCATACTCTTTATTCAGTATCAGCCAGTGTTTCCACCAGATAATTAGCAAGGACTTTTGCCTCCAGCTCTATACACTACCTGATAACTCCTGTCCAAGTTACAGGGACACCTGACGAGGACTTTAAGGCCTTGGCTTAAAGGTGATATTGGGCAGTCTGCTTGGGTTTATTACGTTGGTGCAAATGCTAAATACATTGGGCTGTATCGTAGAGACTAGGGACAGTTGGTTTGCTGTTATTGTGTTCTTATTATTGTCGTATTATATGGTATTATTATTTACTGCAAATGAGGAATTGTCTTTGATTTTTTCCACTATTCTGTACTGTCACTTGACATAAATCGAGTAGAGGTTCAATAAATTATATAGATTAAAGTTTATTAAATTTATTGAAGTAAAAAAATAATATTTTAGTTTTGAGACCAGCACGATTTTCTTAATGAATAATGCGAGAAATACCTACAGTTTGCAATTTATCGCATTATTCATTAAAGGATTTGTGCTGTTAGCCAGTTCTAATTAAATATGGTTAATTAATGGTATCACGAAGAGAGAGGCATTAACTATGTATTATACGAATTTCAAATGGATTGTATAATGGATCAGGGAATCCTTGTTTGGGAGCCAGTAACCATATATTTTGTAACCGTTTTACAATAAAGTTTTATCATTTTCATTTCTTAAATGAAAATGATAAAACTTTAGTAAACTTGTAGAATTTTTGATTTAATGTACTGCTTTATACCAAATAACGGATATTTTATTATTGTGGGCACGCGTGGTGATTAAGCCCAAACTCTCTCCCTGCGAGAAGGCCTTTGCCCTACAGTGGGACGTGTATAGGCTGCTTACGTAAATACGTTACTTATAACATGAATATCAAAATGTGCTGTTATTTTCATAATACACATTTTCTTGCTCATTATTATTCCAGTTGCTTGCTGCCATGAAACTCACAGTGTATAATGAGCTCGTGTATTATAGGGGAAATAAGATAAGATTTTTTATTGCACATCATTCATTATAAAGATAAATGAAAAAACTGAAATATCTAAGTAAGATAAGAATATTCTTTATTAGACTAGAGCACTTGACATAAAAAATTTAAAAATCTACAGTACCATTGGCGGCCTTATTGCTAAAAGCAATTTACTCTAGACAACCCTATGACGGAATAAGCTTCACGTATAATACCATAGATGGAGTAGGCTTGCCGAGCACCTATACCATCCTGACAGCGAGTTTCCTCACGATGTTTTCCTTCTCCTTAAATACAATGTCCCAGGCGCTGCAGCGTCCGAGTGGTCCCTTCACTCATTTAATGTAAGTGAAGGTGCCACTGGACGCTGTATAAATCATCTCATTACGTAGATGCAAAAGCCAAAGTAATAATACCACAATAAGCCTGGAGTTATAATGTTGACCTGCCAATTTTGAAAGAAATTGGCACATTTAGCAAAACAATAGAAATTATACCTGCTTGTGCTACGTTATATTGTCTGTTTAAGCAAATTGTGTTTTACAAAATATAGTGTTACAGAAGTCGAAGTTTATTTTGGTGTTGGTCAGCGTTAACATTTTCAAATTTTGTTCAAAAATGTTACATTTAAATATTAAATTTGGTTTACATTTGTGCATATAGAAACTTTAATAACAAATAGTACTTTTTATTCTGTTACCTACACTTGGTAAGTGAAATGAATAGTTAAACGATGCTTTGGGCAGAAGAAACGGACTTGCCCAGCTCCTACCTATACAATCTGCTGAACTGAGGCGGATTTATACATAGGACAGTACCGACAAATGATCACTTAACTGGGGTACAGTGATTTATGTTTTTTTTATCTCACACAAAATCCCTCATTCGACGGCACCAACGTAAATCATCGTAACTTTACTGTAAAAGTGTAAAATTTTACAGGAGAGCAATTTGAAATTAGATCTTGTCAAAAAATATTATTTGTAGTAATCTTATTTCTAAGTAATCTTATTTGTAGTAATCTTATTTTAGTAATCTTTCAGTGTCTCTTTACTATTAGAGGTATTGTCATACATGTAACGGGTCTTAATGCGTAATTTTTTAGTGTCTGTGTGCTATGAATGTATGTTTTGTTTCGTTCATATAGGTATCTTACTAAGTTTCACTTTCATTTTTTTTCGTTGAAATTCCGTGATTCACCAACGGCCCGTGCTGAAAATCAGTGCTGTGGGCAAAAACGCAGCGTATACTGAGCTCGGGGCCATTTTACCGCTTCCTAGATATACCCTGGCTCCCTTATTGTTTTGGGATTATTTTTCTTGTTCAGTTGTTTAGTTTGTTTTTAATCATTTGTTATATGTATGTCGTTGTGGTTTTAAATAAATCTTTTGTCATCTTTCTTCTTCTTCTTCAGTATGTATGAGCTTCGGGAGTCTTTGAAACAAACTGTAATTAAATTTACCAATAGCTAGTGCACCTTTTCTCTCTTGCCCGCCATGATAACTTGAAGAATTCGAAACTATATCATAATCTACGAAACAATAAACACAAGCGCCAACTTATATAATTTAATAGTGGCCCATCAGTATCGGACGGACTACTTTCGTTAAACTTCAGAGAAAGATCAAAGCTAACTCGTACAGGGCTTCCATGGCACGCTCCAAACCACACAACATCTAAGTAAATCCTCAGTGTCTCCCCGATACACACTGACTGCGCACGGTACAGTACACAGCTCGTTTATGAGCAGTATTGTAGCGCCATTGAACGCCAATGTTCCCCGGTAGAGCAGGCTGAGCAATGAACCGCGGTACGTGCGATAGGAAGACGCTCATTTACCGAGGACATATAAAATACGTCTCGTAGGTGGGGACATAAAAAATACATCCTATTCTGAGTCCAGTCAAAATAGAAGAAAAAAGCGCTGCGTTTTTTGTTTGCATTTGTATTTGTATAGGTCTTAAATACGTTATTACAAATGCTATGTCAAAAGTCCCAATCGATCCCGCCTGTGCGTTGTTTTTTATACGGGTTCAAAGGTCACAAAGTCGCTCGTAGCCCCGGCTGCTTGAGTGATCTTAAACGATCACGAAGGTTAAGCAACACTGGGCGCGTTCAGTGCATGGATGGGTCGCCGCCTATGCCTACGCTAGTGGCATTTTTCCGAGCGGTTCCGTGCTTCGCAAGGCACGTTAAGCTGTTGGTGCCGGCTGCCGTCGATAGATGGCAGTCGTTAAGCCAAGTCAGAGGCCTTAGGACGGCTTGACAACTTCTGACAGTAGACGAGCCACTAGTCTACAAGCCTCCACCAATCCGGACTTGGCCCCCGTGGTGGAGTATGGCCTATACCTTCCTCAGGGAAGAGACCCGTGCCCCTCGGTGGGGACATAATGAGTTGATGATGATGAAAGGTCACAAGACTACTTCATTGGTCTAGCCGTTAAGGCGCTTAGCTACCAAAACAGAGGTCGTGGGTTCGATTTCCACTAGGGGCCCCAGAACATTTGTACAAATGGCCTCAGTCTGGGTGTACTTTCGTGTTTGTAACGTCCTTGCCTGGTTACCATAGCTCAGGGTATCCTAGTTTGGGACCAGGTCGAGGGATTGTATTGTGTGGAAGTTATTTATTTATTATTTTATTTACAATTTTTCGTTTTTTGCGTATATCTCTGAAATGGTGTGAGCTACCAGAAAAATATGTGAACCAGATTTGTGCATCGCAAAATTTTCTATAAAAAAGGCATCAATACTTTTTTTCCTATGGAAGCACCGTTCTCGATTTATCGTGATTTCTACTGTAATAAAAATTTGTGCTTTGAAGCTTAATATTTTGCAAATGGATTACTGAATCAAAAAATGGTTTTCCTGCACCTACAATATTATTAAACGACGAATCCAACGACACCCCACATTATTGGATACAGGAGAAAAAATCATCCCTAATATAGGTGAGAGCGGTGGTAGCCTAGTGGGTAGAACATTGGACTCGGAAGCGAGAGACCCACGTTCGATTCCCAGTGCGGGCATGTACCTATGACTTTGTTTTCTAAGTTATGTACATTTGTGAAGTTATAGTAGCAATACCACTAGCTAACTGTGAAGGAAAACATCGTGAGGAAACCTGAGTGTCTGAGCTACTCACATACCTCAGCGCTTGAAATTGCCAATCGGCGGTGGGCACGCGTGGTGATTAAGCCCGTACTCTCTCCCTGAGAGAAGGCCTTCACCTTGGCATCGCACCTCTGAGAGCACTACGACGTCCCAGGTGATATTCTCTAGCTCTTGGAGGAGCTCTTCAAATCGCGCGTCATCTCTTAAAGTCCTTGTGTTAAAAGTAGCCAGT
Organism: Yponomeuta malinellus; assembly: GCA_947308005.1. Classification (NCBI taxonomy): domain Eukaryota; kingdom Metazoa; phylum Arthropoda; class Insecta; order Lepidoptera; family Yponomeutidae; genus Yponomeuta; species Yponomeuta malinellus. Next base: position 439,961 of record OX371003.1, on the reverse strand, counting down.
TGGTTTGGCAGCCGGATCTCTGCCGGAGATTCCGCGGACACACAGACCGTCAGACGGACGGACAAAGCGAAACTATGAGGGTTCCTTGGTGACTACGGAACCAAAAAAAGCGCGAACACTATCTCAGAGGTGGTGCGACAATGTGTACATATTATAGTAATTGTAAATACGATTTTGCTACAGTCTGAAATCGTGATAAGTCGAGAACGGTGCTTCGTAAGGAAAAAAGTGTCGACACCTTTTTAAAATTTTATGATTAACAAACTTTAGTGCATTCATTTTTCCGGTGCTCTATGCATTTACATACCTTAGGTAAATGCATTTACATCCCATTGATTCTTCAGAGCTGAGCCCATATTACGTAAGATGGTACGAGGGAGAGGGTCGAAAGAAATCTTTTAGTGTTTCTAATATATAAAAGTGAAAAAAAACGCTTAATTTGTTTTAATTGGGATCCAAAAATGGTTAAAATTATCTTTTATAGTAATTTTGATTGTGTTCATTCTTTTATAGTGATTGTGTTGTGTGGAAGTTATTTATTTATTTACTTGACCTGCCGCTTTTCTGAGAGTTCCTGCCTCTCTGGTTGCGGACACAAGAGGAGAATTTTAGGAGTGACTGACACGAAAATCTTAAAATATGGAGCACTATGGTAGATTTTTTATTTATCCAAGATGTAGGCGGTCACTGTGTGGTGGCTTGGATAAACGACAGGCCTGACTAGCGACCCAACGAAAATTAAAATTAAAATAATGACGTAGGAGTCAGTCTTAAATGTCTAGATATTTACAATATTTGGCGATACATTCTGCACTGCGGCAGACGGATCGATGACATTACTAAAACCAGCTATGAGCGAGATTAGCAGGGAACCGACAGGAATGGCGTGACAGGGAAGAGATAACCCGAAACCGGCGTGCGTGCATGAACGACTAATGAATGTTAAGGAAGCGAAAGTGATCTGTCAGGATCGTAGCAAGTGGCAGTCCCTGGTCTCTGCCTACCCCTCTGGGATACAGGCGTGAGTTGATGTTATGTTATGTTATGACAAGGAAGAGACCTATGCCGAGCGGTGACGACCTATGCCGAGCGGTGACTTCTGTTTATGGGCTGGATAGATATATAATTAAACAACTTCATGGTAAATTTTAAAGAGATCTATTTAGAGCCATTCATGCTGGGTTGAGTAGCAAAGATCCGAACTTTAGTATCCAAACATAAAGGGAATTATTAGTCAGCAAGGCCTCTAAAGCTACAGCAGCTTCTGACATCCAGTGACAGTTTCATCCAATCAGTTTAACAAATAGCCTTATGTATCCTCATTAAGGAAACATGCTCTCAAAGGGTAATCTATCCAAGCCTTGTGCGTATATGCACGGATTGGTGGAGCGGGTATCTGGAAGGTACAGAAGATTTGCTTATTACTAAAATTACACACACATCACATAAACTCACGCTTATCACGAAGATAACTAAAATTGTACATTGAAATAAACAAACAGGGTGTAAAGTTTTTAAGTCGGCATAATTTTTTTCATTTCAGATTTTCATTATAACATTGTAGTTGTGTAACAAAAATTTGTAGATTGAAAACTGATCAATTGGACTTTCTGTGTTAGCTTGCGCAAGCGAAGTTCCACAAACTCCGTTTAATCTCTCCATACACTTATTTAATGAAGTATTAATTCTTTCTGTGGGATTAAGCCGGGCGCACACGATGCTCGGGCACAAATTGACACAAAGCTTCTTACGGGCTAACTCTCGGCGCGATCGACTCGCCCCAATTACGGATAACGGGATCACGAGTTTAGTGTCACTGGCCCTCATCCGACCACTGATAGCTCTAGAGGTTCGCTACTGAGGAGGTGCTGAGTTAAGAGAAAGCCCCTCCGGCAAATAACTCTGCTTTGACAGCGCATGGACGGAGGACGCGGATGTGACTCGTGAATTTTTTACAGTAGTCAAATTAAAAAATAACATAACCTAAACTCACGCCTGCATCCCGGAGGGGTAGGTAGAGACCGCTATTTGCCGCTTGCCACGATCCTGACGGAAACTCTTTCACTTCATCAACATTCATTCGACATTCATTAAATTTAAACTCATTCCGACATCTCAGATTTTTTCAAATCGAGTTACGTGCCGGGCATTATACTACTACATCTTATCTATACAGGGTGTAAAAAAATCTACATACATACATAAACTCACGCCTGTATCCCAGAGGGGTAGGCAGAGACCAGGCACTGCCACTTGCCACCATCCTGACAAACCTCTTTTGCTTCATCAATAAACTACTAATCAACTAACTGCGGTGGTAGCCTAGTGGGTAGAACATTGGACTCGGAAGCGGGAGACCCAGGTTCGATTCGACCTATGACTTTGTTTTCTAAGTTATGTACATTTGTGAAGTTATATTAGCAATACCACTCGCTAACGGGGAAGGAAAACATCTTGAGGAAACCTGAGTGTCAGAGCTATTTTGTAATCGCCAATCCGCGGTGGGCACGCGTGGTGATAAAGCCCATACTCTCTCCCTGAGAGAAGGCCTGTGCCCTACAGTGGGACGTATATAGGCTGCTTATGCTACTACATGAATGTAATTGTTTAGTATTACATATTATAAATTGTCACTGAAAAAAGATGTGTTAATGGCAAGATCTGTTAGATATTATTATACAGTTGGGACTAAAATATACATCATACATTTATGGATATGGATAAACTACTAAAAGTAGAATTTATCAAAGGCTGCATCCAGAACAGACGAAAACTTTGCAACAGATATTTTGAAAGATGAAAGTGACGAGATAAATCTTTCACCCGGCACAGATGGCCAGAGGTTTTCACACCCCATTCGGTTAGTTCCGATTCGATTTTCATTTTATGCAAAAGACGAATACAATTTTGAGGGGGTGGGGCCCGTCGCCAAGAAAGGCCTTCAATCGGGATAATACTATAAAAAGAATGATCCAAATTGAATTCTTAGGGGGCCCCGCGACCGGGCTTAGGCACTCAATAAATACAAACAAAAGTTTAGCTCAGAACTTCGCGTACGACTGTGCTCTCGTGCTGTTGCGAATTGCGATAGTCAGATTCAATCTCGATTCAATCGTTCAAAATTAGGATGCGCGATGGATCTCGGACAGTTTCCAAGTTTCCAAAACCTATCGAGCACTCAAACAATCCAACGTTAGGGACGTATCAATAAAACGTATTTTAACATCTGAGATCGCTCTTGAGTACACATTTCAGGTTGCTATTCGAAATAAAGCAGCAACTAGTCAGCGCACTCAAGCAAAATCTTGATTTCCTCGTTGGTCTAGGGGTATCACGTCTGATTACCATGGCGGAGGTCGTGGGTTCGAGAGCCGCCGTACATTCGTACAAAAGGCATCAGTCTCGGTGTATTTTCATCTTTGTGATGTCCTTGCCACAGGGTATCCTAGTTTGGGACCAGGACAATAAGAATAATTTATTAAGATCAGGTTGCATAAAATGAAATTCACAAAAATACAGTTAACATAATAAAAGAGATGATTGCAACATTTTGGCTGTTGACAATTTTGGCATAACGGTGGTCCCCACTCTAAGCCCACCCTATATGTTGGGGGCTGAGAAACGATAACTAGAAATTACATTTTTCAACCGTTGAAATTCAATCATCTTGCAACGCTATTTAAATAAATACATAGTTTTTGTATATTTATACTGTTAAATAAATCGTAACAATAAAAACTTTTCGAGTACTAATAACAAAATACAAAACCCATTTAAGAGTTGCGAAAAAATAAAGTAAAAAATTAGGTTAAAAGACAATAATAACAATAATTTCCAGAAAATACCATAACACCAACACAAAAGGAAACCAAGAAAAAAATAGTTACACAGCATCTTTTGCAACTAACTTATGTTGAAGAAATTGCTATTAGCAATAAGGCCGCCAATTATCTTGTATCTTTCTAAATATTTTATGTTGTGTTTTTCCTGGTACAATAAAGAATACTCTTATCTTATCTTATGTTATGTTACTTCTGAGGAACTACTATCTATAAAAAATGAGTCCTACAGAACATACACACACACACACACACACACACACACACACACACACACACACACACACACACAACGTCTTTGACCTCAGAAGCCACCAATCTAATCAGCCCAGGAATAGAGCCCACTGTTAGGCATAGGCCTCTTCTCTTTCACGCCAATCCATCCAGTCCCTTGCTTATCTCGTCGAATGTATTCAATTCACAAATCCGCCATCACCATGTCGTCGGCCCACCCGGCTGGGAGAAGAAGTCATTTGGATTCATTGATATTAATCAGCTTTTCAGACAAAGCTGTAGCTGTCCTTTCGTTGTAGTTTTTATCGCGTACCCCCGCCCCCGCACCCCGGGGGGCGCCCTGTGTGCGAATAGCAGCTCCTAAAGGGCTACGATTCAGCGAAAATTTTCGTGCTCCGCTAGTTCCCTACGATTTTTATTAAATTTCCACAACATGTACAAGGAAACAATGGCGTCTTGCAGATACGTGTTCTGTGGATGGTGGCACAGACTATTACCTACGTGTCTGCAGCAAAGCGAAAGCCTGCCAAGTTGAGCCAAACGTTTTTGTCATATTTCAACTATAAGACACCATTTAAATAGACTTGGCACTGTCTTTACTGCACCAGTGCCATTTATTTGGAGGTGTTTTACGAGTAGGTACCTACATTATAATTTATTCTTTTCTATACGTAGGTCAACTGTCAGATAAAAATTGGCCCGCTTTTGTCTGAGGACACCGATATTAATTAAGGTGTACCGCAGAGCGTCTTAGGCCCAAGTTTGTTTTTAGTATACATAAATGATTTATGCAATATTCCCGAGTGCTCTCTTATACAGATGACACCGCAATAACTTTTACTGGCTTAAGGTGTAATAGTGTTCCAAAAGACGCAGAAACAGGGCTAGCACAAATTTCAAACTGGCATAAAACTAATCTAATCAGGCTGAACGCCCTCAAAACAACCTATATGTTTCACTATTTCTGCGAGAAAACAACCAAATACAGACTTTAAAATTAAAATACCACATGCGGTAGTATAAATAACAATAACTGCACCTGTCCTGATATTAATAACATCACAGCAACAAAACACTGAGGAATCATGATAGATCAAAACCTCTCATGGCACAAGCATATACATTTAGTAATTAGCCGCATAAGGAAGATCATGTGGATTTTTAAAACACTAAGACACGTAGCCTCAAGAACGATTCTTGTTAAAATCTATACAGCACTGGTGCAGTCAATTACTATATACCGCATCTCAGTACGGCGAGGACAAATCAAAACCAATTTTTTGGAGGCTTCAAGGGCACAACGTACTCTGCATAAGGTCATGTTTTTTACGCCATGTATATTTCCGACAGGTTCACTGTATGCTTTTTTCGAAAACTATTTATTTTACACACGCACACACGCACGCGCGCACGCACGCATGCACCCACGTACGCACGCACGCACGCACGTACGCACGCACTCATGCTCGCTCGCTCGCACGTACGCACGCACGCACGCACGCACTAATGAGTATCTAATGAGTATCTACTCATTAGTGAGTAGATTGAAACGCGTGTTTACATATTCCGAACAAAAGGCCTGTTAAAAGTACAGCGACACAGCGTGCAAAAGAGGATTGCTAATTCTACAGTCGACAGTTCCTTACTTACAATTATGCGAGTTAATGTCTCATAGTATAAGACTCGCCCTTCTAAATCTCACCTCGTTCCGTGCCGCATATTCAGCAACAAAGCGGTTCCTCACTCCGGGACCCGGTACCGCGCTCTGAGCCCTTTGCCGGGGATTATCACCTCCCTAGTGCCCCCGCGGGTTCACTCGGACAAAGCTGTGTTGTCATATGCAGCGGCTGGCGACGAAAGGCCCTCGCTTTGACCGTGTAATTGGAGAGTAGAGAGACTCGTACAGCACTGTTACTGTGAGAAAAGGTCTAGATAATTATTTAAATCATGGTTGTTTGTTAGGTAAACTAATAAATTATTATTATTAATGAATAACTATTTTCCTCTATCTCACACAATATGGACGGGTTTATTGTAAAAATTAGAAGCCAACACTGTTATAATTTTCATACCAATCTACTCTTAGTTACTGTGACAAGACTTCTAATTGCTCGCTGAAAGACGGGCATGAGGCATCAACCCCGTGCAGAAATCACTAGCTCTGTTTTTTTGTCAGGTGGACGATAGAGCCTGCAGCTCCTGAATCCAACTGTACAGTAATTCTAAAAAGAATACATAAATAGCCTATATGCGTCCCACTGCATAGGGCATAGGCCTTCCCTCACAGATATCATCATAGGATTATTGTAAAGAAGGCACTGATAAAAAACCCGTCACGGATGTCAAGGCCTTTCAAGATTAATGAGTCAAGGGTAGATTAGATTCAGACAACTATTTTATTTTACCATTATCTTCATTGGCGAAAAAGTTCTGACCTGCCGACCGCGGACCGGACGACGCAGCCTGGAAAGGTCCCCATCAGATGGTCTGACGACCTGGTTAAGGTGGCAGGGAGTCGTTGGATGCGGGCGGCACGACACTGGGAAGCTTGGAAAACCATGACGGAGACCTATGTCCTCCGAAAATCCACTAAATCCTGTAATTCTGCTTGACAATATTTTTTCTTAGTAGAGAAAGATTTATTTTGACGCAATAACCTTCTTTGAAGGCTCCTTACAACAGCTACATGTTCGGTGGATATCTTGAATCTCCAGCGAAATCAAGTGGAAACTACCACCCGCAGCGAAAAGAAAAACTTATAAGTATGTTGAGTTAAATTGCTAAACACTTTTAAATCACATTTCGACTTGAAGAATGGATGTGTAAGCGAAGGTCGAGAACAAAAGTAACCAAAAGTAACAAATTAGAGTAAAGCGAAGCTTAATAAAGCAAAATGAGTTTGTTAGGCTCGAGGCAAGCGAGAAACCCTTTTATTTGTCTATGCCTCCGGGATATAGTTTGTAAGTTTCTTCCAACTTGAATAACTAGTAACATCTGCCGATATAATTTTATTACTTTTAAAAACTGTCATGGTTGTACATTTTCTGTTCCAGTTTCTTCTACAATTAATACTGGTAATTCTATGTAACGCTTATACTAATTATTATAATTCTATGTAACCATTGCACCGGTTAAGTGCGAGTCGTACTCGTGTAACGGTTCCGTACCATTTATACAATATTTGAATATTTCAGGCGTCTACCTCGTTGTACGTCGTCTACGTTCGTTGTATCGGAGCCCCCCTTAAATATTTATTTTATTATTTTTTTTGGTATTTTTTGTATTAGCGACAACAGAAATACATCATCTGTGAAAATTTCAACTGTCTAGCTGTCACGGTTCATGAGATACAGCCTGGTGACAGACAGTAGAGTCTTAGTAATAGGATTCCTTAACCTTCGGGTACGGAGCCCTAAAAATATGATTATGATTGTCTAGTAATATCCATACAATACCCTTAGTATACACACAAAATTTGAGACATACACTGGCCTGCAAAACTAACACTTTTAAAATTGCAATAACTTTTTATGTACACAAGTTATAATTTAGAAATAAAAAGGACTGGAAAAAAAGTTTTATTTTGCAGTATAGTTTAAAAGAAAGCTGATAAAATTAGTTGATAAACGTTTTTTTATTTTAAATCTTTAACTTCTATAGTTTAGAAAAAAATATAAAATGAAAAGTGTGATACTTACTTTTGCAGGTCAGTATATTTTACATTTAGGTATCTATGTTTTGTATTGAGGGGGACATTGTTTGCGGAGTTGCTAATGTGGAGTGATGAATCGGCCACTAATCCGCGGTCCCGCGTTCGATGTCCGAGCCATTAAATTTGTAATATGAGATTCCAGCCATCCATCATGACCATGACGCCTTTTTTCTATTACGTTAGCTCTGCGTTTTTAATGGACATTAAAAATGTTTGTTTCTTGTGTTGGTTTTGAGACATTTGAGCGCACTATATTGTAAATATATGGATCTAATAAGCATATCGAGTATGGTAACGATAAATATACTAGAGATACTGTATTTTATCGTTACCATTGATGCTGTGGTTTCCTTTATACTAAGTTTTCTTAATTAAGCACATTTAAGAAATAAATTCATAGTTTGAAGAAAAAGTCATGAGAAAATCAGCAGTCCTGTTAGGTCCACAAAAAAAAGTCTTTTATTATTCTCAAAGCGAGCATATACAGAACGTTACCTTGAGAAAGTGCTAAAAGTCGCTGTAAATTGACTTAACAAAGATCCAACATTGCCGAAAATGACATACAGCCCACACAATTACTTATCCGGATCCCAATTCAGATCGCATGCATGAGTTCCAGTTTTTAGAATAATATGTAAAATCTTTTAATTAAGTATCAAAGATAAGATAAGATAAGAATATTCTTTATTGTATATCAAAAGACTCTGAAATGACTAAGTTTGGAGTTTTTTTGTCCATTTCTTCTCCAAAATTATCTAGATTTTGAAATGTTTCACCTAGTTTAACTTGTAACGTTCATTAAGTCACAGTTTTGTGTTATTTTGAATAAAACTACTTTGATTTGATCCCTGTGACATGGTAATCAGACATGAAACAACAAACAGGCTGATGTCATTTGTTCGAATTAAAGTCCCTAGGAACCTACGGGGCGGTCTCACAGCAGGAATCGAACCCACTACAGCCCCTATAATCAAACGTGTACTAGACTACCGAAAACTGTTTGGTGATTTAAACGCAAACCATATTAAAAGCATGCGGTAGTAGCCTAGTGGGTAGAACATTGGACTCGGAAGCGGGAAACCCAGGTTCGATTCCCAGTGCGGGCATGTACCTATGACTTTGTTTTCAAAGTTATGTACATTTGTGAAGTTATAGTAGCAATACCACTCGCTAACGGTGAAGACAAACATCGTGACGAAACCTGAGTGTCTGAGCTATTCATATACCTCAGCACTTGAAATCGCTAATCCACGGTGGGCACGCGTGGTGATTAAGCCGATACTCTCTCCCTGAGAGAAGGCCTGTGCCCTACAGTGGGACGTATATAGGCTGCTTATGCTTATGCATATTAAATTCCTCCGAGGCATTCCCTGTCGCCAGTAGTTGTGCGGTGATCCCCGGCCAGGAAATTGCACCGACCCTACGCGCTTGATGTATGGGGTCCACGCAGACCCGCACACGACGTAACTGGGCCAACCGAATGGACTACTGAATATTAAATGGGCCAACCAACGATTCTCATATTTCCGGTGGTCCGAAGAAAGAAACTGGCCATCTTGGTAGAAATATATTGTAACCCTGTATATATTATATATATACTCGTATGATTAACACCATATTGTTAAATAGAATGGACATTCTTCTATGAAGGACAGTGATTTCCGGAATGCTGCGACATCGGTAGGGCGCCTAAAGAGCGAATTTAATAAAATTATAAAAATATGCGGTGCGGTGGTAGCACAGCGGTAGAATGCCAACCTCAGATTCGGGAGGTCGTGGGTTCAAATCCCGACATGTACCAATGACTTAGTTATCTAAGTTAAGTACATTTGTGAAGTTGTAGCAGCAAAACCACTCGCAAACTGTGAAGGAAAACCTCGTGAGGAAATCTGAGTCGCTGAGGTGTTCATATACCTAACTGCTGGAAATTGCCAATCCGCGGTTCGCACGCGTGGTACTTAAGCCCAAACTCTCTCTCTCTGAGAGAAGGTACGTGCCCTGTAGTGGGGCGTGTATTACATCCTTCCCCATGGAAGAGACCCGTGCCCCTCGGTGGGGACATAATGGGTTCTTGATGTAAACAGAAAAAACCGGTGTTAAAAATCCGTTATTATTACAAACATTTTATTAAAACATAAACCCTAATAGGTGTTACAGGAATTGCGCATTTTATGAATAACCCTGTATAAAGTAGTAGGAAATAAGGAAGTCGGTAAGGCCAGCCCGTACATTCGAATAACACGTTACCCTACTTTTAATGCGAGAATTTCCTGAATTGTTCGCATTTTTCCGTGACATTTCCGACCCTAAGCCCCATTCACAAAATAAGGTACTACAGATGGTGCGTTTCATAATACTATTCCATCCCACCCAGACTACCGATTCCAGTAGTCAAACACGCAAGAACGCCTGACCGGATTTGGATAAAATTTCATACACAGTTAGGACCTGTGTAATATTGATAAGGGACGATTTTCCTATCAACTTATAGCGCCCAAATAATTTATTCGACGTAAGTACCATTTTCAATTTTATTTCACAAATATTTTATAAAAAAAAACCAGACAAGTGGGAGTCGGATTCGCCCACCGAGGGTTCCGTACAAATTTACATATTATAAATAGTTCAGGAATCGAGTCTCGCAGTTTTTCCGAGCTTTTCCCGAACTTCAAAGACAATTTTTTTTCGTGATTTAATTAGAAATGTATAGTTTCCAGATTTTTCCTGTACTTGTAGTTTAAAACGAAATTTAAAAATTTCCACATCTCACAGTTCTAGGTCAACGGAAAGTACCCTATAAATTTCGATTCCCTTGTGAGTGTCGAAGTATACGTTTTTTTGCGGCATAAACGGCCGTAACGCTTTTTTTTAGTTAACTTAGAATTTTTTTTTTTTCACTGCTTCAATGGACCGTACCTATATAGTTTTATTTTCGTCCCGGTACCTCCACGCGTTCCCGATAAAGGGTCTTGACAGGCAGACGGACGGACGGACAAAGTGATCCTGTTAGGGTTCTGTTTTTCCTTTTGAGGTACAGAAGCCTAAAAATATACACCATAGTCTGGAGATAGACAAAGTAGAGAGGAGGAGAATTCAAAAGAGATGGAGTGACCGGCCCCGGTAGAATGCACCAAAGAGACAACGAGTCGCTCCATCCCGTACTTACACTGAGGATGAGAGCGAGATGTTGCAAGTCTTCGAGATATCGCCTTACCACTTATGAAGTGTCAAAATCGCACACGAAATACCATTGAGAAGAAAATAAGTAACTGCACCAAAATTGTTACGTCTTTACTAGAGTTGTGAGGCTGATACCGACCAAACTTCACTCGAGAGCAATGAATAGATCACTCAAGAACCGATCAATTTCAGATAAGAAAAATGCTCTCTTAATAAAATAAAAAGCACGATAAAGTTTTATTATACTTTTAATTTTAATAAGTAAGTATTCTTCATTGCCAAGACCCAAGAAGAAGAATTTGTCCGTCGGCCTTTTTCTCTGCTCTCGAGTGTGTCGCCTGACTCGCCTGCCCTCTGCGCTCTCCTAGTGTATGACTCGTGGAGGTAATAAATTGTGGAGCTTTATTTGGATTAGGTCTAGATGGATTGTAACGGTCCACTTCATTACTGTCCGATGCTGAACATGATGGATGGCCCTGATAATTCCAAGGCCTTTGTCCCTTGAAAAAGAAGCTTTCTGTGTTCATCGGTTTGTGCTTTTAAATATCTGAAAGTAGAATAGATTCGTTATTTTATAATCACATGTAGAGCAGCCAAAGCATGACTCACGGCATGGTACAGGCCTTGAGATAGTCTGACCACGGAGATAAGATAAGATTTATTATGCTTTTCTTTTGTACTGTTTTGTCTTTAATGTGAAAGTATAGATAGATAGATAGATAGAATATTCTTTATTGTATGTACACCAGGAATTACATATGAGTATTTAACAATGATATAGTACAGTACAATTGGCGGCCTTATTACTAAAAGTATAGAACAAGAACCCTGGTTAGGGAGCTGCAAATAGGGTTTAAATGTGTTAAGACAACTAAAAACTGACCCGAAGCATAAACCTATTATTTTAAAATCATAACCCATACGTCCCACTGTAGGGCACAGGCCTTCTCTCAGGGAGAGAGTATGGGCTTAATTACCACGCGTGCCCACCGCGCATTGGCGATTTCGAGCGCTGAGGTACGTCAATAGCTCGGACACTAAGGTTTCCTCACGATGTTTTCCTTCACAGTTAGCGAGTGGTATTGCTACTATAACTTCACAAATGTACATAACTTAGAAAATAAAGGGAATCGAACCTCGGTCTCTCACATCCGAGTCCTATGTTCTACCCACTAGGCTACCACCGCTCTATTACAATACTTTTATCTAATTATCCTATGAACAGAGCCCAGCGTTAGATATATAGTCCAGTAACTTTGTCGCCTGAAAGTATGGAGTAGTATGCGTCAAATCCGGTAGTTATGATTTTTTGCAGACTTGTTTATGATGTTGGCCTAATGAATAATCCAAGTTTGTGACCTCGAGCGCCGAACGCAACTTTGTCAAAAATCGTAAAAACTGCGAAATAATCGGTTCTTTTTCAAATTTTGGCGATTATAACCCTAAAGGATTAGTTTTTGGAAAACTTTTTTAGGATGTTTTTAAAGAAGACTAAATTTGCTACAATATGATACTAGAATTGTCTCTGTAGACCCAATAGTTTTTGAGATTAAGCCTTTCAAAGTTTTTAAATTTTTCGAACTTCGCAATTTTTGCAATATTTTAGACGTCACTCGAACAACTCTAGCGGGATGAAGTTCCAATTACCTCCGATGGAGTGTGCTAGTATTGCTCGTGTGAAGTCTCTCCTGGGGGTGGATATCTACGTCACAAGGCCTCAACCCAAAAATGATGACCAGAGATGCAGCCCCACAACACCTCTTGCGGATGATTTCTTGCGGCTGCACGAAGGGTTGTGGGAACGCGTGCAGCTGCAGGAAGGCAGGATTAAAATGCTCATTAGTCTGCAGGCACTGCAGCGGGGCCTCTTGTGACAATATACCTGATGTTGCAGTAGTAGATATCCCAGAAGGCGACGATCTGTCCGATGTCGAAATGGAGGATGACTTGTGGGCACAAGACGTCGACAATTCATCACCATCCCCTGATGGGGATATGCCATCCCAATACGTCGATCCAGATACGGACGAACCTCAACCGGGACCTTCCAAGAGGGCTAAATTAATTTAATTTTTTGATTTTGAATATTACTCAATTTCTTAACAAATAAATTTATTAACTTTTGTAGTACCTATCTTTTTTACTTCATTATTCGTAGCTTAGCTTAAACATCATCGTTCACACTTCTCATTTTCTTTTTTAACATCTGATCATAAAAGTACAGGGCTTCGATAGTATAATCAGGGTCAAAATTCATTCAAAACGACAGAATCGCAAAAAATTGCGAAATTCAAAAAAAAATATAAACTTTGGAAGGCTTAATCTCAGAAACTATTGGGTCTACAGAGGTAGTTCTAGTATCATATTGTAGCAAATTTAGTCTACTTTAAAAACGACCTAAGAAAGTTTTTTCAAAAACTAGTCCTTTAGGGTTATAATCGCCAAAATAAAAAAATAAAAGCTATTATTTCGCAGTTTTTACCATTTTTGACAAAGTTGCGTTCGGCGCTCGAGGTCACAAACTTGGATTATTCATTGGGCCAACATCATAAACAAGTCTGCAAAAAATCATAACTACCAGATTTGACGCATACTATAATGTACAAAGTTACTGGACTAATAGGCCACTTCTCATTCGGACAAACAGACGATTTAGTAAAATCCACGAAACTTTTCCGCTTACACGAGTACAGTCGACAGCATATCAACCTTTACGTTGCAGTTGTAAAGTCGTTGCGTAACTGAGTATAATAGAGTGCGTGGTTGATGTACTTGTTATAAGGCCGCTATACCTACGTGACGTCAATGAAGACTCGTGGACATAGTGGCGCAATACCACCGGTGCCCTCAATTGGAAAAAACACAGGATATGCATTTTTTCAAGCGCGGACTTTCGATACTCGCGCTCCTAGCATCGGACGCATTCCAAATTTAAATATTAATAATTTTAAGTATTTCTTATATGTAAAAATCACATTATAGTAAAACTGCACGACCCTTTGACTTTCTTTCATCTCCACGGTAGCCACCCACTATAATTTACTGTACATGATTTTTCGAAACACTTCACTGAATCTTTATTTATTTTGTTTCAGGTAAGTCTTCTTACATCAAAGCGTCAAAAGCCTATATTAATGCGACATCAAGGTACGCTATAATTGAAAATATTGTGCGCCAAAAAAACGTGTGTAAAATTTGTAACACCCCCTTTTGCCTCGTAGAGTCAACTCAGCAGTGACAAAACATCCCAAAACATGGCTATAAACACCGCGACTTAATTCGAATCCGATAATCGCATTAACAGAAGCGTTATCACATTTAAATGGCTGAAATGAGCGCGGGTTTGCAATTGGCAGAGCATGGATAACCGCAGAGCTCGCTCTCGGCGGGTTTCTACTGGACGACACGACAAATAGGGGGCAAAACTTACGTTGTGCCCGAGATTTTCTTACAGTCGATCACGTCCTAGATTACGCTAAATCATACTTAACTGTGAACCAGAACGTAGCTACGTCAGTAACCTCTGCCGACAAGAGCTGACTTGACCGAATGTAACCGAACATATTTTGAATTGTATATGTAGGCGAAATTTCATCTAAATCCTTCAGTAAGAATTCTTTTGCAAGTATATCGGCAAGCACGCGAAGTTTTGTATTTATAATTGAATATGGCACGTGATGTGGCAGTTTGGATGATTGTAATGCAATCCGTTGCCCGCGTAGGAAGCTCGCTTTCCACTAGCTAGTGACGGATATCGGCGCAGTTTTACACACTTCTTGTCATGCCGTCGTTGTTGCCGTTGCCGTCGCCGTGCCGTGTCGTCGTCGTATACCTGACGTATGAACGGGGGCACCCGCCCATCTGATCACGACCGCGGGGCGCGGGCGATCCTTTTGTCACAGCCTAAGCGAGTGTGAGGCGTCCATTCGACCGGAGTGAAATCACTGCACTAAATAGCAACTATTGCTGAATACGGCGATTCTTATGACAAAGAATTTAGGCACTAATTTCCACCAAAAATAAGTGTCTTTGGGTGATACGGGTGTTATTCAGTAGGGGATGTAATTATTTGTTGAAAATGATTCGGTAAATTCTCTAGTTCCTTTATTTGTCTAACAATACACAGCTCTAAGTGTCAAAGAATTTGAAGCGTGGATCTCTGACGCTTGTAGAGAATCGTTTAAAAAATTATTGATCGTTTTCAAACGATATTTTTCTATGAATTAAATTAATTAAAAGCGCTGAGCAGTTCTTTTGTGTCTATATTAAGTGCATAGCTCAACTGCATTGCAATGCCTCACTGTAATCCATTGTTTTGGAATCCCGGATTACAGATAGAGTCTGATTGAGAAGAGAAGCGTTGACTATGTGAACCTACCTAAATGATAACTAAATGGTAATATTATGTATGATTGTCATAATATATTAAGATTAATTAATTGGTAATGCTTAAACATACTTTCATAATCAGAATGGAATATTATTATTTGTTACATGGAATATACTTTTTGAAAATTTCATGGGTAATTGTAAAAAAAACGCGATTTATACCACAAATATATTTGTAAAAAAACGCGATTTATACCGAGAATCCCGTTTTTTATTTGCGTGTTTACAAGGTTCACGAAGATCTAGATTTAGCGTAATAAAAGAACCTGCATACTTGTAAAATACAATACAATATTGAGTCATGTATTCCTAACTTTTCTAAAAAGACTTCAGTAACAGTAACAGTAACGACTTTGGTAAGTTAAACAACAAAAAAGATATTTTAGGAACAAAATCGATTGAACTTTGCAGATTTGGGTCATGAATTGAGTCATGTTTTGGAAGTGTCACCAAGCAAATGTATATTTCTAAAAGTATTAGCAACTGAGCCTTATCCTCTTTGCTTGAAGCTTTTTTATGCCCTGAATCTCCAGTTTCAAGTAGATTACCGGTAGTAGCACTGTCGCTAGAACACTCGCATCACATTCAAGAAGTCGTGGGTTTGAACCTCTGCATGTACCGATGACATTGTTTTCTATTATGTATATTCTTTTTGTTGCACCAACCCGTTCTGATTAACTTGTTTTCTATGTCACGTATATTTGTGAATTTGTATTAGGAATACCACCCAAACGTTGAAGGAAAACATCTTAAAGAAACCTGAAACGCGTTGGGCACGCGTGGTGATTAAGCCCATACTCTCTCGCGGAGAGAAGGCTTTTACCGTACAGTGAGACCTTCATAGGCTGCATTATTTTTGTGTTATTATTTTTAAATGGTTTATCGTATTTTCACGAAACATTGCGTGCGCGAGGCCCTCGTAAATAAATCACGTGTGAATAGAGCCGTCGGTGAGTGCGATACATTTAACACTCGCGCCTCATCAAACCACGCTTACGCCGCGATACACTCGACACTAATTCCATTTCTAAAATCGCCTGGGAATACATCTCAATAGATAGATTTGGTCTGAAATTGATGATTTTGTTTGATCACACCTCCTAACCTGGATACAACAAATCGAATTACTTAAAAAGATAAAGAAAAATTGTTCCCCAATCGTCAAAGGCTGGTTACAACGTGTTATCAGAATTAAAAAGACAAATTAAACGCGATGAATGGCCATGGCTGACCTTGCGTTATCCTCCTCAGTCCTGACCTTGAAAATAACAATTGAAAACCATTGTTATTTTCAAGGTCAGGTCTGAGGAGGTTATGCTCGTGAACGGGTGCTGTCCGTATGTCTGGCCGCAGCATTAGTGTTTTCCTACTGTTGTGAGAATAGTGACTAATGTTTTTAAAGCATTGGAAATTTATGATTGCACTCATGGTATCATAATAGGTAGGTACTAGTATCAATGTATGTATTAGACGTAATATGATTTGAGAAAAGATGGTCAGATTTGAGTTTTTTTTTTCTGCCTATTTCTCCACCACTCGACCCGAAGACAGCGGCTAACATTGTATCGTGACATTCAACAAACAGAATGTCATTGTAAATTATATTCTTTTTGCTGCACTAACCCGTGCTGAGGTCAATTTTAAAAACCTATTTTGATGCTAAAAATTCCACCCATGCCAGGACTTGAACCCGCGACCTCTGGCTCACCGTGCCAAGTCAAGTGCGGGTTCAAGTCCTGGCAGGGGTGGAATTTTTAGGCTCTAAATAGGTTTTTAAGAATGTAAATTGTTAAGTCGAAATATATTTTTTATTTCTGTTTTCTGAATCCACTTTAAAGAAGCGAAAGTTTAAAAGTATTTTATTCTTTTCCTTAAATCTTCATCATCAACCCATTATGTCCCCACCGAGGGGCACGGGTCTCTTCCCTGAGGAAGGTATAGGCCATACTCCACCACGGGGGCCAAGTCCGGATTGGTGGAGGCTTGTAGACTAGTGGCTCGTCTACTGTCAGAAGTTGTCAAGCCGCCCTAAGGCCGTCCTTAAATCTTGACGCGGCAATTTTGTATGAAACTTAAAATTGACAATTTATTTAAAATTGTTTAAAGATTGAGTAAGTTGAAGTGGCAGTGGTCTGGTCACATCGAGCGAAAAACCGATAGCCAATGGAGTACTAAGGTCCGAGCGCATACCACAAAGTGGCGTGTCGTTCCATTGATTGATGGAATAACCGATGATTATTACTTTTGTCGTTCCTTTAAAATCGGATGGGGCTGTGTCGAGTCACACGGCCGTTGGTTTAACTTGAAACTCCTATAACTTAGCGTAAATTTTAGGTCAAAGTGCGTAATGTGTTACGCGGCACTGGCGCCATCTAGCGGCACGAGTCAAGAGGATCTGAGTAAAAGCTACTTTGTTCTACTCAACGATATATGAATGAATTGCACATGACACGTAGTTACAGAGTTACAGCCCTCACCGAGGCGACATGTTTTCGTTGCATGCGGTATTAGCAAGTGACTCTTTACTACCGCACTGAAAGATGTCTCACGCCAAAAACACGTTGTATGTGTATCCTAAATTGGTTTTTCCAGCACCGGAAAAATACATTTCAGTTTTTCATGACCGACAATAAAGGTGCGAATGAAAACAATTACCTACATTCGAGTGGGCGCAATCGTCGCCGTAAACAGGCAGTATCGCCAGCATCGCCGCTCGCGCCGCACAATGCCGGCCCGATCGCAATCAACATCGCAATGGATTCAACAACTGGACGGCATGATGCAATAGCACAGAAGGTGAATCAAACTAGGATACGCAAAATTTAAACTATTTTCCAAACTGAGATATCCTGTGCTATATAGTAAATAAATAATGTTGGCAAACTAGGATACCCTAAATATAAACTGACAAACTAGGTCTCAAACTAGGATACCCTAAATATTAACTGGAAAACGATTTTAACCAGACGAGGACATTAAAAACATGGAAATATAACCATTCTGAGGCCATTGTACAAATCAATAAAAACAAATAGAGGCGGCCTCTATATTCCACTCGTTTTATAATTAATAATTTGACATGTATTGAATATTTGCATTCAATGGTGTCTATATCTAGTACGAGCACGGGCAAACTACATAATACCACAGTTCCCAGAATTTAGGGATTCTACAGAAATAAGTAATAACATAAAACAAAACGTGAAGAATAATACTTAACAAAATGGAACCAATGTTTTTGGTGGGTCCATGTTCCACCAAATCCCTATCACTGAAATATGAAATGCGGCTCGTGCTCGCTGTCAACCTTTTGGAACTCAACTTCTGTGACGTCAGCGCGATGGACTCCAATATCGCGGGGTGTTGGGCGCAGACAATGTGTCGCGGCGAGTGGTTACCTTGCTCTCCAGCCCCGATAAAGCTGGAAATAATAAAGCTTTGGAGAAATGCCGCAAATAACATCGATTGTATACTGGGTACTGAGCGCTACACGAGACTACTAGAGCGAGACATTCTTGTGGTTCTCCACGAGAGAACTATTCATATTACAACGGGCCGGGAACATGCGGGCGCAACGATATAAATTAAAATAAAACATAAATACTTTTTGGAAAAAAAAGTAGGTGGGATTACATTGTGCTGTGTCGGACTCCAAGGCCGTTAGTTTAACGTGACACGTCTACAAACAAGCGCTATTTTTTAGCTCAAATAGCCCAATGTGTTACGCGGCAATGGCGCCATCTAGCGGCACAAGTTAAGAAGAAGAAGAAGAAAGACATTTAATATACCAACAAGATACGTCACAGAAACAAAATAAGCACATAAGTAACATAATATGCACAACAACAGAAAGAAAACTAAATACACAAAGAGGATCTGAATGAATGGCTACTTTCTCTACTCAACAATAGGGTGTTAAAGGACAGCCGCCGGAGCCGTAACGTATGCATATCTGACAACAAATTAATATAATTTAACCAAAAAATACCGCTGTGCAATTATTTTTATTTTTTAGGTATCACAATAAATAAATACTTTTTACTTGCGCGCAATGAAACGCATGCAATTGAACGACGCACAGAATGGCGGGCGGTGGGGTACCGACGTAGGTAACGACGACCGCGAGCTCGATTCGGTCTCACTCACTCACTCACTCGTCTCAATTCGATCGTCCGGGCCGTGGCCGCACCCGCACTCGTTTACTACACGTTTTTATAACAAGGATGTAGGTACACAACGACCTTGGTAGTCAGCGATACGGTAGGATACCACTTTTTGTTCGATTGACACACTTATGCCTGTGCGATAAGAGCTACTATGGGCTATCCTAGCGTGTCGCTGACCGTACCTACAGCCATCACAGTTGGGTTGTAAAGTCGTCGCTGTAGTAGTGGGCAGTAGCAGCCGGCAAGATGTGTGTGGTGTAGTTTGAGGTGTAAATTTGAAACGTGAAGATTTTCTGAAGCACATTTGTGTAGGTATAAATAATATCTAGGTACCTACTCGACGTTTGTGGCTTCGTCGGGAAGGGGCCGCTGAGCACGGACAAGATACGGCTCGAACTGGCGACCGTCTACTTGAAGACACGCGCGCCCGGTGCAACGTTTGTCGCTGAACCAGCTGTAACAGCCCTTCCCGTGCAGATGCTCGCTTCAGGTCGTCGAAAACCGCGACAATCTTTTCCCTCATGTCCTAAGCGGTCTCACAGGGCCGGTCAAACACTCGCTCTTTAACATAACCCCATAAAAAAGGTCCAATGGGGTTAAGTCGGGTGAACGTGCTGACCAAGCGTGAGGACCATGGCGGCCGATCCAGTGACGGTCGAACAGCTCATTTAGCCGCTGCCGCACCAGCAGCGTGCAGTGTGGTGGCGCGCCGTCGTGTTGGAACCATGTATGCTGCAACCGAGCCAGGGGCATTTCATCGAGACAATCTGCTACGTAGCCGTTGAGCAGCTGCAAGTAGGCAGCACCATTCATTCTGGGCGGCAAAAATACGGCACCCAGAATTTTTTCACCAACGATACCGGCCAACACATTCCACTTCCACCTTGTCTGGAATCCTGTCTCCTGTATCTGGAATGGGTTCTCGGAACCCCACCAATGGGCGTTTCTCCGATTCCACATACCGTTGTTTGTGAAGGTGCTTTCATGCGTGAAAATAACATTTCGCACAAAAGCCGGGTCATTTTCATTGTGCTGCAGCAACCACCTGCAATACGCCATACGGCGTTCTGCATCGCCTGGCACGAGAGCTTGCACCTTGTGGATTTTATAGGGCCGCTGTCTCTCCTTCTTCAGAACCTTCCAAACTGTGACGTAAGACACCCGATGTCGCGCACGATGACCGTGTCGCCGGCGCAGCACGCGCGCCACCGTCCGGACGCCCAAGCGCGGGTTCTCTTCCACCAGAGCGAGAATTGCCTGTTCAGTTGCAGGACATATTTGACGACCGCCGCCTTCTGCAACGGGCACGACCGGCCGATTTTCCAAGACTCGAAAAACAGCTCGTAGAATCACCCGTTGGGGTATCTGAGGCCGTACAGATGCAGAGCCTCAGCTGCATTTCCCTCTGCTATGCCGTAACAGAATATCATATCCAGATACTCCCTAGCACTGTATTGATGAGGCATTGTAGTTTACTATCACAAATAACACAGTACACAATTAAAAAAACCGCGACAAGCGAAGCTATACGTAGGTAATGTAATTCAATGGTAATGTGCATGCGCATCCGATGACGCGAGAAACCGGACTAAAGGAAAGAAATTGCATTGATTGAACTTCATTGAAGAGAGTGAGTCAAACAAACTTTCGTTCCTTATAAAGGTCCCATCACACTGTGACAGACTTTCCTTCAAACCTAGAAAAGTACCTACTTGAAGTTGGTAGAAAAGTTTCATTTATTATTTTAGTTTGTGAATCTGACTCTCAATTTCAGAAAGATTCCCTAACTTTTAGGCACTCACTTTTACTAAAGTACCTAGGTATTTAATGGAGGAATTACAAGTTTAATTTGACTATTTGGACCCGCGAGCTGTTTTTTTCTTAGCTGCAAACATTGTAAAAAAACATAATATTTTCTTTTGTAATATGATTTGATAAAAATAACGAACCTCCTACGACCAAGCGCAGGTGTCAAGGATGATACACACCAACGCGGTGGCGGTGGCGATGGCGGTCCGACTCGGACCATTTCAAAATTTTCTTTTGCAGAATCAAAACTCTGCTCACATTAGCCATTAGAAGCCAGAATGACGAAAAAAGAAAGAAGTTGATCCTATGCCCTGGTGTGATTGTCAGAGCGTCGGCACCCACGCGATCTGTTTCCGGCTAATTTCCCGCGCTTTGAACATCTTTGAAGCTGCTCGGGGAGATGGACCGCGAAATAACTAAATAGCACTCGTCTCTCGCTCAAAAGAAGCATGACAGAAGTTCACTATTACCAGTATTTTTTTTTATTACTAAGGTCACGTAGAGTACGTGCCAGTATTTAAATATTGCACTATTCCACTTGTACTAGCAGTAACGTGTTTTCACGATGAAGTGATATATACGTAGTACCTATCGCTTAGTAGTAGTATCGTCTGCAAACCCGTATGGATCATAAGCATCAATCAGGATTCGCTCTGAAATATACATACATACATAAACTCACGCCCGTATCCCAGAGAGGTAGGCAGAGACCGGGGACTGCCACTTGCTACGATCCTGACAGATCACCTTCGCTTCCTCAACATTCATTAGTCGTTCCATACACGCACGCTCTAAAATATATTTAAACTTTTCCATATTAAAGTTCACAATGACGGCATTAAAATGTATGGAAATGTACGTGTTTTTCGCGATTTACAAGTTTTCCTGTAATAAAAGTTATTCGTATTGATAAAAACATGTATGTGGAGATTTTCTTACACCCTGTTGTTCTGTTTAATTTTATTCTTATTTTATTTAACCAAAGATAATAAATAACAATGTGCAACGACGTGACGAGCGGGCGCGTTTGATGATTTCGCCCGACGAAACGAAAATATTTGTTTGGGCTTTTAAATTTCCGCTCGGTTTGTATGTTTTTGTATGAATTTTCCTCGACCGCACCTTAAAAAATTCAGGTGCAGTGAAATTTTCTGTTCTCAAAATCGTTTCAGCACATCAAGATCTCTAGTAAAAAATATCTTAAACGTGAACTAACTGTTGATGGAAATCTTTAAAATATGGAAAGCAATAAGGTCTATCAAATTGTTTGCTTGTCCTAAGTCATTCATTTATCTCATTAATTTAAGAAATATCAACTTTTTACCCGAATACGTTGGCAAAGGTGGTTTATTGTTCGACACTCGCGCTGTCAGAGTCAGAATGCCTTAGGGCCAAACATTTTGTCTCTTCGTTCGTGACCGTATCAACGGCGAAAAAGCATAAGATATGCCGAAATAGATACAACTGTCCCTGCGCAATGAGTATTTATATGCCTAGTCGCTCGGCTCTCACTGTTAAAGTCGACATAACAGTAAACAGCTGACAGTAAACAATCGTTACTCCTCTCATAACGCTGCCGTTAGGGCACTCTACTGTAATGCAGCATGATCTCGGGAGATGCCAGCATTCATATTTAATGCGGCATTAGGACATATTTTCTTCTTCACAAAGTGTTTCTTGTTTCTAACAAAAATATAAGCGTGAAATAAGATTGCTTAGATAAAATTAAAATTTCGCCGTGTCAAAATGATTTTGTTTTCATACTAATATTCCCTGTATTATGAAAAATAGTTCTTCTGTTAGTGACAGTAAAAACCATTTGTGGACTACAAATGAATAATTGTTAGTCCAGTCAACAGCGCTTACTTTACTTAATGAATTTGGACAAAAATTACTGATAAGAGATGCTCACATAAAGTTCTATGTTTGACGTGGAATCTTTCTAATCGAATTTCTTGAGTAAAGTAACTTTGTTCTCGACGTTTTGGCTGCGTTTGGTTGATTGATTTGGCAAGTTAAAAACTTACGGTCTTATATATACAGGGCCTTTCACGGCTATGCCACATGGAGAGAAAGTACCTTGAATATTGTAGATGGAACATTTTACTGAAAGAAGACATTGTTTTAATTTAAAAAACAATTTAAACTGCGTTCATAAATTTTTAAATAATTATATGGTTGAACCGGGAATCGACCCCGACCCCAATCGAATCGACTTGCACGAGAAAAAAATCACCCTGTAGTTTTATTATACTGACCGAAAGGCTTCATCATAAGATTTTGCTAAATAACATAGTGTTAGAAATGAAAGTAAGACCATGAATTTTAAATTGGTACTCTTGGTAGTACATGAAAGTGCATGAAACTTTCATGTGTAGTACATGAAAGGAGATTTACCTGTAAAAATGTGTACCAAGAAAACTTCGAAATTGAGAATAAATTTATATCGCTGTTCAATAATACCGACAAGAGTCCAACTCTTAAATATAATGGTTATGTTCCATATCAAAGTTAATATCTATGGAATTAAGTATGTAACAATGAATATCCTTTCATAATTTCTAACCCAAAGCCGGTATACAATGTTCGAGTAAGATGACGAGTAAGAACCGTAAATATCGCATACATATGAGAATTTCATTACATCTTGTGTAGCGCACCTATATGTCTGCTTTTCAAAAATATATTTAGTAGGCAGTAATAAAGCCGTCATCCATATCATATCACGAGCCATAGACCCGCTTCTTCGGAGGAGCACTCTGCTCAGTGAAATATTCATGGCTCATCGACGAAACCATTAGGTCTCGCACATCGGGACCTACACAATAACGCTATTTATTATAACTGAAGTATATTTTGTCTTATTGAAAATCTATCGCCTTTACATCTAGATGATTTAGGCAGCGTTCTTTTAGCATCTACGCTCGTGAATAAGAATTCCTTTTTGAGAGAAGAGTCCCAGACCGCATACTTGGCCTGTGTAGATAAAGATAAAGAGCTTTATTTGTAAAACATGTGTGTTGTGTTGATGTGTTTAGACAAGGTGGTGTTTTCGTATAAGGTACAGAGCATGTTTTTCCTGTGAGCAATACAAATTTATACATTTAATATACTATAGTAAAATGTCCATAAATTGAAATTAAAATTAAATAACATTAATATGTCAATAGATTGAAATTAAAAATAAATTGAAATTAAGAAATCAAATTATTTCCAAGTATTAAAATCATTGTTCCGTCAAGCACTCAAATAAATTGTAATAACATTTTTCAGTTAGCAAGGTCTTAAGTTTATGTTTGAAAGAGTTTAAGTTCGACTCTCTTAAGGAACTACCCCAAGCTACCCCAGCTTGTTGTAAATGACAGAGCCCATGCAGAATATGCTTTTCTGTATGAGCGTTGTATGTGCTCTACGTGTACATATTTGTAGGTGGCAGGCTCTGCTGGTCGGAATTTAAGGCCTATGCATGCCTCTTTGCGTCTACCTACACTAGATAGGTGAAGTGACTCTCATACGCTGCAGTCCTAGAACATATTCTTATATGGAGTAGGCTTACTCACCATATATGTATACCATTTTCTCAGCAAAGTTGGCTTAATCAACAGTTAATACAACGGCGTCATTTTGATGCCGCCAACGGTTTTAAACTTTTAATAACACGCTGTACTAATACTGTACGATAACTTTACAGAAGCATGATTTTTAAATGCAACCCTACGTTCATTAATCCGATTACAAGTTTACAACACAAGAATATGCTTTCAAAGTAGAGAGCACTCCTCTAAGTTGCAGAAAGTCAAGTTTCAGTAACATTTAGTTCTTTAGCAATATTCCCAGGAGCAAAGGTCTTATTATAAAAATCCCTCTATAAGATTTGAAGGGTATTTTACACAAATCGGTTTTTTGTGCTTATTATTTTCTTAACCACTATAAATTCTCAAAAACAACATACCTACTCATCACACGGATAGTTATAAATAGCCTAAACAAAAAAATCTCTTTTTCTTCCACCGTAGTCGCGGGAAGACACCACGTCAACTGAATTGTTCCCAAATCATCGGGAACTAACGCAATAACATATTACCTAACAAATAGTCGCGATTACTTTGAGCATCGCGAGCCATTAAAAACACTTTTCTTAAATTGTTCGTTTTGTGAAAATCGGAGCCAGGGGGGATTGTTTATTTACAGTATTGCCGGTTATACGTCATCAGTAGTATGTAGTAATCTATCGTTTATCTATCGAACCAAAATGTAGCAACAACGTCGTACCGTGTAAACGGCCCAAACAGCTGCATCGCCGCTCATTTCCCGCGAGTTCGCTAATGCGTTTGCAGTGCGCTATGCATATTTGATACGCGAGTTGAACCCTGACTCGACGCGCTTACAGCGCCGTGCAGCGAGCTGCTTGTTTGTAAGCTGGATTAGCCGGGCTTGCGTTATAGAACCGCTGGCTATGCCCGCGGCTTTGTCTTTAATTAAGACTTTTTGTTTTATAACTTTTGTTTGATATTTTCCGAAATATCAGGGTGTATGTACAATATTTTATGAAATTCATGCCTTTCGCGCTCCACCAAAGTCATAGCCTTGTCCTACATAGAGAAAAGTGTTTATTAAAAACAACGAACAAAGCAGCTGGTTTACAGTTACTCGGTTTATTTCTTGCTTTACAGTAGTTTAAAAGGATTAATAAACAAAAGAGGCACACGATAACTAAGGCGCTCCATGACCTCGGCTCCGATTTGCTCAATGCCAAACAAAATGGTGGAAATTTCAGAATTAGTCATAGAGATAAAAAGTACTTCATGGAGGTCAGTCAGTCCAAGCACTCCTTGGACCGTGCAAAAAATTAGCAAAAATTCTATCTCATAAAATATGGTTTTAGCATTCCTACCAGACTTTAAGGATTTCGTACCATTCCAATCAGATGATTACTTTCAAGAGGCTCATGGCTGAACACCTATAAATAAACCTCCGCTTATCAGAACTCTATTGAGCCGTCGGAGCTTCATACCGGGGAGGTCCCCGGCGTGCCATTAAGGCGCACCTTCATCAACCGCGGGCGGAGACTGCGTGTGATAGATACTGGCACGGGCGGTCGCAGTCGTGAGCTCGCTAGTGGGAGCGGAGCGGAGAACAAAGCGCCCGGCCGGCGACTGATTCTGATCGGTTTTTGTAGTTTGTTTGGTTGCACAGTCTTCCAAATGTTACTAATTGTTGCTTAGTGTTATTCACACTCTCTTTCTCTCTTGGTGTAGGCTAGCCTGCCCTGTGCCCTGCACTGACACGTTTACTCTGCTTATTCTATGCCTTATCTATCGTTTGGATGTCGAAATTGCCCATGAATAATAATGTTGTGCGAACTGGTTGCGTTGTAGTTAATTTGGAGACTTTTGATTAAATTTAATAATGTTGTAGCTTTTACACTGCTACATGTTTTACTGAAAATAACTTTCCCTTAGATTGGTGAAGCGATGTTCCATCTTGAAATATGCTTTTGTTGACTAGAACAGAGAACAGTTAGATTTTAGGGCATTTGCACATCACGTTTTTTCCGCTGATGACGCGCCTTTTTGACAAGTGCGTCCTTTGGAGGTATCAGCAAGTATATTACAAACGGAAGGATCGTGTCATCATCAACCCATTATGTCCCCACCGAGGGGCACGGGTCTCTTCCCTGAGGAAGGTATAGGCCATACTTCACCACGGGGGCCAAGTCCGGATTGGTGGAGGCTTGTAGACTAGTGGCTCGTCTACTGTCAGAAGTTGTCAAGCCGCCCTAAGGCCTCTGACTTGGCTTAACCGACGGCAGCCGGCACCAACAGCTTAACGTGCCTTGCAAAGCACGGAACCGCTCGGAAAAATGCCACTAGCGTTAGGCATAGACGGCGACCCATCCATGCACTGAACGCGCCCAGTGTTGCTTAACCTTCGTGATCGTTTAAGATCACTCAGGCAGCCGGGGCTACGAGCGAAGGATCGTGTGTGCAAAGGTAAAAACGTGCGGTCGGCCTTGCGTGTGCTGAGCGTCCTGATTGCGTTCTACAAGCGTCGACAGCGCGTTCGAAAAACGTCATGTGCAAAGTAAGTAAGAAAACATCTATTTTATCGCCATAGTAGTTGGATTAAACGGTCCATGTCAAAACTGAAGTCTACCAAAACAGACATCGTAGGTTCGATTCCCACTGGAGGCCGCTGTATTTGATTTATACAATTGACCTCAATCTGGGTTTATTTCCGTGTTTGGGATTGTCTTGCCTGGTTGCCATAGCATAGGATATTCTAGTTTGGGACTAGGACAAGGGATTGTGTTGTGTGGAAGTTATCCCTATTACTACTGATGCCTTATTAGCTATTTAGTAGCCAGTGGAAACGATACGAAAGGCCAGAATAAGTCAGTGCGGAGTCACGGCGTCTCTCGGGAGCTACAACGGCGATCATAAATCGGTTATAGTTACGCCTCTCGAGTGTCCGTACACACTAGCGCAGTTCATTTGTATGGATCCCACTAGAGCACAGTCATCTTGATATACCTTATCGTAAATCCCAATTACAATTGCAATGAGTTGGCTCAATTTTAAATGCCAATCTGTCATATTTCGATTTGCACTGTTGTGTTATTTAGATACTCTACTCAACTTAACTGTACTTTTCGATAAAAACGGACAAATGCGAGTAAGACTTACGCCCGAACCAATGAATACAAACTTGAATTTGCGGTGGAAAAGTATGTTTTTCCATACAAATGTAAGCTTGTAATTATTTTGTATGAAATAACAATTACTAACGGTTATCGGGTTATGGATGTCAGACCTGGCCGCTGACGATAGGAAGAAGGCTCAGGGTCACCCAACGAGCAATGGAGAGAGCTATGTTATGAGTTTCACTGCGTGATCGAAGCAGGAATGAGGAGATCAAATCAAAATGTGACGACCTCGTGGCGCAGCGGTAGTGCATCTGCATACCATGCGAGAGGTCCCGGGTTCGAATCCCGGCTGGGGACAAAAAAAAACACCCAGGTCTTGGATGTTTACATGTTTGTGATGTCGTTGTTTCTGGTTCCCACGACACAGGGTATCCTAGTGTGGGGCCAGAAGCAATGTATGTGCCTGTATGTAAATGTTTATGTTTATGTTTAAAACAGACCAAATATTTTTTTTTAATTCAAATTAGCATAGAAACTGCGACTTAATGAACGTTCAAAGTTAAACTAGGTGCCCATTTCAAAATTTAGATCATTTTGGAGAAAAAATTAACAAAAAAAAAGCTACAGACTTAGTATTTTCAAGTCTTTCATTAACAGAGTTTATGTAAATATTCTAAAACCTGGAAAGTTGTTTTAGAAGCTTCAATTTTGTACACGTAAGCCTTGCGGCGTTACTTATAAAATCACTTTTCCTCTAAAACTCATCAAACATAGTTTAAATAGTCATGGGTAAAGGGAGAGATAATTTTAAAACATATTTGAGGAGTATTTTAAGGAATCGAGATTTTGAAAATAACGCCGTTACTAATAGCTGTTACTTTCATGGACGCTTTATCTGTTTCTGAGAAAAAATATTTCCACAGATAGATGTACAACAATGTAATTCTTTAAAGGTTCTGTTTTTTCCCCTTTACAGTACGGAACTCTAAAAATAGGGGATGTATTAGCAAAGGGCAAGATAAAAAGTACCCGAAACCGGCTTGCGTACATGCAACGACTAATGAATATTGAGGAAGCGAAAGTCATCTGTCAGGATCGTAGCAAGTGGCAGTCTCTGGTCTCTGCTTACCCCTCTGGGATACAGGCGTGAGTTTATGTGTGTATGTATTCTAAATATGTATCAAACTCTGTCAAGTCTCAAGTGTTTCAAGAGTTTTCTGGCAGCAGGAAGGGTTGGAAGTTGATAACGCTGATTGCCCAAAAAGTCAATGATAGCATTCTGTGTGTCACACATAATCACAACGACATCTCTGTGTCCGTGAATCTCTGTGTAGAGTGTCACATCTTTGTCCCACTAGCAATGACATAGTACCTGCAGTTTGTTGCTTTTAGTTGTAGTGTCGACTTGCTCAGTGCTACGTCCCTCAAGTACCTTGTGTGTCTAGGAAACAACACACCAAGAGGGCTGTGTGTTATTAATGTACCTACTTTGCTAACTTAGCTGAGAATACAATAGGAAACAAATTAATGTGTAACTCGGAACAAAATTTATATACCTATGTTTAGCGCTTAGCTCGAAGGACGAAGTTGAAGGCTAGAAGATATACAATAAAGCAATGCAAATTGCATTTTCTCAACTATGCTTGCAAATTTGAGCATTATTTCGACAACCTTCTTCGAGATAAAGCGAAATTGCTATACTGGCCAATTACACGCGAGCAGCGGCCGGAAAAGGTTCTATGAAAATTCATAACTGTCGTGTTTCGCGGCCAAATAAATTACATACCAAACTCATATCTGTCGTGTTATTTAAAAATGGAACGATCTTTTACTCCGCACTATGACAACCAAGGAGGTATCCTATCAGAGGTTTTATTTAAATTTCGAACTGGCTTGCGATAGAAAGCTGGATATTCCTATTGAAAAAAAGAACACTTTAACGCGGCAAAAGTTATTGTTGTTCGTTCGTGGTTCGTCTGATTTTGAAAGTTTATTCAATGTGTCAAATAAAAAATTCTGCCTTAGTACTACCTAGGTACTTAGTTTCAATTTCCGCGCATTATTTGAGAAAAATCGTATACAAGCCCTCGGCTTCACCTCGGCCCACATTTCGGCGTTCGTCCATTAATGCCTCTTTTGATGGTTGCTGCAGTAATGTACTATCTATTAATTGCTGACATAGAACTAGCGCTAAGTATTCCAAAACCTACACAAAAAAGGCCGGTTGATCTATTATAGCGGATCATAAAACTTCATAATATCGGCGGGGGATAGTAAAATTTATTACTCGTGATACTTACTGTGAAAAGTATCCGTACAATGTAAGAGCAGCATAACTCAATGTGTCTTGAAAATCGATGCTTCATACACACGGGGCGAGAACCATATCTTACAACACCTAGAACATTACAGACGATCCATTTCATACGTAGCCAATGAGACGTCTACTTATCATAATCTCTTGCCCTGGTCGAAAACTATACTCTGCGATATGATTAGCAGTCAAAGGATGATAACCAGATAAAGATAATTTCTTTATGTAAATTTCATAATTTCTATCTGACGCTGAAATGGCACAAACATAAATTAATAATTATAAGTAAAAAAAAAATAATACATCCACAATTGTTTCGTCCAAAGTAATAAATCAAGTTGAAACTTATTATTACTTTTTAACTCTTCTAAGTTTTCTATTTCTAAAAAAAGGTTCGACTACTTATACTAGTATATGTATGTGTGCTTAAAGATTCATTGTTATAAAGTTTTATAGAAGAAATAATAGAATAGAATAGAATAGAATAGAATAGAATATTTATTGGGCAAAAACATTAGTACAGAGCTTTTACAACAGAATGTTACAAATGGTTTACACAAGATTAACGATTAGCTTCTGACGCTGTGCTAGGTTAAAAACCTGTGTTACAGCAATCAGTGCCAATTCCCCACCGAAGTAACAATTTATTTAAATTGACCTTGAATTGTACATAATATTCAGTTCTATTTGACAATAATAGTTTTAATGAATTTACTAAACTTTTATATATATATCCAAGGATTAAGTTATTTCAATTAAACAAAACAAAATAAAGTAGTATGAAACTAGTTATGTATGTGTAGTGTGTTTGGTGAGTGAGTTCCTCTTTTTGTGTAGTGTATGTGAGTGTATGTAAGTGTTGTGAATGAGTGTGTGTGAGAGGATGTGTTTAATACATATAATTTTTTAGTAATAGAATAGTTATGTTATTTTAATTTAAGAGTTACTTTAGTATAGCGAGTAGGCTTTCAGTTTCATCATATGTGAGATGCTGTAGCCACTTAAGAACTTCATGTTTGCAATCTGTGCAGTTTCTATGGTAGATGTTAATTTGTTTGTTTACTTTGTTGTAAATATGAGGTCCTAAAAATTCGGCAAATCTTTGACTAAAAGAAGTATAAAAGCGGCGCTCATATTCACAAACCCTGTAATTTCTTCGGTTGGACATAATGCATGGGTCGAAGGTAATTTTTTTATGTTGTTTTAG
This sequence comes from Yponomeuta malinellus, assembly GCA_947308005.1. Classification (NCBI taxonomy): domain Eukaryota; kingdom Metazoa; phylum Arthropoda; class Insecta; order Lepidoptera; family Yponomeutidae; genus Yponomeuta; species Yponomeuta malinellus. The sequence goes on along the minus strand of OX371003.1, from coordinate 408,465 downwards.
TATAATATCCAGCAGAAATAGTTGTCGAACTGACAGAACCTCGCAAAACTCGTATAATTTAGTAGTAGGATAGCGAAACGGTTTAAACGTACAGACCTTTAGGACTGCTCTTTGAGCTATTTCAAGTTTCTTGAGACTGGTTTTGGATGCGCCACCCCAAGACGTTATACCATATGTAACAAGAGATTGACAGAGTGCCAGATAAATTTGCTTAAGGCGTGTTGGATCCAAAACATGTCGCAAGGTTTTGAATACATATATTAATTTTCTTAGTCGTGTGCTAACTAGTTCAATGTGATTGTTAAAGTTCAGATTTTGGTCAATAATTATACCCAAATACTTAATGACGTCCACCTTTTCTAATTGCGTACAGTGGCATTCTGATGAGCGTAGGTCTGCACAGGAATGTCCTAAAATTTTGAAGTTTTTACTAGGTTGTGATTGGTTACGAATTGAAAAAGCTATATATTTGGACTTATCTATATTTAGGGTAAGGATATTATTTTGTAGCCAGTTTGTAACACGGTCAAATCCAAGCTGAGCAGTGTAATAAGCCTCGTCCCAATTTTTTCCTGCAAATGTAAGTGCAGTATCGTCTGCGTATGATGTTATTTTTCCATTGTAGTGACTGAGTTCTAACAGATCGTTAATGTAAATGAGAAATAGCGAGGGTCCAAGGATACTGCCCTGTGGTACACCGTGAGTGAGTAACAAGTCTTCACTGAAGTAGTCACCAAGCTTTACTCGTTGGTATCTTTCACTAAGGTAACTTTTAAAAATCCTAAGTTCATTTCCTCTTATGCCAATTCGTTCAAGTTTTGTCAAGAGAAGTGGGACAGAGACCGTATCAAACGCCTTTGCTAAGTCCAGAAAGATAGTAAGCACTTTTTTACCACTGTCTAGATTTGCTGAGATATAATTTGTAACTTCATGAACCGCGTCATTAGCACATTTGCGTTTTCTAAAGCCAAATTGATTATTGGATAGTAAATTGTTACTTTCTAGAAAATGTATTAATCGATTGTTTAGAATCTTTTCAAATATTTTTGAAAGTGATGGCAGGATTGAGATTGGCCTGTAATTACTTATACGGTCTCTGTCCCCGTTCTTGAATATTGGCGAAACAACAGATCTTTTTAAGACTGCAGGAAAAACACCCTTATGAATGCAATTATTAAAGATGTGTGTGATAGGCGGAATGAGAAATGTCTTCATATCCTTCAAAAGCTTGCTTGGTATTTTATCTATTCCTACTGAGGTACTATTCTTTAAGTCTACTAATATTCTCTCAATTTCTTCTTCGTCCGTTTCTAGTAAGACAAATGAGTGTGGGTTACATTTTTGTGTGTTACTGTCAGGCGATGGCATTGGATATGTATTTTTTTCAATTTGTTCTGCAAGATCCCTTCCAACATGAACGAAGTATTCGTTAATATTATCCAGCGTGTCTTTAGGTGAGGTAGTTTTTTGTAGAAGTTCTTGTGATGATTTTTTAGATTTAGCTGTGTTTGTTATATCTTTTATAGCCTTCCAAAGCTTTTTACTATTGTTTCCCGCTTGTGTTATTTGTTCTCTTTCGTAGTTTCTTTTAAGTTTTTTTAATAGTGAATTACAGTAATTTCTGTATCTTGTGTAAGTTACTTTTAGGATTTCGTTATTAAGCGAGCGTTTCTGTTTTTTGTGTAACTGGTCCCTGTTTTTTATGCATCGTAATAGCCCTGGGGTTATCCAGGGTTTTATAATTCTTTCGCGTTTGGGTAGTTTCACAGTTTTTGTGTTATTTGTTATTGCAGTTTGAAGTTTATCACACAAGTATGTCATTGCTAGATTAGGATCATCGTTATTGTATATTTTGTCTAGGTCTATTGCCAGTATTTCATTTTCAAGGGTTTTTTTATCTATAATATTTTTGTATGAAGCCACTAAATTACGTTTACGTTTATGTTCCATGCAAAATATAATTGTTTTATGGTCTGTTAGTGTTGTTTCTACTACAATGGTTAAAGATTTATGATTTGTTTTAACAAATAGATGGTCAAGGCAGGTATCACTTAGATCTCTCGTAATGAAAGAGTGTGCTGGTAATAATCCATGGTATGCCATGAGGGTAAGGTAACGATCAGAGGAGTCATCCCTTTTACCGTCATTTATTGCAATGTTCATGTCACCAGCTATAACAATGTTCTTAAAATGTGTAAGTGTGTTCAAAATTTTATCTAGTGACTGCAAGAAATTTTCAATGTTTCTATAAGATGGTGAGCGGTAAATGGCAATAATAGCTTCCTCTTGACCATGCCTTATTAGAAGACAGTTTCCATCGACTAGGCCAGGTTCGTCAACTGTAACTGTTAAGCCATCTTTGATGTAGGTAACAACTCCATCATTTTGCTTTTGGTTTTGAATAGTTTGGAATGACGTGTACCCGTCCAATTTTGGGAGATCTGCTGATTTTGCTAGCCAACATTCAGTTAGTATCAGAATATCGCACGACACATTAAGTCGATGTAGTAGTATTTCAAAACCTGGCATGTTGCAGTTAATGCTTCGAATATTTTGAGACGCTAAAGTTAGACACCTGCTGGTTTTAGGTAGTAAATCCCTACATTGCTCTATATCGGATTTGCATGCGTGAGATACAGAAAAACTGTCAATATCTTGGGATATGTATTCAACTTTATCCATTCTTCAAGAATAGATTAGGTTTTGTTGTCAAATAAATGTGCTTAGGACTCAAAGTTAGCCCTACGCCAGTAACGAGAACAAGAGACATTAATTCTATTACAAGTTTGTGTTTTTTTTCAGTTGTGTAATGTATTTTTGTGTGAATCCGGTAGTCTGTGTATTGAGAGTGTATTTGTTGTTGTATGGGTGTATTAAGCAAAATTAAACATAGCGGTAGATAGAAGTTACAAAGTTCATAGGTAGGAATTATAGCTAGTCATGCAGCTTTTCTCAGCATTTCAATGTCGGCCTCTAAAGTAATCTTAATTTGAGGGAGATTTTCTTTTTTTCTCAAGTAGACTGTACCATTTGAGGTCCAGCAGAAATCATATCCATGTGATTTCTGAAACATCCTGGCCTGATAAAACAGTTTTTGGGTTTTCTGGGTAAGTGTTTCCGAGACATATAGTGGCTTGGCTGGCCCCTGGTGATTGAGGTGTTTTGTACTCAGTTTATTTCCCTTTAATTTGGATTTGTTGAAGTCCTTGACCTTTCTCAGTACTTTATCTCTGAGGAAAACAGTGGAAAACTCTGTTACTATTAGCGGTGCCGAGGAGTCCCTCGATTGTAGACGGTACGTGTCTTTGATGTCACATGGCTGAACATCTATCTCCAGTACCTTTAAGACGTTGGTCACAGCGGAATATACATCCTCCTTTTTTTCTCCTTGCGGCTTAGGGATGTTCCTGAATTCTATACCTGTCAACCGACTTTTTCTTTCTAGTATCTCAATTTTCTCTTCCAGAAAACCGATGATTTTCTTATCTTCTTTTCTTTCCGCTTCAAGGATATTAATTTTTTTAAGAAACTCGTCATACTTTTGAGACATCGTTTCTACATTCTTCGTCAATAATTCGTTTTGGTTTTTCAGTTCATGAAAATTAGACTGCAATTCTCTGAAATGCTGGTTTTGTTCTTCAGAGAGTTTTCGAAACATTTCTAATAATTGTGATGATACGTCACTTACTTCAAATTTACGTTTTTTACGTTCGGTAACGCTACTCAAAATGTCGTGTAAATCCGGGGCAGAGTCATAATGCTGTAACGGCGAGTCACGTAGAGAGGCACTGGAGGTCCCCAAAGATGATGGTAAAGGGGCATCTTGTCTAGACGGCCGCGATGCAACGCTGTCTCGTGTGTTAAGTTCCTGTCCAGACGCTAGCGGTGCGGGGGATGGAGGCGGAGTACGAAGGACCATTTTCGTAGTTTTAGATGGGTCTTGGCACAAGATCCGCAGCTGAGGTACTAGGCGAGTATAGCTGAGCAAGACGTAAAAGTGGCGACAGGCTGAAGGGTCAGGCAACAGTGGTGGCGAGCGGTCGTTCAGTGTAAAAACCGGTACCGACCAGTATAAGTTGATCTCGCACTGGTCCTTCGTAATCAGTGTCGCCGCTTCAATACAAATTGTTTAGTCGGCCACTATAAGTTATTAAGGCAAGGAAGGAGTTGAATATAGGTATCCCTTTTTCTCACCGTTTGGTTGTCTTTTGATTGAGTGTTAGTCAGAGATAGAATGCTTCTTGATGTTATTATGCACAACGCCGATCTTGCGTATGTAATGTTACTCACACACAGAAATTCGCTGATGTTCGTAAGCACGAGTAAATGCAATCTCCTTAGTGGTATGCACTCCTATTATTCACTGGGTATTTATTTTAACTTTCTTGTGTTTATATTTAAATTATTATTTCGAGAAATACAATTTTAACTGCAAACGTGTCTGTTCTCTACAGAGGTCCGGGGGGAAGGGGGAAGGGGGAAGAATATGTCGGAGATCTAATATTAGAACTAAAAAAAGTTATTTGAGCAATACCATGCTAAATTGGTATCGGAAATAGCGATCCTATTCTAGCTGGCCTTCCTATTACCACTGGAACAGTGATGCTTCTGTTCGTTTCTTCATACAGTATACCTCGGGTCGTATCTCATCTCGTAAATCTGAGCGCGCTCCCACTACGAGCTACGCAATGAATAAATTCGCCACTCGAGTGAGTTGTTCGCCTCTTGAAAAATGGTGTTTGTAAATACGCGGCCGCCGCTAAAGCTCTTAATTTGCGAACTGATGGCGGTCGCGTCGCTGAATGTCTACGGAATGTTTGATGCAACGACCAGAAGAAACGTGGGCTCAGCCAGCACAACGGCATCCTGCGGACACGTTTTAAGAATTTCACTTAGCAAGTAGTCAAATACCATAGGCATTAATGTGTGTGGAAAAGCATACCTCGTAGGGATAAACAGATACAGAACCCAATATTTGCTAGATGGATAGTTACATGGATGGATACATGATGCCACAATGATTTCGTACGTTTGTACCTTCGAACTGGGAACGGCAATAGAGAACTTGCGTCTAACTTACACTGGAGTGATATTGCTTTTATACCATAGAAATCATACAAAAACCTAGGAAACAATAAAAAATAAAACAATAAAAATATTTGTTTCGGGGTTTTTGGGGTCACAAAATGTGCGAAAAATAAAGTTACTGTAATAACATAACAATTATTACATTTCGTTTTTTCATTGAATTCTGAACGTTTTGCGTGTACGTGTACATGCATAAAACATTATTTTACGAGATAACTCAAATATTGATAAACGATTCATACATATAAGGCGTTACGTTAGGGAGTGACGTCACAGACAAAGCTCGATTTGTATGGCGCGTTTTAGTACCATGTGACTATATTGAAGAAGAAGAAAACCATTAATTCCAACAACAGAAACATACACATAAATTAACAAGTTACAACATTAAATATTAAATTACAATACATAAGGTAAAAAAGAAAAAAAAAACAATAAAACACTTTATATTAACATAAGTTGCGGTGTGTCCCTGTTGCTGGAAAAGGAAGCTGGCTCAGCGCTGTGCTGAGAGTATTCACCCAAAGCGCTGATTTTCAGCCAGTGCCTGCCCGTCTCACAAATATACAAGGGTGCGGTGCAGTGCATAACAATATTGACTTTTCGACTGGTTATATTACAAAAAGTGTTAGTCGCAGACAAAAAAAAACACGTTTATTTATCCTTTAATTCTGTCCTGTCACAGATATTCGAATACTACCCTTAAAGCTTGACTTTGACTTGGGGTAATCGGTGACTAACAGAATATAGCATTGTTTACAATTGAAGCTGCCTCAAAAGTGACCCCCGTCTGGCGCTAAACTAGTAGCGTTACCAGTGACAGGACTAGGCCAAAGTTAGTACCAGCCACCAGACAAAGACACGGTGCTAAGCGATTCATAGTGTTCCGACTTGGCTCTGGTCCCTTCATGGTTATGAAAACCACGGAGGAGGCCGGTGTCCTGCAGTAGCAAAAATTACAAATTGTTTGACACAAGGTGTGCAATAAATTTTTTTCGGTAACAATGTGGAGAGTCGGAGTGCACCTCTAAAGTGCTACTGAATTTATTGTAGAGGTTGCACAGACGTGAAATCGGTGAGTTTCGTCCCATCACAGTTCTTCGATATGGAGCTGATAGTGGATTAGGAGATACAATACAGTAAACGTAGCTGAGATGACAGCTCAGCCTGGCAGCCGGGATCCGTAATTCTGTCCTTTTTATAACGTTACGTTCAACGCTTTGCTGTTAATTATTCTCTCATGCAAATACGACTGTGGCTGTTATTCACAATTAATTTGAAATCCATGCTTTTAGCGATGGGCCTCGGAGGCGCTTGGTGTTTTAAATAATGCTTTCTGTTGGCAATAAACCGGTAATTAAGGGAGGGTAGTTAAGGGCGGTACCGTCCCACGCAAGTGTCTTTTATGATTTTAACATCGCATCTAATTACCTACGTTACGCTACACAGCTACGGGCAGTTGTATCCATACTTACACCCTCGGGGAAACTCTTACTGCAATTTAAACAAGTGCGAAAATTAAATGGAATTGCCTTATTTTAGTAGCAGTTCACTGTAGCTTGCGAAACGTTAAACCAGGTTTTAATAATCTTTGAATTGATAATAAATATCCTTTGAAATAAAATATGATACAGGGGTACTATCTTAGGTAAATCTTGTTATTTTGAGGACAAGCCCTAGGGAGTTGCGACACAATACAGCGACAAACCTTTTTATCGCACCATAGCGTAACGCCATCTTGCTTTACGTATTGAAATGCAGTGGCGTTGTCTAGAGAGAGATTTATGATAGTCGACATAACGATAAAAACTTTTATCGCGCCATCGTCTTGCTTCCAATATTAACGGGCATATACCTTCTATATTTTGTTCAATCTAATTCACGCGGTATATTCGTGAGGTTATTGGTTCGAATCAAGGCATGTACCAATGAGTTTGTTTTATATGTTACTTATAATTGTTCATTTGTAGTAGTAACACAGAGTCTGAGGCGTTTACATAACTTACTGCCGTACTCAGAGACGTCAATTAAACTTAATGTTCATTAAGTGTCGTGCTATCCCTTTCATATGTCATTGAAATGAAAGAGATGACATGATACTTAATTGACATTAAATCTTAATTGACGACTCAGAGTACGGCAGTTAGCGCTTGAAATCATCAATCTGCGGGAGGCTAGATTCCCTCTCTCTTACTTTCTCTAAAGAAGGTCTGTGCTCTTCAGTGGGACGTATAGACTAGTAGTACTTACTTGTACTATGCTAATACAAGAAACATTTGATTCAAGAAAGAACAGAAATCTATTGATAACTCGTGGGAAACATTTAATGCAATAGAAGGAAGAAACTAAAAGATAGAACCTGTTTATTTAAACGCAATCAAGAATCTTACATTGATACAAGTCACTGCTATCTCCTTTGGAGTATACAGAAACATATTGCAAAGTACAATTGTTGCTTCGGTGTACGCCGAGTGCACGTCCATTGTCCACGTAAACGGGGAAATTATAGAAAAATTAGTGACCTTTAGTATAAATGGGTATTCCACTAAATCATAAAATGTAAATTAGCAAAGAACCATATTTGACCTAACGTAAGTAGTGAAATACTTGGCAATATAGGTACCCTATGAGCCTAGGGATAACATAAAGATTCTAAAAAAATATTATACTTCTAAATTAGTGCAAGAGTTTTGACGTTATGGTGTATCAGTTGTTTCGCCGCCTTTTTCTCCGTTACAAACTCAAGCCAAAAGCAGCTCACGTTGTACATTGTCATGCAACAAACAGGATGTAAATATTGTTTACGTTGGAATTAATTTCTGATCTCTCAGTATTTGTACTTCAGTCCACGTTCCACTTACTGAAACAAGGCTGTAGTGGCGAGGGAGCGACGGGGTTGGCGGTCGGTCGCCGTTCGAGTCCAGCAGACTTGCCGCCGTGTGGACTGTGTATTTGCAGCCGCTGTGTGCACTTCAAATATTGACTTAGTTCGCGGAACCCTTTTCGTGGTGGGGCCACTGAAATGGCGACTAAGGGTAGGAGTAGATTGAAACAAAGATGGCGAAGGTACTGACGCAAAAAAAAGTGAAAATACGTTGTTTCATGAACCCGCAATTAGTAATAAACTTAGTCAGTCATTTTCCCACTAGGTAGCCTCAAGATTAATTAAACAAATAACTTCCACACAACACAATCACTTGTCCTGGTCCCAAACTAGGGTATCTTGTGCTATAGTAACCAGGCAAGGACATCACAAACGTGGAAACACACTTGGATTGGTCGTTTGAGCGTAAATGACCGACAAATTGCCTTATGAAACTTATAAACACTGTATCAAGCGCGAGAACGCGATAAAACTTCGGGCCATCTCGTTCTTACTTACCAAATAAAGCGAGATGGTACTACCATATAGCCCGCTATTGAGCTTAACAAAGCGGCTGGCCGCAATATACCTAGCATTGTATTACTTACTTTCAATAGATAGAATCCAAAATGAATCGTGTGTTTTTAAAATAACACTTGTCCATTTTTTTTATTAAATTATTTACACCTACCTATTGATTTACATAAGAAAAAAAATTGTAGTTTATTCATACAGAAATCAATACAATATGCTAAAATATTGCTGTTGTAGATATTAGTATTTGAATAAAACAGTTTTTTCTATTTCCTGCAAAGTTGTAATGAAAGGACATGTGTCGTTTTAAAATCACACGATTCAAATAGACTAATCTGGAGAGGGTTCTAAAACGCGCCAATTCAAGTTTATTTTGTTTTATGAGTTTTCTCTTAGATTGATTTTATTGGAAATATCAGGTACCCTACCTACCTGTCTCTATATAGAGGTGTGTTCATTCCATTTAACACATTGCATTATCTGTCAAGAAAACCCACCTACAGAATGAAAAAACTGTGAAACCACGTAAAAATAGTTTACGGAAAAGTAGAAAATCAAAAATTGTATGTGACAAACTAACGTGTTTCCCCAGTTTCAGTATAATAAGTAACCATGGATAATAAATCTCGTAGCCTCACTCCAAGTGACACGGAGGTACTCGTTCCGTTTGGCTGTAGGTAAGTGCTCGTCAATTAATAGCCTCGGGTTCATGCCTGCCGCTGCATTATTGAATGGCATTGATTGAACCGACGCTACTGGCGTATGACTGCCTGCAACTGATTTATTTACAGCTTTCACCTTCTAAGAATGCTTATGGCATTTTCTTTGCTTTGTCTGTGACCTCTTCCATTTGTGCATTTTTAGTTTAATTTGGTGAGGACGGGGCTAGATGTAACAGATCTTACAGATGTGAAGAGTAACAACCCATTTCCAACACCTACGGAGGCTACATAAAAAATCCTAACAATATAATGTAAGTTAAAGTTAGAACAAAAGTTGTTGTGAAATATAAACTCTAACATATTAAATAAAAATAAAACAAAAATTTAATAATTGGGGTATTTTAGGAATTGCGCGTATGTTGCGGTATGTAGGGTTACATTAATATAAGATTTAATGAATAAAACACGTCAATTTATTTAAGAAATAGTTACATTGCCTAAAATAACCGATACAAATTTTTTGACGCTTTAAGAAATTATTTTTTTCAGAAAAAAATAGGTCTAGCTTATCCTCCTCCATGTTCGTTCGTTAAATTTAAAAAACAGTAATATCTAAAATTAATACCAAAATATTTTTTTCCGTACTGTTCCAGTTATGACCACAAATATTCTTTCATCTTCATTTCATTAAGTTCCAAATGTTTCTAAACTAGTTGACGCAACGCATTTAGTCAAAATTTTTCAAAATAAGTCAAAAATTCATTTAGTCTCCCGTGTGGCGCCGGTTGAAGAATAGCGTCACTCTATTTCCTTCCATGGATGTCGTAGAAGGCGACTAAGGAAACCAATTACCAGGAGACGGGCAGCAGCGTCTTCCTGAGATTCCAACTGCATACGGCGATCGCCAACCCGCCTGCCAAGCGTGGCGATTATGGCAGAACCCCTCATGGTTATGAAAACCAAGGAGGCCTATGTCTTGCAGTGGGCTCCAAATGGCTGATGATGATGATTTAGTCAAATGCTCGCTGTTAGTTACGAGATCGTTCATAACTTATAAATATGATTACCTACCTTTGAACTTGTCTACTCTAAGAAGTGAAATCTTATTCATGCGATTAATTTATTGGAGTTACACAAAAGACAAAGGTCAAAGTTTTTACTTGACCTTTGTCTAAAGAGCGGCCTTTGCTGTTGTTGAACGAGCAAATTCTTTACTGAAAAAGCGGGTATCGAAGTGAACTATAAATTATATTTCTTAAAAAATATACCTAGAAACAATTTTCGTAAGCTCCCAGCGTGACCTAATAGTTAACGGAGACTTAATTATCTTTTGTAGAGATGGCTAGCTTTTGTAGGTGTCTTTTTAATGTTATCTTTCTGTGTGTTTTTGGGTGCAATAAATAAACTCAATTATTGCGAGGAATACACATCAGTCGTGACGAACGAAAAGTTACGAACTTTTTGGTTTTGACTGATCAGATACGTGCCAACTTTTGCTTGAAACATACCACTTATAATGTGCCTGTATGTAAATGTTTATGTTTAAATTTTATAACATTAAATATTAGTCACGCTATCACAACTCACAAGCCGCTGGACGAATTTTGCTAAACTTGAGCACAAATTCGAATCATATATGAATAACCCAGCTAGTATGTCGTACCAAAACCGAAGTAAATAACGATTTACTTATTTTTTACTCTCTTTTTGATAGACCTTGCAAAATTATTTCTATAGTCTATTCAAGTAATGGCCAAATAACCTAGAACATCAAGCAGGTAATATAATACTGACTGACTCACCTAGTAAACTGTTTCGTTCAGAGATCGTATTATTCGTGCCTATCAGGAACAGCTCGGTACACTTTTAGCATTCGGATGTTTTTCTAATAAGTGTATATTTTGTTTGGACTGCGAGTAATAGGTACCTTGAATCGTTCCACTGACCCTGTAAATTGTTATTTACCGTTTTGTCCAACCAAAATCCGTTAATGCTTAAAAGCATCACGCATAAGCGGATTTTTTAAATTCGGTATAGAACCGAATCCCACACAAACATAGCGCAGGTACAGTACAGCTCGACGCAGTCGACAGTGGCTCAACTATAATATTTTCGTTGCAAAGTCATCCGTAACTTAATTCAGTAGATCATTCGCGTGTAAACTTATATATTATGTGCTATCGACTGCACTTATAGAAATACCGATGATGAAAGTGCCATCAATCCAGAAATGTATTTAAACGTGAAGAATTTAAATCCTATCTGTTAAATTTGCTGTATTTTATTTACGCGCATATACCATGCAAAATATTATGGGCTGAAACGCACGGTTACTTTATATAGGTATCCCGCATTTATAAATTGTATGAATATGTGCTGAAGCGTACTGTGCGTAGGTACGTCCGATTTTTTAATTATGGTCTGATTTCAATTTATTTTAGATAAAGCGCCCCACGCCTTTTGGCGTAGCAACTGGACGATACGAAACTAGGATATTGTTTTCTACTTTTTAATGCTGTACCGCTAAAATCGCGTTGTTTTAATTTTGCCGTTGTATTTTTTTTACTTATGGGCAATAAAGTTATGAATAATAATAGAATACAATAGAACAGAACAGAACAGAATAGTATGGAACAATAAATTTATATTTCATTTGAATCGCACGCATGAGATTACAGGTAAGTCTACCTAAGTACTTTCAGTCCCAGAGCTTATTCAAATAAAGGCGCAACAAGCAGGTAACACAAGACTGGCGGACTTACCTCGTAAAGCGTTTCACCCAGAGATCGTTACTCATCCGCGGCTGTCTGCAGCAGCTCGCAGCGGCTCGGATCAGGCCCGTGTTTCAGTAATTAGAGCGGTGGAGGCGGCGCGGAGGCGGTGACTTATAAGTTTTGCTAACTCCATGGCTGAGGTTTTACAAGACTTTTTCGCCGAGTAAGAGCCCCTTTGCTGTACACCGAGCCATGAAAAGCAGAGTTTTGGTACAATTGCTGGCAATCCGACATAAAGAAAGATCAACACAAGGGTGAAGAAGACAAGGACCCAACAAACTTCACATGGAAAGTTAAATTCCGGGCCAAAGCGAGATTAGAACGTGCGCCTTTTGCATACCATGCCAGTTGGGCTGTGCAACCCTAACTCTTTATGAAAAGTGAATCAACACCATTAAACATGGACAATTTATGTAAATATCTTTGTACTGAAATCAGCTGTATCTGTGTAATTTCCTTTTTTATGTACAATAAGGGGTTCTCTATCTGACGTATGATTATTTTCAAACAACAAAATATTCAATTTAATCGTTTCTTTTAGCGAGTATCTCTCTACTAAACGAAATATTATTTATGCGAGAATGAATGTAAATATTTCTTAGTTTATTTTCCCTTCTTTCACGAGGCAACAGAGCCACCGGATCGGTATATATTTCTATATTTTATCGGACTGAGATATTTTTTAATGTAGCCTATATACGTCCCACTACAGGGCACAGGCCTTCTCTTAGAGAGAGAGAGCATGGGCCTAGTTACCACGCGTGCGCACCGCGGATTGACAATTCCAAGCGCTGAGGTGTGTGAACACCCCGGTTATTTCACGATGTTATGAGAGTAACATAGGCTACTTTTAAAAGTCGCGGGTACAGCTAGTAAGTAAATGACCGTTTACGTAAGCCAGATACTCAATAATATCGCTAGAATTCCTCTTAAAACAAGTAATTAATGACGTGGCCCCAGTGAGATTAGCACATGAATGGCCGCGGCGAGCGTCATGGATACCCTATTCACGCCGCAACAAAAGGTGCGACGCGACACTGAATTGCAAGACAGAAGGTCTGCTCTTATGTAACTTCCATAATTATTAATTTAAAAAACCGGCCAAGTGCGTGGGGGGGCCATGCGCAGTGTAGGGTGTATGTATATCTCGCTCACTCAATTAAGTCGGCAATAACGTGTGAGCGAGAGGCAAATAATGGCTCAGCCCCGTTTTTTAATTAAAAGCGTCATACTTCAACAGGGGTATTCAAACCATCGTGCCAACATGTTCAATTCTATATAACTGTGAGTTTTTTTAAAATATATATAACTGTGAGTTCTGTCTGTAACGAGACTAGTTCAAAAAATCATTCTAATGGCTCTGGAGTGAAACCTCTTTGTTGATATTTTAGACTGATACGTAATGACTCTTTGTCTTTTCAATCCTTCGTATTTCATCCTGTGCTAAAGACGAGTACGTTTGTTAGATTAGAACGGGAGTTTGTATAATAGTGTATTGATTATTAGTACAATAGTGATTATTGTACCCTCCAATATATACCGTTAAATGTAATTTATAATATTATAATACATTCTGTCTTTAGCTACAAGTACTAACATGTATAGTTTTAACCCTACTAACTAAAGTGAGTGTTACATACTTGAAATAAAATATATATTATTATTATTGTTATTATTATTCAGTCTTAGCCGCCAACAAATAAATTTCGCGACAGAAGGTAAACCACTTTAATGCATGAAGACTTTTTTTGGGTCGAAGCTGCATTCGCACCGGCGCAGTCGCTAGTTCAGATTTGAGACCTGATTATCCGAAAAATTCTGTCGGAATCCTGCCGTTTGCGACATCAATTAGTATGGAATTTGTCAGTAAAAAGAATAAAAAATAAAACTTCCACACAACACAACCACTTGTCCTGGTTCCAAACTAAGATACCCTGTGCTATGGTAACCAAGCAAGGACGTCACAAACATGGTAATACACCCAGACTTAGGTTATTTGTACAAATATGCCGCGCGCCCCAGAGGCAATCGAACCCACGACCTCCGGCATGGTAATCAGACGCGATCAGATCGTGATACCGCTAGACCCACGAGACAGTCAAAGTGGTCTTTCTAATCGTCACTGTTCGGCAGCGAGAGATGGCGACATGATATGTGATCTCCGGCTCATTGTGTAGGGTCGAGTCCGTGCGTGGGTGCCCAGCTCTATAGCGTCCACCTGATGTATGGCGCCAATGATCGGCAACAGTTTGTGCTATCGGGAGGATTTGCTCCGACGACAGTGTCGCTAAGTTATCCTGATAACCCGCGCAGCTATAAATAGCACATATAGATTTGCTTTTCTCGTAGGTAGATCGCTCGCCCTTGGGAAAATGGAAAATATGTTTTTGTGTGACAAACCTTTTTTTGTAGGGAAACTGAGATCATAAGTCGTCTTTAACGGCTATACTAGATGATTCCAGGAATATCCTTTTTGTATCACCTGTTATTTTTAGGCTAACGCTGGTCTACTTAGTAAGAAGCAAATAAATTAACAAAGTATTATTATTAGTATCTAGTAGCAACTGTCTACACTAAATAAGTACAGTGATATTGTAGTTAGGACCTAACATCTTAAGATGGAGCAGACTTATATATTTTAAAGACAAAAAATCTAGATAATATTCTATACTTTTTGCAAATCTTCACGTGATACGAAATGAAGCCAGGAAGCTTTATACCATGGTCACCAGACAACAACGTCACAAATGTGATAAATCACTCAAACACACAATAAATCTTACAAGATTTCTTGACTGGCTCGATTTGGTTACTATATCCTACTGAGAATAGTAAATTACTTACACTTTTTAAATAAATACTTAGCAACAGTAGGATGATATGCAATAACCGCATACATTCCAAGCATTCTGTGCTTTTAGCTATAGTTTATTTTGCAATGCGTTTGTTTTGACTGCGGGTACATTGCAGAGGCCGCAAGGAGGCTCCATGCAAAAGCGTGTTCACTGCGGCTGAACGTAACCAAAACACTACTTGGGAAAAGCCACAATTCAAATCCTTCGGCAACAAAGCGTCACAGTAACTCGACAACCAACGAGTGCATAGCAAATAAAACAAATCACACAGCGGATCGTAAAATAAACACAAACAAAAGAACTGTTTCAGCAAATTGTATTTTTTTATTCTGCATACCATTTAGGTGGACTAAATATTTCAGTTGGGAGAGACTTACTCGTTCTAACATTAGTTTTTGACCATGCCATTACCTATGTTTATGTTAGTAACATTAATTAAATTAGGTAACTTCAAAAAGGCATTGATACTCTTTGTTTATTTACTACTATGTTTTGCAGTGACTAATGAACGTTTAGACGAGGTGATCTGTCGGGATCGTGGCAAGTGGCAGTCCCTGGTCTCTGCCTACCCCTCTGGGATAGAGGCGTGAGTTTATGTTATGTTATAATGTTTTGGACTGTTTACAAAACTCTCAACTCATGATCACGAAATAGTAGCCGCAGGTTTCTGAACTAATAATTTCATAAAATTTATATTGAGTATCTACTACTTAATTATTAATTTTCTGTCTTTTCACATTTCTCAAAATAGACCGATCCGGACAGAAATTAAGTACTTTCGTTGTGAAAAGCTCCACTCACAAACTAGCGGTGAACTGATCGATGGATCAATAAAGTTGCATACACCCTTGCCATCCATTCGACTTTTGTGACGACCAATAATAGACATACCTGAAAACAACAAATTATGGGAATGTAACTTCATCATCATCAGCCGTTTGACGTCCACTGCAAGACATAGGCCTCGCTCATAGTCCTCGGGCACAGTTCCCGGTCTTGCGGACCGGACGACGCATCGTGGGCAGGCCCCCAACCAGATGGTCTGGACGACCTGGTTACAGTGTTGGGGATTCACGTGGGGCGGCACAATGTAACTTACTTATCGTCAAATTATATGAGCGTAAATCAGGTACTGTATTTATTTTAATTAAGCCAAAAGCGAATGTTCCTTCTGTCGGTGTTTGCTCTGCACTTGAGGCTCGCGTTAAGGACTAAATAAATGAAGGCGCCACGACTCTGTCAATTTACACTGCACTCCATTCGCAACATCCACTGTTTCACTCATATCCTGACCAGCATAGGCTTTGCACCTTGAACAAGCCATTCCAAACCTTGTTCATCAGTGATAAGATCTACAAAGGATGAACGAGGAAGTTGGTAAAATAACACGTGGGTGAAACTAGTAATTGTGTTCGAAAATGTTTTAAAAATGCTCCCTGTATGCAAATGTAGAGACTCAATTTCAATGGGGAACTTGCGTTTAACTGAGATTGGAGTGACATTGCTTTTATACTATATAACACTTACAAAAACTTAGGGAAAATTACAAAAAAAAAAATTTTCGGGGTTTTCTGGATCACAAAAATAGCGAAAAATTAAGTTACCTACTCGAATAACAAAAAATCTTGTTAGATTTAGGTTTTTCATTTAATTTTAAACGTTTTCTTATAACGGTGTAGATGCATAAAAAAAAATTACGAGATAACTCAAATATCGATAAACGCTTCATACATTATAAGGCGTTACGGGCAAGATGTGACGTCATAGTTTGAGCCCGATTTGTTTCGCGCGTTCTTCTACCACGTGACTATATTGACTTTTCGACAAGTTATAGGTATATTAATTTATCGTTACGGTACTTCCTACCACTTGTTATTTGGATTCACATTTCGGAGACGAAGGTTTACAAATATGTTGTACCATTACTTATAAATCATTAATAATACTATTTGTCACAATGAAAAGAACATTCCTTCAAAATACGGTGAATACAAAGTCACCCTGTAGTGGTCAGACCAATAAAATTTAGACCAGATATAGACCAATAAAATTTAAATCGATGCGTCATATTTGTGCGAGTGTCATAAGTATCTACCATAATTCCAATAAAAGAAAAAAAAATACTAAAATAAAAAACTGATATGAATAATTCCAACAACCCGACTGCTAACCCTTAATTAGTAAGCAGGCGGAACCCAAATTCAAAATAACGAGGTACCTAGTTTGGTCCCGCCTGCTTAGTAGATAATATTCAGCAGTTAGGTTGTTGGTTATTTTTCAGTTTTATCCTACTTAATGATAGGCTTTATGGTCACTGGCTACTTTGATAAGGGAAACGCTGCCTTTGCAAACTAATTGATTGTCTCGCTCTTTGTAACTTATTTGTAGAATATCGCAATAGGTTTGTAAATATCAATTCGTGATCTAAAACACCGCTTTTGTGATAACATAGCGTATTGTTTACTGAGCGTATTAATTTAGCTAGATAAACGTAATGTAACTTTAAGAGTCCTCCATTACGAATCGGCTTAGAACTTTATTGTTCATGACCTAGAAAGAATCAAAACTACATAAGTTTAGTTTACATTATTTTTAACTAAAGTCCAAAAAGACTTACAAATTGTGAAAGGAAGATTGCAAAATCTTTTCACAGTAAAACTATTTTTAAACCCTGATAGTTGTTACCTACTTTCTCTGTTCTGTGGCTGTTACTACTGGGATATTCCTACTAAATAACTGAACAACTTTTTGTATGTGTGGTATTGTATACTATTACCACTGTCCAGAATAGTTTTAATTTCAGTTTTTCATTTGAGAACCTGAGTATACATTTTATACTTCTTTCTACGGTCGTATTAATAGAATGTTTTTACAGCTAAGATCAATCTTGAGGAAAAAAAAATATTCAAGATTATGTTGTAAACCAATTTAAGCATTATGACAGCGCTTTCAATTTGTATCTCAGCCGTAAGAGCATGTTATTAATCTTAATAAAGCTACTTAGAAAGAACCATGCTTAATTTAGAAAATCTCTCTTAAAACAATAAACTGGCTAGACTATTACGTTATCGCAATTAATTAAATAGAACCGTCTAAGACAGTGTCAATAGCATTTCCGTGGCTTGTCCTGCTTGAGTCACTCCGTCGCGTGACGCGGGATAACTATTTACAGCTGCTCGCTGAATAATTCACTGTTCCGGGCGGTTTAGGCACAGAATGTCCAATTTGTAGAACGGCTCACGCAAAATGTCATTTAATTTTTTCACATTAGAATTCAATTCTGCTATAATATTAAGGCTTATTTCATCATCAACCCATTATGTCCCCACCGAGGGGCACGGGTCTCTTCCCTGAGGAAGGTATAGGCCATACTCCACCACGGGGGCCAAGTCCGGATTGGCGGAGGCTTGTAGACTAGTGGCTCGTCTACTGTCAGAAGTTGTCAAGCCGCCCTAAGGCCTCTGACTTGGCTTAACGACTGCCATCTATCGACGGCAGCCGGCACCAACAGCTTAACGTGCCTTGCGAAGCACGGAACCGCTCGGAAAAATGCCACTAGCGTTAGGCATAGACGGCGACCCATCCATGCACTGAACGCGACCTGTGTTGCTTAACCTTCGTGATCGTTTAAGATCACTCAGGCAACCGGGGCTACGAGCGATTCATAAGGCTTATTTAGAAGGCAAATAATATCTGGTGTTAAAATAATGGTAACAGGATTTCTTCTAATTCGGAATTGTGTCTAATGTTCAACACACTTATGAGTAATACTCCTTTGAGTTGAACACTGTTAACTAAGTTAAAACGTATTGTGAAAATGATAAATGTGGCGTATATTTGTTAGCTTCTTCTCCACATAATCTATTAATTATGAAACTGACAGCTTTGACTTTAATTAATTCGGTAAATATTTTCTTTTTATAATATATATTTTTTTAATCTGGACCCTTTTAATTTTAAGTCAATTTTACAAAATATCTCATTAGCAAAACATCAAGTCTTAATTATCAGTTTAAAAAAAAAGAAAATAAAAATTTTGAAATTACAGAAAAAAAAACATGCACTATTAACCAAAAGTTTAGTCAAAAATACGGAACAAATAGGTACATACAAAATCTTAACATGAAAAAAACCTTGTCAAACAAACCACCACCAAAGATTTAACACTGACTGACTGATTGATTGTTGTTATTAGCATAACTGTGAGTTTTTCTGTTCATTAATATGCCTTTGTATTATTCTATAGAAAACGCCACTGGTTGTATAATTACATATATTATACATCCATGTAAGATTGTTTTGTCTTGTAACTATATTGTACAATTGTTTGTTTTTTATAAAAATAAAAAAATAAAATAAAAAACACGCTGGCAACTTTGCAACGCTGCGCCGCAAAAGAGTCCATTTGGCCAAGATCATAGCGGCGGTCAAGCACACGGTCCCAATTGGTGACCCAGTTCCCTAAGTCTTAATATTTTTGGAATATTTTGGACATATTGTAAAATAACCAAATTTTGCGCCTAGGAGATATTTTTCCAATTGGACATTCTGTATCTACATAAACCTTTCGGGTTCGACTCCGTCATTTGCATGCTCGATACTGGCAATGTCTTTACTTTGGTTGGCGCCTTTTATACGGGTGCCTTTATGGAACAAACAAGTTTTTTGTATCTATTTAAGTACGGAACGAAATAACACGTTGCAGTGAACACTCGACGGCTGGTTAGACTTTTTCTACATATGTCTGATTGAAAAGAGTATTCATTATTATAGGCAGTTACGGTTTATCTATCGAGTATAATTTAAACAATCAGCAAAATTATTTGGGCAGCAGGCTCCATTTCTCTAGATTTTTAATTCAGAAACGAAACAAACTCTAAAAAATCTTTGTCCGTCTATATAGGTTAGTATCGTAGAGCCAGTGACGTTATTGACTCAGTTTCAAACTGTTCTCTACTACACAATAATCTGTCTATACGCTCCACTGGTGATCTGCCAGCTGAGCCAATAGTATGAAATCGTAAGTCACCAGAGCAAATTTTTTAATACTACTACTGTACTAGACGAAGCTCGCGTAGCATCAAACAATAGGAAGTCACAAAAGCCAGGCTTTGCAATAAATTTAGCTCAACACATAAAAAGTTACTGAGTAGACAATTGAAATGACCGTCTGCCACTATAATGTGCAATGTACCTTTTATTATGTTATTTCTTATCGATGGTTTTCTTAAACCCAATAAATAAAAACTTTTGACTCTAGCCCAGCCCACTTAGTTACTAAAAAAGGTCAACATCTGCAATTTGTTACAAGATCTGCCGTGTTGATTTTCTTCATTTGATTGGTATTCGGAGGAGTAACGTCATAGAAGAGATTGTTGAACAGAGAGTAGAGTATATATCACTATTTGATAGATATTTCACTATATTCGCGTGGGATTAAAATAAAAAGTTATGTAATTATATTTTAATCCAAGGCTCGGTGTATCTGTGTGCCAAATTTAATTTTAATCAAACCAATCATATAGACATGGAATAATGTTTGCTTTGCTAGACTAACTAGGCAGTGATTTAACTGTCTCAGAACAGTAAAACAGACGTCGTGGGTTCGATTCCCACTGAGGGCCGCCTGTACAAATGGCCTCAGTCTGCGTGTGTTTTCACGTTTGTAACATCCTGCCTGGTTACCACAGCACAGGGTATCCTAGTTTGGGACCAGGACAAGCGATTGTATTGTGTGGAAGTTATGATTATCATTATCAATCCCCTGTGGAACCTACCGCACTTGATTTTCACAAATGGCCTTAGTTTGGATGTGTTTACGTGTTTGTGATGAGTTTACCCGATTACCACAGCACAGAGTATCCTAGTTTGGGGCCAGATACAAGTGGATTGTGTTGTGTGGAGCTTATCCAAATCAAATCAAAATACTTTTATTAATTATAGCGCATAAACTGTAACTTAATAGCCCAACGCTGCCCACTGCTGGGTATGGGCCTTTTCCCTCAAATTCCATCCGTCACGGTCCCTTGCCATCCGCATCCCCGAACCTTTTTAGTTAGCCGGAATTGTGTCCCACTGCTGGGCAAAGGCACGGTCCTCGTGATCCTCCACTTCTCTCTGTCCTGAGCCATCCTCTCCCATCCGGGCAAAAAGGTCGAGAGATCGACCCGCCATCTCCGCCTTGGCCGACCACGTCTGCCATGTGGAACCCAATCAGTGACAATTTTGCCCATCTGTCCGGCCCATACAACTGACGTGGCCTGCCCACTGCCCAGTTCCACTCCAGTTTTGCGGTCACAGCTCCGACAACAGCGATCAGCATCCACGAATCTTACGAATTATTATTATGGCAGAGGACCGCGCAGGACAGAAACAATAAAAAACTGTTAAATATCATTAGAATAGGAAGTTAAATTTCGCCAGCGTTTATAAGGTCGTAATAGCTCAGGTGGGAAATCAGGCGGTCCCATAGCTAAAAGACCCGGTTCGAGCCTGTCTCCAGTCAGTTTTAGTTTTTTTTCATCGTATCTAAATTTTAATTTCCAAAAAATGCGATTAACAAAAAGAAACCGGTCATCCAGGTACTTATTGTTATTAAGCACTTTATATTAGCTTTAAACCTTTATGTTAGCGCTAAAGTGTCTCCGAGTAGACCCTCTAGTGTACTCGGCGTTGCGCTAGTTTCCTTCGACAACAATGTCGGGGACGCCCGGGAAGCGGGAGCCTTTCACACTTGATGTCTGTTTTATTATGCTCTTACTTACTCCCTGCACCGAACACTGGGCGTTACCCCCGGGAAAGAACATCTGAGCTCAATACCGCAGCTAGAAATGAACCATCGGAACTACCTCGTATATTTTCCTCCTGAACAATTGCACTATCCTGACCAGTGTTCTGAACGGCAAATAAAAGTTATATAGAAATGGCTGCTATCTGGCGTCTTCTTACGGAATAATAGCGTATTCTTTGTACCCGATAGCAAAACCAATAGACGGTTACATGTTACTAGCTGAATCGTGGTTTTGCCATATCAATTAGCCTACGACCTATTCTCAGACCTACCAATACACAAAAAGTTCATAAAATTCGGTGAAGCCGTTCGGCGGAGTTCGATAACAGACATTGTGACATGAGATTTTTATATATTAGATATACAAGGCTCTTTGAAATCTCAACCTCTGCAAGCAGGCAGCAATGGACCAAACTAATTCTGTGTACGAAAAATATTAACTTTTTCTTGAGGTCTTGCCTGATGAGGTTTATAATTCACAGGACCTTCTGAACTTTTGTTAGAATTTCAAGGAGTCGGGTTTTATGTTTTTTTAACCATAGAACCAGGACTTCTGATAGCACTTCACAAGTGACACGTTTTCTTCGTTTGGCGTGAAGGTGCTATGTATTTGAAAACCAGCGCTGTTTCAAATAGTAACAGCAAACACTGAAATACTATCCTTTATTTTTTTATTGTACACATTCTTAACACACAATTTTCATCGCAAGCGTAAACTGTTTAAAACATTCGACTGCCTGGACTTACGGTAACACGGGTGTCTACCACTTTAGGGGTCATGGGTTCGATATCCACTGGAGGCCGCTGTACTTGATTTTTACAAATAAATTTCTGGGGATTTTTCTTGTTGTTAATTTCCTTGTCCAAGTGATTTTATCGAGGTGAAGAGTTTTGTTGTTATAACATGAAATATTATAAAAGAGTATTTATTTTCCTAAGCAGGACTTGGATAAATGAAACGGCCTAAATGCGAGCAGCTTCATTAGTCCCTGGTTTGTACCAAATGTATTGAAAAGGTGATGTCAGAAGTGACTACAGAGTAGCGACCCCATCCCATATCTCCGGATCAGACTGCAGCAAAAGGGGTTGGCTCCTCTGAAATGCGATAACCCTTTATTAGTGTCATTGCTGTTAGGGGTCGTTCGCACCGACGCGAGTGGAGAGAAATTTGAAATTTGAAACTGAACGATTTGAACGGGTTTTAGTTCTTACTGAAATCATTGGAGCTAATATTGCCACTTCAAGTCTGCATGCGTAAACGCTTGTAGTCATAAGGGATTAAAATATGTAATTAGAACATATGACCAGCTCCTATATTACGCGCACCAAATCCTAATTCTGATTCCAATCGTCTTAGTGTCAAATTCCATACCAATGCGCAAACTAAAGACCAAAACGTCAGGATTATGACAGGATTTGGTCCGCATAATTAAGCCTAAAGACAGTGGCGTGGCACTGTTTCTGTAAAATTATGCAGTTACTTTATAACTTTATTTTCTTACTTTGCACAGTTACCCCCGTGATAAATTTCCTTTCTGTGATAGATAGATAGATAAAACATTTATTTGAGCTACATTTTTTTTTTAACACGTTGAACCAAAAACACGAAACAAATGCATAAAAAAGCGTTTTACTGCAAGTTTCGTATTGTGGATTGATGGACAGAAATGTTTTTGTGTAAAACGGTCCATTGGGCTCGGCTGATACAATCGTGAAAGAAGAACAAAATACACTCTTCTGGGTTTATAATTGTGGATTAAATAACGATTAAATAACGCTGAGTCAGCTGCCTTTTGTGGCAATGTAGATACACCACAGGCTACATCTATAGTCCTGTTTTATTTATTCGTTTTGTCTGTTGTGTATTTAGTTTTCCTTCTGTGTTGTGCATATTATGTTACTTATGTGCTTATTTTGTTTCTGTGATGTATCTTGTTGGTATAACAAATGTCTTTCTTCTTCTTCTTCTTCTTCTTCTTCTTCCATTGAGTGGACTTTGATCCTTAGGAAACAAAATAATCCAGTATTTTCACAAAATATTTTGGTTGGCTCCGTGCCGCTTTGTTTGTGAGAATGAACCCTTACTCGGTCGGATTTGCCTCGAGTTGTGTCGACTCCGCAATCACAAGAGGTTTGCGTTTTATTTTCACGACGGCCATTGTTTTCCAATGAAATATTATTACAACTCCTGCTCTACCGTTTTCTGCGGAATACTTTGTTCAAAATGGAAAGCTTGTTAATCGTGAATAGATGGGTGGGATGGGTTCAAATGAATGAAATTTTTGCGATAAAAATAATCTAATAGCCCTAAAAGATGAGATCTACAAGCAGCTTTCATAGAACCCACTTCAAAGCATCAATCAATCAGTCTGTACTCGTCCTCTGCTGGAGGTAGGCCTCCCCAAGGCACGTCACTTTCTTCTGTCCTCGTCCATCCTCATCCAGCCACTGCGGGCAAACTGCCTCAGACCGGTCCAGCGAGCTGGTCAGCGTCCTACGCTGCGTTTGCCAGCTCGTGGTCTCGACTCGAGAAACTTTCCACCCCATCACCATCGGTTCTTCGGCATATGTGACCAGCCCACTTCAGCTTGCTAATCTTATAGGCTGTCTCGGGTTAGTCTCAGTCACCTTTAGTTCCCTAGGGAACTAAATACTATTAATAAAACATTATGCGATAAGTAAAACAATGAAGGCCGAATTTTGTCCAAGCATGACATAAAAGCGATAATTACGAGCCACCGCAGCAACTGTATCCATACATCCGACTAATCATGCTACGGAATTACACAAACAGCGTAATTAATCAAGAGCCGTCGCTCTTCCCGTAATCATTACGATTTTTCCCGCGATTGAGCAATACTCCCACGCAGCCATTACCCAGCTAACGAGCGTACCGCAAGAAACACAACATCTACGCCAAAAGCTACAGTTGCCCCCGTGATATTAAGGCTGGAGAGATATTTTTTGTGCCGGAAAGAAAAGGTTTTTCTTAGATCTTTTTGGTTGCAGTAATGTCTCTGGGATCCGTCTACAAGGACTTACAGTATGAAAGTCGGAGGTCACACACCGAAAATAGGATCAAGCACTTGTCTATGAGGTACTTAGTGCAGTCAGAGTGTATATCATTTGGCAACATTAGCCGGCACAACGAGGGGCAATCTCCAGTGTCATTAAGCCAAAGGGCACGCTTCCTCATAGGAAGTCACCAGTCGCAGCGACCGAACGATTATGACTGCCATTCGGACGGCAATTAACTGCCGATAGGGAGACGAGAAGGTCCACCGGTTGATGAACATACTAAAATAATGTATAATGTAATTAAGACTTTGTGTTTATGAATATCCACTGTTGTTGTAATAATAATAATTTAAAAAAACATAAACTTTCATATTGCAAAATCAGTGGGACTCGTGTTTCAACGTTAATTAGCTGGTGTTGCTATTTGTGTTGTTTCCTGTAGTCGTTACTTACGGTAACTTACGTTACGGTATAAGTACGTTTAGCTATTAGTTACTATTGTAAAATATATATTATTATGTAATTTGGTAATTTGGAAGTAGTCTGGCTACCCATAGCACAGGGAATCCTTACAGATATTAAATATTATGCAGTAGAAACCAAACATAAAAAAGTATGCACGTCATGAAGTCTTTAATTTAAACAACATTTTAATATGTCATGCCAGTAGGTAAGTCTTCTGTATGCTCTAGTTTTATGCGGCAGTAGCTAGATGCAGTTATCTGGCCCTAATTTGTCACTTCCCCTGCTTCTATTCCGGACGCAATTGTGAACTCTCCCAGTTTAAAGTTCTTCGTACGAGCGAGGTTTATGTAGCGCTGCCCCGCTGAATACTTAATTTTAAGATGGATATCTTCTTCCTGTATTTGAAGGAATGGGTCGTGTGTAATAGTGGGTTAGTACCGATATTTTCTGATGCTTGATGCTCGTGAACGGGTGCTGTTCGTGTGTCTGGCCGCAGCATTAATGTTTTTCCTACTTGTGTCAGAAGTATTATTTTGGCTTTTAATAGTAGATTGTTAACCAAGGGCTGTATGACATCAATTGCATACGAGGTTTTTGGCGCCCGAGCGCAGCGAGGGCGCTAATTAGCCCGAGTATGCAATTGATGCTTAAACCCGAGGTAAACACTCTGCTTTACATATCGATTGTGAGGTAAGTAAAGAAACAAGAAAACAGGACTTTTGAGAAAGAACTCCAAAACACGAAAAAAAGTTACTTTCGCGCCTAGCTAGTCG
Source organism: Yponomeuta malinellus (assembly GCA_947308005.1). Taxonomy (NCBI): domain Eukaryota; kingdom Metazoa; phylum Arthropoda; class Insecta; order Lepidoptera; family Yponomeutidae; genus Yponomeuta; species Yponomeuta malinellus. The sequence continues at coordinate 382,643 of OX371003.1, read as the reverse complement.
ACTGACTTTTTTACTCTTCACGATTTTATGGCACGCCAAGCGCGTCAAATCGTGCTGGCCAGTTTTATTTTTAAATCGATTTCAATTAACATACGATGTGACTGCGAAACAAATAGGTAGTTCGATATTTAAAATAAAATCTTCATAAATTCTAATATAAATACGGCCTGAAGACCGCGTCTAACATAGTAAATTGACATTCAGCAAACAGAACGTAAATTCTTTACGTTAAAAAAAGTTTTGAATTCAGATTTGTGATTTCCAGTATTACTGATACTAAAATATCAAGCCAGGTAACATTACAATCTAAAAAGCAGTACTGAATATCTGTATTTTATTTAAGTGGTTTAATTGTCTTACGATCGGATAAGACAATTAATACACTTAACCTTTTTAGGCCTACAAGTAATTTTCGTGCACCACATGTGGTTGACTGGTAGAAAATGCCAGAAACGGTAGAAATTAAACAATGCTGTTGATGACTGGAGATTTATAGTATATCTTTATAAATTTGAAACTATTTCAATGGACTTTATCTGCATGAACTACACCCGCATTTGTTCTGCCATTACTGGTCTATAGTATTTCCTCTACCTTGCTTCTATCTTAAAAAGGGTCACAGACAAAAGATTATCTATCCAGAAACGAAACGTCACTTGATCTCTTAATTCCACGTCTAGACGACTCGCACGGCTCGCGACGCGTATGCACAGAAGCTTCCACTCATCCATACAGGGTTTACTGGTAGAAAATGCGTTACTGGTAGAAAATGCGTAACATTATTGTATGTAGGTCATTGATTTTCTGGAGACGCTACATTAGTAGAGCGCGTAAAGCGCGAATCAAAACAAATATTTGACATACATACATTAGCTCACGCTTGTATCCCAGAGGAATAGGCTTCTGCCTATCATCTGCCTGATTTCTACCAGGGACTGCCACTTGCCTTGATTCTGACATATCACTTTCGCTTCCTCAACATTCATTAGTCGTTGCATGCACGTTTCGGGTACTTTAATTATTTAAATCCTGATATTTCAACAAATATCAATCTGAAAAAAAAACTCATAGAACCTCTAATCGGTACTACAGGATTTGTGCATTCTAGAAATAATCTCGTACGAAATAATCCCTTCATATAGTTACCGAGTCATGGTTTCGAGTATCACTAAAAAATATATTCATTGCTTAAAAGTAGGTAGGTACAATTTCTAGCGGCAACCGCACTAGGAGACCCTGTATCGTGGCTGCCAGTTTTAAGTAATAAGTAAATAGATAGATAGAGAACAATTTATTGCACAACCAGGTGAAAGGTGTCTAAGTAGTGGTATATTGTATTGCGGCAATAACACAGAACTTATCTTTTTTTTTTTAAATACCTGTCTATTTAGAGGCAAAAAATTCATGGGTGGAATTTTTTTGCATCTAAATAATTAGGTTTTTAATAAAAAGTCCTCAGCACGGGTTAGTGCAACAAAAAGAACATAACAGAACTTATCACCAAGGTACTTAAATTAAATTAAAAAAAATCCATAGCATGTAATAAAGATCATACATTGAGTGTGATCTGCTTAGATTACCTTTTAATAATTATATATACAAGACTCGAGGATCCAAACCCGTACACAGAACGATACAAGGAAAGCCGAGCAGAGTCTCCTACGTTGCGTCCAGCCCGCGAAGATCCGCCGAGTCAACCGGAGCGGGCAGGGACACGATTTATTGCTAATGGACAGCGGCCATTACAAAAATAGTGGAGCAAATGATCCGGGAAATCCGGAGCCGAGCCACCGTATGATGTACACGGACATACTGCCACGCGGGCTTAACTACTCTCTTTGTTTATTTTTTTTACTCAGGTTATGTTGCAGTTGGAAAGGTATAAGGCACCGCGAGCTAGTGTCGTCAGCTTTTCACCGTATTACTATGGTCCACAGTGTAAATATTAGGTAGTCATATTGATCGCAGGTACAGGTGAAATGAATCTTCACCCTGGTTACTAAGTTACGTTTGAACCTACACCGAAACTTGAATTTATAGCTAAGTATTAAAGTGGTAATTTTTTTCAGCCACTCGTGTCGCTCCCCTAACAAATTAAATTTGTTCTGATAAATTAATTACAGTCGCGCGCTCCACATATCCGTTTCCTAAACTCATAACAATTTCCATTTTCACCAACACTCATGATTTGCAGTGCCCCGCACCCGCACTCACCCCCACGCGCATCCAAGCTTCCGGTATAAATATTGACTACAGAAGATTAACTTGATATTCTGTGTGTGATCTTTTACACGCGTAATTTTACTTATTTTAATTTCTCAGCTGATAAATATTATAGAAATGTTCACGGATTACTCCAATATACGATGCTCAATCCAAGATAAGGACGTGAGTGGATGATGAGCCCAGGCTGCAGCGAAGGAAAACAAGTTGATGTTTTATAAAAAAAAAAATGTGTAGTGGGTATGCTCAGAAGAGGTACTTATATGCTGACTGCATTACATATCAAACTGTCTAAATAGACTTTTGTATATAAGATCGGTCTTCACCACCATCTGAGCTGGCTTAAATAATAATACGTTCAAGTTTTGAATAATTAACTCTGCAGTCTAAGAGAGACGTTCATATTTACCTTACTAACGTATGCCTATCATTTTATATTTTTTTCTAAGTCATCAGTGTATCAGATATCAGATATCAGATATCGTCAGCGCTTGAAATCGCCAATCCGCGGTGAGCAAGCGTGGTGATAAGCCCATACTCTCTCTCTGAGAGAAGGCCTGTGCCCTACAGTGGGACGTATATAGGCTGCTTAGGTATATCATTGTATGTGGCTGCCTAGTTGTTGTTGAGTACCCATTGAGTTAAACTTCTATAGCTCCTATTTCCGTTTCCGGGCTGGACGTGTCGCCGGAACTCGCCCGCTCAGCCGTGATACTAGATTCGCAAGTGCGCGCTTTAAACGCCCAAATACAACTGCAAGCTAAGTATTGCGCCTGAAATTGCTTCTGACCGTCTTCTGCATAGACACAAATGCAATTGAAGTAAGTAAAACCTGCCAAGTGCATGTCGGGCCACGCGTAGTGTAGGTTTCTGTAGAAAGAGCGGCTTTTATCTGCTTTGCAGAACTAATAACTTCATTAAAGTCATTATTAATGGATTTTGTATGAAGTTTTCCTTTTATAAGTTGGTTGCCTATTTCTCGTTCGTTAACTTGTAAATCCTGCTTAGCCGTGGTAGTTTTCCTCTCTTCATTATATGTACTGGTACCTTGGATTTTTTCACGTTTCTACAATCAACCGCTTAGCCGGGAGAGGGGGCGACGCCATACTCGGACATAAATTTGCGCTTTAAAGCTTATTATTTCGCAAACAGAACCCTAAATCCAAAAATTATCTTCCTACACTCTATACTATTTTTGAACGACCAATCTAATGACCAACCCACACTATGGTGTCAGCGAGAACAAAAAATTGCATACCTAAAATAGGTGTCGGGGGCGGACGGACAGACGGACAGACAGACAGACGGACGGACATGGCGAAACTATAAGGGTTCCTTGTCGACTTCGGAACCCTAAAAATACGTGTGTGGAGCCTCACGAGAACTAGAAAAGCTAGTACCTACAACGTTAGCTAAGCACGGATTAGATTTAATACTGTCTTGGTTATCTAAGACAAAGTTTCATAGATAAAATCCAATATAGATACTCTTGATAGAAGATCAACGTTCAATTTGTAACAAAAACTTGCTAAATCTCTCGTAACGTAGCTGCTCTGAGTGCACATATGTAAAAGTGATTACTGTTGTTTTTACGGTGTATTGACACGCCGGGGGCCGGACATTTATGTAACGTCTGTATTATTATATTGAAACGAAGCCGTGTGTATCTGCTTCAAATAATGTTACCCGAAGTAGAGTTTCAATTTCGAACGAAAACATTTTTAGTCTTTTGCCTTGATGAATTCTCAACAAAACAAAGAGCCAATTAACTTTCCAAAGACACTTTATATTTTAGGGCTCAGTCATTTCCACTGATAAAAAGAAAACGCGATCTTTATTAGGAATCTCGTATTTTTAACTGGGAATAACAAAGAGCGTCCATTTATAAGTGAAGATTAAAAGTGGCTTCAGTCTCTGACACGAGTCTCGTTAATTCGGACGCGTGACTAATGATGCCACTAATTGTGGGACTTCTGAACTAATCTCGGAATAGATACGTCGAAAAGTCCATGCCATTACGTCAGACGACGGCCCACCGTTTCGGGATGCGGTTTGAAGAAGACACGTCCTTACTACAATGAAGCTTCTTGAAGCAAATGCACTTTCGTGCACTTGTATGTTATCAAGATGTTTATCAAGTTTGTTTGACGGCAAGTTTGTTTGTTGCTGGCGTATTGATGGCAAACGAAGTTTACCTCGTTGTGTAAGGATTTGACAGCTACAATGCCGCAACGAAGTTTAACGACAATATACCTCTAGTATCGTTATAAGGAATTAACTGTTAAATATAAATAAATACATACATACATAAACTCACGCCTGTGTCCCAAAGGTGAAAGCAAAGACTAGGGACTGCCACTTGCCACGATCCTGACAGATCAGTTTCGTTTCCTCGACATTCATTAGCCGTTGCATGCACGCACGCCGGTATCGGGTACTTTTTATCTTGCCCTTTGCTAATACGTTTCTTACCGGCCCTTCCACCCTCATTTGCTCGATATAAACTGCTAAACGATTTTTATTTATAGAAATTTGAGTATAGTCTAGTAATCTGGACATGTTTGTAAACGGTGAACTAAACCTTTAATATTTCGGATGCCAAATTCATGAGGTAGTTAGAATTTATTTTTATCGGCTGAAGATATTTTATCGCATACAGAGCGTGGTGCTATGCTTCGCATTAGGCAATGTGTCACTTGAATAGTGCACAAGATAGATTACTGCGCCAGTTTGTATGGTCTCTGCCTACTAAAAGAGAACCCATTTGACCAAAAAAGTGCAAAATGCCTATGCTTGACATTGTCTACATGTTTCGCCTCGCACACATGACGCCCTCCTTTTAATAGTTTTAAATACGTAGCAACTTGTGGGTACTTATGTTGTGTTTTTTATGTTCTAAGTAAATTTTAATATTTTTTGATGACATTTTGTTTTTTTTTTGTATGATGCCGTAAAATTAATATGTCTCTCTCTCTCTCTAGTGCATCTCTAGTGATAGTAATAGTCGATTACCTCCCATTACCTTCGGAGAATAAAGGTAACGACGCCACCAAGTATTTACGAGCGCCACAAAAAATATTGTTCCCTAATAAGCTACAAAAAAGAAAGCATAATTTTCTTGAAACTCGAGTTTATGAAGTCGAAAATGATTATTTTTAATGACTATGACCGCGAAGTTCACACAGTTATACATTTTGATTTAATTACGGTTGTCAAACTAAATTACCAAAAAGTCAAGACAAATTTACGTAACCGCGTGAAGGTTGCTGTAATTTGTGGGTGCCCCTTTTTTGCTGAACATGCTTCTCATTTAGGTAAATGAGATTTAAACACAATTGTTGAGTAAAGTGATAGCGTCAGACCTGCGCCACTGAAACCGTGTTATCTCCTAGATAGCAGGCGGGGCAATACTCCGAAATTTTCCAAAGTTTATTACAATATATATGATAAAAATAATAATAACTACCGCACAACACAATCACTTGACCTGGTCCCAAACTGGGATACCTACCCTGTGCTATGATAAACAGGCAAGGACATCACAAACATGGAAATACACCCAGACTGAGGTCATTTGTACAAATGTACGGCGGCGTCCAGTGGGAATCGAACCCATCAAGCCTCTATCCTGGTAGTAAGCGTCTTAACGGCTACTCCAATGAGGCAGTCCAAATATATTGAATCCTCTGTCCTGTTCCTATACCTAAATTAATCTTAAACATAGCTTAAGGCAGTGTAGAATTACGAGTTAGTGTGTCAGTGTATTAACTACAAATAGATAGAAACCGTTCAAAGGACTCCCACAGTAGGGCCTCAGGGGCCGGTCCCTACAGACTTCAGCTGGAATTGTAATAGGATTAACAGCCGCCTGCTTCGTATTGTAATATTATTTCAGGCAGTTTCTGTTTATTTTTACCTGAGCCTAAAATTAAATTACATTTGGAGCGCGCGATAGGCTTAACAATTTCATTGTTTCGGCAATTTCAGCCTTTCGCAACTGGTGAAATTAAATTGTTGTCGAGTTTCTCTGTATGTTTTGAATTGAGCTTAAATGTTCTCCGTAATGAGTCCCTTTACACCCTTAATCCTCGACGAGGGAGTGAGCACGAATGAGCACAATATCTACCGGCGTGTGTTGTCGGGCCCTTTGTAGCTGACAGTTTGTCGCAACTGCATTACGTCAAAATAGCCTCTAAAATAAATTAACTAATTTATGATAATCAATGTTAAGTTTTCCTAACCGACTTCGGAAAGAAGGAGGTTTTGAATTCTGTCTTTTTTTGTATGATTTTTTATGTAGCCTATGTGTATCCCACATGGCACAATACAATGCTCGATCTGTAAAGGAAGATTTTTTTTCATTGGTGGCGATTGTTAGCCCACTGGATTCCCTTAATTACCATGCGTGTCCACCGCGGATTGGCAATTTCAAGCGCCTCAGATACTCAAATTTCCTCATAATGTTTTCCTTTGCCACTAGCGAGTGGTATTGCTACTACAACTTCACAAATGTACATTACTTAGAAAACAAAGTCATTGATTCGTAACCACGACCTCCCGAATATGAGGCAGTCATTTTGTACGAATCACCAGCGATATTTCTTCAACACATTATTTGATTTCAGTAATTATTTCTATCTTAGAAAAGGGGTGCCTCCAAAGTGGTCCCATATGAAATTGATCACCGAACTAGTATCGAACTCTAGAAAAAAGTTATCGAACTCTTCTTTTTAGTGCCTGTTTTTTGGGCAAATCGGTTTTTTTATTAGAAAATTATTTATTCTTTTTTTTTTTTTGTTGTTTTCTTACTGTTTCTATATAGGTTTTGAAATAAATACTTATAAAAATAGTTAACTTTTTAAATTTGAATAAGAGTCAGCCGACTTTGGGGGCTGTCATTGAATTCTAGATTTTAAGTAAATTTCTTTTATATCCATGCATCTTAAAGTTTTCTTTTATAACTGTGTAATTTTAAATACGTTATCCGTGTGGCACCGGATTAAGAATAGCGCCACTCCATTTCCTTCCGTGGATGTCGTAGAAGGTGACTAAGGAAATCAATTACCAGGAGACGGGCAGCAGCGTCTTCCTGAGATTCTAACAGCATACTGCGATCGCCAACCCGTCTGCCAAGCGTGGCGATTATGGCTAAACCCCTCATGGTTATAAAAACCAGAAAAGAGGCCTGTGTCTGTAGTAGGCATCAAATGGCTGATGACGATGAATTTTAAATAAATAATTTTAATTAATTATTTTTTTAATTTACTTTACTTTACTAAGTAAACTAAAATAAAAAGACACAAAAACACTCCAGTCGTAGAGCAATATGACTAAGCCAGATGCATTAAAACGGCACCTGTAGGCATACATTTCGATGCTGTAACATCATACGTGGCATTAGCGTAGGGCGGAAGGTTTGCTTAGCAAACACGGGGCTAATTAAGGGCCCTACGGCTGATGCGCCGGGGTCGGTGACCGGCGCAGCCACCTTACATAATGCGGTATTTGGAGCTTTTAGTCTGTGAGTTTTTCCTTTAATTAAGCTGGAAATTATTTGACACTGCAAGTGTATGCCTAATTTATCCGTATTTAGATCCATTGCAATCAATCCATCTCTATTTGTCTAGAGCTGTATGTAGACCTCACCGAAGGTGTGCCACTCGTTTCTGTCCTCTCATCCAGCCTCTACTGGCAATCTGTTTCAAAGAGCTATAAGGGTTGCCGCACACGGGCCACCGGTCACAATCTCAAATGTGTAGTGTGTGGCGGCCACCGGCATCAACCGTGTGCGACGCGTCCATATAAAACGTATGCAAACTACAGGAAAGGTGCCGGGGGCGGCGGTTTGTGGTTGTGGCTGGTGGCCCATGTGCGGGGACCCTAAGCCGAGCTACCGATCATGCCAGCGTAGCACGCTCGCCAGCTCAACGGCGCTCGCTACCCAGCTACTTTTTTATTTACCTGCGACTTCGTCCGCATGGAATGAGTAATTTTCGGGATGAAAAGTATCATAAGTCCCCCTTCCCCGGGACTCAAACTTTCTTCATACCAAATTTCATCTAAATCCGTTCAGCCGATATTGCGTGATTGATTAACAAATTGTGAAGATGTTTGGAAACATCTTCAGAAACTTTCATGTTTTTAATATTAGTAGGATTATGTATATTATAGCTAAATAATACTTCGTACATGTGATATTCTGATAAAAAAGTAAATCCTGTACATACAAATTATATCTTATGCCAATAGAACCAATCAGAATAGGTCACGACTAACTCACAACTAAGTTTCAACGACGAATTGAAACTTAGTTGTGAGTTCGTTCGACAACGTTCAAATTCGACCCATCATCATCATCATCACCAGCCATTTGACGCCCACTGCAGGACATAGCGTCCCTCATGGTTTTCCAAGCTTCCCGGTGTTGAGCATACAGCGACTCCCTGCCACCGTAACCAGGTCGTCAGACCATCTGGTGGTGAGCCTGCCCAATTCGACTTAGTAATATAAATTTAATTTAGATATAATAGAAGTAATTATTATTGTACAAAATCATTAAATGTCCCACACGAGACAGGCTTTCTCGTGTATATAATTTGTAACCAATTTATGCCAACACGTTTACTTTAAAAATCCAGCACGTAGTCTATCTGCTAACATCTATGAATATGCACAATAATTGCAGCTGAGTAAATGTTGACATATGCATATTATATTTTTTTTGTTGCCCAAATCCTTGCTGAGGACAATTTTAAAAACCTATTTAGAGGCTAAAAATCTCGACCCATGCCGGGACTTAAACCCGCGACCTCTGGCTAACCGTACCAGTGATCTCCCAACTGAGCTAATGGGCAAGTGCAGGTATCGGCGATATATGGATATTGTGGATGATTATACAATCATTCTATTTACTAAATATGTGTGGGCATACATCTAAACATACACAATTTTGTATTTAAGCATTGTTGGGACGTGACGAACAACTCGTTGAAATCGAGACCTATTTCAAACAGCCTTTGGCTTACTTTGATATTCCATTAAAACGTGGTTTCTAGGGGCTCCCTTCGAAGACAATTTTCTGATTTGATGGTCTGAGTAAACACGCTTGAGCGGCGATCGCATAAGTGATATTTGCCGGCGTAACACAAAATTGGATCCCACTTCCCCCGTCTGTTAGAATATTCAGCGTAACGCTGTCACTCCGCTGTGGCACTGAGTAACAACAGAATGACTACTGTACAAAATCACGTTAATATCAATACTGGAAACTAATTTGTCTAATAATGAGTACTGGACGCAGCTCTTGGCCGCGGCTAGTTACCAAACAACTGACAGAGAGAAGAGTGATGCCTGATGCAGCCACACCTATCCGACAACCACGTAACTCGTCACTTGGTGATATAGAGACATCATCATCATCGTCAGCCATTTGACGCCCACTGCAGTACACAGGCCTCCTTCGTGGTGTTCATAACCATGAGGTTTTTTGCCATAATCGCAACGCTTGCCAGGCGGGTTGGCGATCGCAGTATGCGGTTTGAATCTCAGGAAGACGCTGCTGCCCGTCTCCTGGTAATTGATTTCCTTAGTCGCCTTCTACGACATCCACGGAAGGAAATGGAGTGACGCTATTCTTAATCCGGCGCCACACGGAATATAATATAGAGACAGTTTATATAATATTATCAAATTTCTCAGTTATTTTTTGTGCAAACTGGCCGCGTTGTGTTTCAAGATTAAAAAATAATAAAGTAAAGATGATAACTAAACTTTTTTTCTTACGAGAAATAGTTGTATTATCGTTAATAAAGGAAGGCTTTGTGTTATTTTAATTATACATACAGGTCATGGGCAATTATCTTTCATGGGATCATGGGATCAGCGGCAAGTACCTTTGGATTTTGATTTTCCAGTTACATTTATTTATTTATTTGTTGTATGTAGTACTCCTTCTCGAGTGAAGGAAACTACCGTGAGAAAACCCTCGGGCTTGTCGGTGTCGGCCCCGCAAGTATTGGCTTTATTTTTCCTATGGATTAAGCCGACTAAGCTGAGAGGATTGTACGGGTGCTGGGTAAGCCTACTCCGTCTAAAAAATATCCCAGGCACTACAGCGCCTGAGAGGTAACTCCACACATACGTTTCCTAAGTAGTGGTATAAAACTGTTAATTAGAGAATGGGATTGCACACCTATTAGCTCATACAATATTGCCGTCTACATTGTGTAAACGACAGGCAACTATTTGTTTAGCCTCTTTAATTAACCGAGCAATGAGTGTTATTCAGGTTGTCACTAGGCGATGTGGTAGTTGGAACATTTTCCCGTTTTTTCCTGGACCGAAGCCTCTCCTCCTATCCCGGTCCCCGCGCCGGGTTACACACGCGGCATGTTTGCGCCGACGCCGGCAAATATTTGCGCTGACATTACCGTCTGCGAGTCGCAGCCGGGTGACGTCACCCCATGCAAATACCGGCAAATGAAGAAACTCGATCGCGTGTTCAGTTGCAAACTGCAAGCGCCAGGCAAGTGACTGGAAGAAAGTTTGTGGAGAGCCGAAGGGCACTATCGGTCCGCCATCTGGTTGAAATTACGGCCGGTTCGGATTCTTACGTTTGTTTGCTTTGAGGCCAATTCTTGGTCGACAGTGATGTTTTACTTGTAGATTGGTTGCCTGTTCTTGTATCAGACCTTATTTTTGTCCTTGAAAGTGCTCCTTTTACACAATCTCGGTAGACACCGAGACCACGGAACTTGCAAAAATAACGAAACGTCGGAAAATTGTAAAATGATAAAATAAACTAGTAAATGTCCGTGCAAATTCAGTTTTTATTATGTCTAGTGCTCGTGTTAACCTTAGAAAATACTATCATTATACACACTTAATAAATTATACTTTTAACTGGTCTTATCGTGATTACTTATTAAGTAAACTTAATTTATGAGCATAGGACCGGCCGAGCTGGTGTGACGGTGAAAAGGTATATGCCCAAAGGTGGACTTTTTCATGGGCGTAATACATGGAAAATTGATTACGCACCCGTGTATAACTACGGATGAGTGTGACGTGTCATTAAAATACTATACACTTACGGTCTTATTTATAAAAACTCGATTCCTTAAAACGCTCTTCAAAAACTTTAAAAGAGTCTGTGGTGGAGTTTTTACAGGGGAAAGATGTAGCCACAGATTAAATAAAAAGATTGGTTTCAGAGGATTCATGTTTTCATAAGTAAGGCCGTTTAGTTTTACTTTGACATTTTCAATTAGCTGGCTACTTGTTTATTGTAGAGCGTCTCTGCTGGGTATAGTATAGGTACAAGGCAAGCCTTCTCTATTTAAAAATCTTCTCCAAGCACTAAAGCCTTCTTTACCGATCTAGTGAGGGCAGGATTATTCACTGCTGGACATAAGCCTCCCCCAAGACACGCCACTTCCTTCTGTCCTCACCCATTCTCGTCCAGCCGCCGCTAGCAATCTGCTTCAGATTCAACGAGTTTATATTTCTAACGGTTGGTATAACTAATGTGGAAACTACCACCATCTTCACACAAAGGGAGTGCGGAGTGCACACAACACGATCGTGAGCAAAAAATACTAATTCGCCAAAGCGAGTGTGCTCATAACCCAACAAAAGGTGATTTATTTTGAACACTACTTACACGAGATTTATGTTAAACTGCAACCCTCTACACTATTTGCACTGTAGTTAATATACCTTACGATTTGATCCCCTGTTTGTAAAAAATACCTAAAAAACCTAAAAAATATGAGACATCTCTTTTGAAAATATTAGACCCAAAGTGAATCAATGGTAAAAATCATCGCTTACATGCGTAAGGTTGTAGATTAAGATCTTGGCATATACAAATGACTTCGTGTTCTAATTTCGAAATTAGTAGTAGCGGTACAAACCAAACGAACTTATCGATCAAAAATGGACGAAAAGGACCCATCTGCTGAAATTTAAAATGAAATACATTTAGGCCTTGTTAAGCAATTTTAGGAGATATGCTATAGGAGAGGCCTATGTCCAGCAGTGGACAAGCATAGGCTGATTATGATGATGATGAAGCAATTTTTAGCATTCTGGTTTTGTTATTTTTAAAATAAGTCGTTTTCCGTAAACTGTCCTATCTTCAATATCTAAAGCAGTTGTCCTTTGTGTAGCAGTTTGTGTAGGCTATATTAAAAACAATCTTAAATAGGGCACTTAAAAGCAGTTATATTTAGAAGTTGTAAATATATTTGAAACGAGATCAAAACATGAGGTGCATACTGCAATCGCACCCCTCCCGCTGTGCTTTCAGCTTCGCAAGGTTATTTCTTTAAAGGATTATTGTAGTACAAATTTAACTCTACAATTACTCCATGCCAGTTTCAGCCTTCCTCCGTTACGATAAGAGCTAAAAGGTGAAAACTACAAGGCTGGCATTCCATTGGTACGCGGGTAGGTTCATTAGTGCGCCTTTGATCACGCTCCTTAATGCACTAACTGTGTTCTCAAAGCCTACCCAGCACGTGAGCGGTTACCTTTTATTTTAGTTACGAATTTCAAATTATGTTAAAAATATTGAAATCTTGAATATTAATTTTAGTTCGTTTGGTAAGAACCTAAGAAGTTTTGAGATAATCTCCTGCGATTTCTGATTTAAGAATGTGATTTTAAGTCGTAATTAAGGTAATCTTAAACCAGTTTTCTGAGAAATCTACGCAAAGAGACCTATTTCGTTACTGATAGTGTAGTTATTCTTAAATCGTAAAAGTGTAATTCTTAAATCGGATAAGTAAGTACCTATTTCATTTGTGCAATTCTTAAATCAGATACTGGGAGTATGTCAAGCGGTAAACACAGGCAGAATTAGAGGTAAGTGTAGCTAGCCTAGTTTCACAATACTTAAACTAACCAATTCCCCAAATGTATCTTTTACTACTTTACAACATATAAATTAGGCACTAGTTGCACCAAAAAAGAGGTCACAATTTTGACTTGACCTCGTTTGTCCACCTCTTCGCTTCTTTCTCGTCAATGTTTCTTAGAGTCGCGAGAGGGGATAGAGGTCAGTGTAAACTGGTGGTTCCAAGTACTGGTATCCGGGAAGGCCCCTCTACGCGCTGTCGGGAAGCAATTCGGGGACAGGGAAGTGACGATAAGTAGGGTTGCCAGTAGTCGCGGCTAAAAATATTTATCGTTAAAAAATAAAAAACTGATCAAGTTCGAAACCGAGAGTTCTATCCATACCACCACGTAATATAATTGTCTAATTTATTTACCAAGATTTTGTTTTTATATTATGCTACTGCCCTGAATTTTTTTACGTTTCTACAATCAATCGTTTAGCCGCGAGAGGGGGGGGACGTCCTATTCTGACAAAGATTTAAGAATAGCGTCACTCCATTTCCTTCCGTGGATGGCGTAGAAGGCGACTAAGGAAATAAATTACCAGGAGACGGGCAGCAGTGTCTTCCTGAGATTCCAACCGCATACTGCGATCGCCAACCCGCCTGCCAAGCGTGGCGATTATGGAAAAACCCCTTATGGTTATGAAAACCATGAGGGAGGCCTATGTCCTGCAGTGGGCGTCAAATGGCTGATGATGATGGTGTAGATAATAAAAAAATTGCATCCCTAATTTAGGCGTAGGAGGAGATCTCTTTAAGATTTTGTACTACCGGTTTGTCCGACCGTTGTCTGTGTGATTAATATGTATAACTATGCCAAATTTCAGCTCTCTCTGTGCTAAGCCGCGGACAGACAGACAGACAGACGAACGGACATGGCGAACCTATAAGAGTTCCTTGTTGACTAAACGGAACCCCAAAAAACGGCCCAAAATTCGATAGACACAGGAAAATACCTTGTGACATTCAATTCTACTGATCTTACATCGAAAGTTTTTATAATCAAACTATTCAACGTGCTCTTTAAACTCACCTAGTTAGGTCTGTGAATTCAAAAGAAACACAATATTTTTTATCGAAACACTGCAAATTCTACGTAGGAAACGAACTTGGCAGAGTTTCTACATACCACTTTGTTTTTCAGACGAGAATTTGACCCGTATTTTATTAACATTCGTGTGTTGGTGTGCTACATTTTAATGTTACTAAAACGGACAAGGGTGTATGAATCTGGGAAAAGATTATTATTTTATACAACAATGGAACAAACAATTCTGTAGAAAAATACTGAGCAATCTTTGTCATGTTCATAGCCGCTTGCTGTATAAAATACCCATCTTTTTATTAAACAAACAGCGAAATAAGAAGACAATTTTTCCGTCGTAATGTGAACAATGCACAAAGTACGATGACACAGAATATGCACTCAATAGAACAAAAGTATATTTTTTCTCTCGATAAAAAGTATTGTATTAAGGTGTAGTGGTACGTAAGACAATATACGGGGGTTGGTCAAAACTAAACTTACTTTTTCATAGGGGTTAAAATTCATAAAGCGTTTTTTGTCTTAAGGAGGAGAAAGGGGGTCAGGAAGAACTTAAAATTACTGTTCTTTTCGCAAAACGACCCACAACGCCATATTCGTGTTTAAAACTATATAATATAACTATTTTCACTTCTCATGCTCGTAAAGTTCGACTTTAAGTCGTGCGTAGACGACATAAAATCGCTTTTTAAGCTCTAGTGCATAAAGTAAATTTTTCTTCTAAAACTAAAGCCAAACAGAGTCAAAATATATTGCACAATTTAATTGAGCAGTAAAATTTCGTAGAATACTGAAATTTGTTGTTTTATTTTATTATTGCTATAATTATTTGAATTTGTACGTTTTCGAAATTTTCCTCGCAATTGAAGTGAAAAGCAGAGTGTATAACTCAGGCCTGAATGTCCATTTTTACCCGAGGCAATTTGTTGGTCCGAGCGCAGCGATGACCAATATAGTCGAGAATAAAAATGGACTTCGCTTTAAGCCCTTGTTGTACAATTTACAATAGTACCTAAATTGAACGACTTGATGTTCTTTTATGTGCCTGAAATTGGAGCGACAATGTTAACACATTTCAGTTATACAGTAGTTTCGTACTAACTATGTACATTTACATACCTGAACCTAGACAGATAAACCCATTTACATCTGGAAAACTCCACTCTTGAGGCTTAAAACAGAGAAGCGTAGATTGTGGTTTGCTTTACTGAAGAGGGCTTTCTGGCGTGTTTCTCTCTAACTCTCCGAATGAAGACTAGATGCAGCCGCGATACGCGACATTGTTCCCGCGGGCCCGGAACGTTCCAGAACAATGAATTAGATATTGTTTTAATGGCTCCTTCCCGCGCATAAATCGCTCTTATCGGCGGATGGAGGACGTCGGGCCGGCTGCATAAAAGTCTAACTCATTATGTTCGAGGGAAATGTTACGTGGAGTCAGCCAATTACACACTACCATTTTTACACCAATATTATGAAAAGCGCTAATGTCGAGACAGAGTGACCCTATAACCCATCATAACATAAGGTAATTTTTTCGAAAAAAGAGGAAAAGTATACCTTTATTTTCATTTATAGCGTTTTTCACCACAGTGTCGCCTTTAAGATAACGTGACTGTTTTTTTGGTTTTCTTGTGTAGCATAGTACGACTATTTAAGAACCTAACTTATTATAAAAAGTGAGTATTATCTCAGTTTCTGATTTACTTGATTATTATTCATGTTTCTACAAGGTTTCAGGATTGCTGTATTTAGAATCTTCATTTAATTTACACTTGAACAGTCTTCACAAAGTAATCGCGTTTTTCCCCAATTATGTGTCAAGACGTGTCTTTGACAGAATTTGTCGACATCGGCTGGTTGCCCTTTCAACAAGAAATCGAATCGAATATACTACCAAAATACTTAAATATATTTTGGCATGTGGCAGCAACCCTGCCCGTTTACGCGAGCGGGCGGCATCGGCAGCTCGAAGGTGGAAGTGACAGTTTATTTCGTTAGCGCGCCCAATCGGGCCGGGGCTCTCACCGAGCGCTGATGAATACTGACACTCTGCTCTGCGAGCTGAGGGTACCGGTGCAGTGGGCCAAACGCTGACTAACTACTGACAGGTGTACACCGTTTTTCGATTCCTAAAAGAAAAACGGAACTCTTATATAATCTGGGTGTATTTCCAAGTTAGTGATGTCCTTGCCTAGTTACGAGTGCCACAGCATAGGGCTTCCTAGTTTAGAACCAAGTCAAGTGATTATGTTTGTCTGAGCGGTTATTTCACCTATCTGGCAGCGTAGGTATGAATAGCTACACGCTGTCCAAAAAGCCTACATTATTATTAAATTGTTTAAAAAATCATTAACGATATTAGGTCAAATCCAACGACGTTACTTTCTTCATTTGCGTCATATAGACATGTATGAAAAACCGGTGCTATAAACACGGAATAAATAAAGGAGCTAATATTGTAGGGTTTTTCTCAAAGAATTTGATGAAGATAAAGAGGAGTAAGAATCTTACACTGTAAACCCCTTAAGCTCCTCATTCTTTAACTCCGTCTCCTAAGCTAAGCAGCTACAGCGTGCCATTCTAAGTGTGTTGTGTTTCCGTACACCCTTGCACTTGAGTCACAGAGCAGGGAGTCTCAGAACTTTCGACAGAGAAAATTGGAAATGGAACAGATACATGGTTCAATTTGGCGGACAGTGCAGCGATGGGTTCGATCCAAACATTGCTTCAAAATGTTTTGCATATACCGAAGCATTGCACAAAAACGCAAATAAATTATAAGGTATTTAAATTTTAATTGAACTCGGAGAAACGTCTTGCTCATAGCAATATATCCTCTAAAAGTAGAAATTTCATCTTCCGTCGGTATATTTATTATTGCATCTGGCTGTGCAAGGGGAAGAAGGCACTCACAAATTAGTGGCATTCGGTAAGTAAGCTACCTGCTCGGTGCAGCTGGAAGGAAATTAATGGACGAGATTTACAAGGAAGCAGAGAGTTTGGCATGAAACCGTTTGGCTTGCCCACCAGTGAGATTTGCTCGGAGAAAGACTCGCAAAACTTTGCAGTCTGTGACGAAATGTGGCGTGGTATTGCCCATTATTGGCTTAAAACAACTAGGAAACATTAACCCCATGCACGAGCTGCAACCTAAGATATTTTCATTCCGTGGTGTAAAGCTATTACTGATTAGATATAAGAAACTATTTGTAATTCTTTGTCATGGTTGTGCAATAAAGTGTTCTCTATCTTTCTAAAGCTTGCCGCTCCCAAAACCAATAGAGACTGTCAGTTCCCGACACTGCTAAAATCATCCACCATGAAAGTGAAGACTTTGTCGATGAGTTCTGTATGTGTCTATTCTACGTGGGAGATACTTGAACCCTTTGTGCGACGACACTCCTCTAAACAAGTCTCCAGAACGCGGCGACTGCCGGGCGCGGGAGTCTCGCGGCGAAGGGTTGTGCGATGTCACTTTTTGTCGAGA
Organism: Yponomeuta malinellus; assembly: GCA_947308005.1. Lineage (NCBI taxonomy): Eukaryota > Metazoa > Arthropoda > Insecta > Lepidoptera > Yponomeutidae > Yponomeuta > Yponomeuta malinellus. The sequence continues at coordinate 364,984 of OX371003.1, read as the reverse complement.
ACGGAGACGTAACAATGAGCACTTCAAGTAACGGACTTTTCTATTAAGTTTGATCTATCAAAGCTAGATGAATTGGGAGGACTTGTGGTGCATTGTTTGTTCATCAAAGACGCGAGCGCTTCTTCAGTGCTCGACAAAGAACGTAGGAACGAATTAACAAACAAATAAATAAAGCTTATCTAAATAAATATATAAACTGGAACATTACAAATAAAACATAGATGTCTATAAGTACATATTATAATATATTTGTTGTCGAACTCCTCCGAAACCCCTTCACAGATATATATGAATCTTTTTTAATTATTTTGGTATGTCTGAGAATCAGTCGTAGGCTAATTAATATGGCAAACGGTTTCTTACTCAGCTAGCAGTTATATATGAAACGGATCTAACCGCGATTATTTATTAGGTATAATTTAATTGAATATATAACTGTGATAACAGTATGAGCATCGCGAGTCATTAAAAATACTACAGATATCCATTTGTAGCAAGATCTAGAGGTAGATTGTTGTAAATAATAAAAAAATAATATTAAAACCGACTTCAAAACACTAAAGCACTAAAAACAGAGAAATTATTTAAACGAAGATGACCTTTCGGAAAGAAATCGATGTAGGTAATGTAGAAATATATTTTGAAGTCGGTGCCCAAAATGTATGTGCTGGTCATGTAACTTGGCACCTGCTCCAAGCTATACTTCTGCAATACCTAGATCGAGTTTGAAGGTCATATTCATTTAAATTATTTCTCTGTTTTTAGTGCTGTAGTATTTTGAAGACGGTTTTAATTTTTTAATAAAAAAATTATTAATAATACGCAGCTAATAACACAGCCAAATTACAGGTGTGCATGTACCCACTTCCTTACAGGGAAAATCCCCTCCTTATTTGGATTTATTATAAGTGTTGTTTTATTGTTATTTGCATAGACTGTAAACATGCTTTGCCTGTCAATTGTAATGTTTTTGTGTGTTGTGGCAATTTAATAAATTATTATCTTATCTTATCTTTGTGACTATCAATATGACTCCACCAAATTGTGTTTTCAAAACGCAAATACACGAGCCACTATAAAAAGAAACACCGAAATCGCTTCAAGAGTGCCTTTAAAATTTGATCAGATTTTGACTTGATGAACATGGGACTACCTGTGAAGTCTACCCTTTCAAACAAAAAAAAGGATTTCCCAAAAGGATTTTCCAAAGTCTTTGAGTAAGCGGGGAATATACATACAAAAGAAAGATTCCCACGAACTGAGAACCTCCTTCTTTTTTGAAGTCGGTTAAAAAGAGTTAAAAACTTTAATAGTCTGGTATCTTCGCTGATATTTATTCCAGAATTCACAAGTTTTAGGGTTGTTACATTGTAATAACTTAACTAAATATTACAGTCTGGTTTAGTAAAAGTTTCAGTCAAATAACGTAATGCGATATAGTTACATATAATATAACTCTACTAACTAGGAACAACCGTTTTACCAACTGACATGTCTGTTGGCCTCGGTGGTATGCCTAATGTTCACAGTACAATTTCCCTATGAATATTTCATACAGTTAATCCCCACGCTAATAAAGCTCCACTCCTGTAACTTGTACCATATTTCCTGAGCGGTCAGTGGGTTTAGTTTCAAAGCCTCTCTTGAAAATTCGCTCGAAACAATCCAGTTGGGAAGAAACTTTTCTATTCCCGCACGTGTATGAGGCTGGTTAAACAACTAGCTGATTAATTGAATAACTTTGAAACTATTTAACCTAAACTCAAGCTATTATAACGACCTTTCGCTTTGATGAAGGTTACCGATTTCATGTATTAATTCATAGTATACGTTACAAAGTGAGGTCAGAGGTTCAAGAACATAATTTCAGCCCCGCTTTCAACTTGGTCGCTTAGGTCACTTGCTAAACTTAGTATAACATTCCTAGCTTTTATGATTTTGACTGACACTTTGTTGTACAATATGAATGATTTTTTCCCCTGCTGGATCCAATAAATTGAAGAAAACATGTTTAGGCTACCTTCTAGTTCGTTGCTATCTGATAAGCCAGATCTACGCTATACTCAAAAGCATTATAGAAAGTCACAGTCTTTTTCCGAAGGTGATCTGCGTCACTTTCTACATTCGATATTCTAACTCTGTCTCAGGCTTCACAGCACCTTAGTTTGGTAATAATATAGCAAACGACTTTTTAAGCTATGTCAATATCAAAAGACACCAAGAGATTTTCTAATGAAGCCGTTCACGCGTCTCTGAAATATCCTCCCAGCTTGGATATTTTTCCTCCTACGCAGAATAAATACTCCTGATCCCCTGATCCTCATTTAAAAAGTCTTCCATTATACATTATTGTTGTGCAAATAGCTAGAAGAGCAATCCCGTCGGATTTCGGACAGTCGAAAATTAACGCCTCGTCCGTACTGGTTTAGAGCAAAGCCCAATATTTATTCGGCAAATGCAAAGACTTGGAGCTGCACCACAGAACATCACGGTTCAGAAAGTTCGATTTGCAGTGTGTCTCGGAAAAGTCTTGTGGAACTTAAGGGAGTTAATACTCTACTATTCATCAATACAAACCACGTTAATGATGCTGAAATCATACATTGCGCTAGAGCAAACAGGTTCAATAGTCAACGCATAGTTTTTTGTTGCATTCTGCAGGTATATATTATTTGATTCTTTTTAATGTAAAAAAATGAATTGATAAAATTACAAATGATTTTTGCGAAATGCTAGCAAGCTTACGAAGACGAATTGCCTTAATTATGGAGTCAGAAATGGATATAAGTAGTAAAAGGAGTGTGCCAAAGATTTTTGTAACTATCTTAAACTTAACAGCCGGCATCAAAAGCCATGTGCAGTATATCACAGTGCCGTAGGTATGCTGTGGGACTACCTATACTAAGAAAAGTATAACCGTAGAGGTCAGTGGGACTGATTTTGCGAAGAGTGGCATGACTGCGCCCATAGAAAGTACGGTTGATGACTAAGTACGGATTTACGTCGATCTATCCTTTCGTTCTACTTGATAACTGCAACGGGCCCGGGCAATAAATTCTAAAGACAAGATTAAACTTGTCAAGAGACCCCATTTACTTAACGCAAATTTATGCAGATTCCTCCCTACTTGTATCTGCAGGCCAGGATCGGCCAGATGTATCTGGTGCCCCGAGCGTCAGAACGTAGTTTCCACATAGTTAGTCTGTCAGGAAGCGTAGCTTTTTTCTGTAGCAATTTAATAAATGTCATATTTAACAAGATGCTTCCTCTATTTCTCTTATTTCTTACAAAAAAATGCAGGAAATGCAAATGAGGAATTATTTTCAAAGAGGTTTATTCGATTTTTAAACGAAATCTACGCTGTTATGTCAATTGCGTCATGTCATGCCAAACGTGGCGATTATGCCAAAACCCCTCATGGTTATAAAAACCACGAAGGAGGCCTATGTCCTGCAGTGAGCGTGAAATGGCTGATCATGATGTCAATTGTAATTGGTATCTTTAATATGATGTATATCCTGTTGACGGTATTATCTGTTGAGGTAAAAAAACAGCTAACTGTCTGATGCTTGAAATAATTTGCTATGTCTTTTGCTAATTTATCATCTTTACTTGTTTCAGGTAAGTCTCCAAAGTGCAGTGCCGTCAATTCTGTTGAAAGTCAACAAAGACGTAGGGTGATGATTCGAATTTGATTCCATGAGATTTTAGGTTGTTTTCTAAAATTGCTGCTTTTCGGTAAAAAAAGGCATAAATAACAATTGATTGTGATTATAATAAATTTTAATTCATAATAAGTCGTGGTAATAACCTCTTTTCTTTAACAATTTTGCCAATACATTCTATAATATTGGTGAGTTCCATCATCACTGATTTGGTTTGTAGACCATTTAGAATGTTATTAAGCCTTATTAGCTCTACCTACCTGAATATATCGTTAACAGTATTTCTTCGAGCGTGGATTTGTCGACTCACTGGTTACTGGGATGATAATGAATTTGCTACATCACCTTTTGATCAACCAGGGAAATCAGTGCTAAACGGTAACTGTGTCCAAAAAAATAATTGATTTGATAATCACATCAGTATTCAAAGTCCTTCACTGTTAGCGTGTTGTATTACTACTACAAATTCGCAGATGTACGTATCTTTAAAAACAAACGAAGTCATAGGTACATGCCCGCACTGAATCGAATCTGGGTCTCTCGCTTCCGCGTCCATTGTTCTACCCACTAGGCTACCACTGCAGGAAACCCGCGGGTACATATTGACTTGTCTTTCCTGTGGGCTAGGCCGACTAAGCTGTCAGGATGGTATAGGTGCTTAGCAAGCCTACTCCATCTAAAGAACAATTTCCCAGGCGTCTGAGTGTCCCTTCACCCATCTAGTGTGAGTAAAGGTGCCACTGGACACTGTATAAATCATCTCATTAGTTTGTATAGATGCAAAGGGCAAAAGTTATTCATAGTCGCAAAATCGCAACACAATTTTTCGATCATGTTTAGCAATCAGAAGGAACTCACATAACAAATATGTAATAATGTGTACACGCAACACAAATCAAAGAAATCAAATACACCTTTATCAAAGAAACATCAATTTGCGAAAATTTTCAAACGTAATGAGGCTGTATTTGAACAAGCCGAGGTACCGAGCCCTCGGGATCGAATTACCCCTATGAACCTATCTTAATTTCTTTCCTCGACGCTTTTTTGTGAGGCGGAGCTGTGTCTTCATTGTGTAAGGCCGCGTTTATTTCCTCCAATACATCAATGTTACGATTAGACACTTCCCCGTGTGGAGCTTGATCTGTTTCATTAATCACCTCATTGCGGACATTCAGCGCACCACTGGAGATTGGACTTTGACGGCTTGGATGGAAGGGTGCGTTCTGCGCGTAGAGGTCCCAGTTTAGGATATCAGGAGGCTATGTTTAGTGGGATCACATTGATTGATGGACGCTTGGTCAGAAAGCGCGCCGCGCACACTAATTCTTTTCTGCTTATTACGATCGATTAAAACGCGTGTAGTGACATTGTTTGAATTTTGTTTGTCACTGCGGGCTGTTTGACAAAATTATTTTCTCATTTCGTTTTGAATCTAATCTGAATATCAAAGGACCCCCATTAAGAATATAATAAAGTTGCTGGAACTTGTCTCAGCTGTCTATTTCCGTACTGATCAACAGACAAATACAATTTACTTTTAATTTAGAATTCACAAAGTAAACGTCCCTCCACCTCCTGCGAAATATTTAATTTTCAATCAGTAATATAAACAGTTACAAAAACAAGTTGCGCAACTCCTCAGAAAGAAATCTGTCGACTAATTTCTCTAAGAGTACTTTGAATTATTAATCATGCCTTCTGGATGGCTCCTCCAAGTTTCACGAAATTATTTTTCCGGCTAAGTAAGTAAGAGGCAAAAGTGTTTTCATAATTGTGCCAGCTTTCCCTTCATTCCACGTGGCCTTATCTGCCTTCAGTTAAAGATAACTTTTGGAATGTTCTTCTTGAGTGTAAAGTCGGTGGAAGTGTGATTTGCAAATGGAGTCGTCGTGGGCCGCGCCGTTCGGTTCAAACCCAGCGGACATTTCGGCATCACGGCGGGGTCTAATCGAGTCACGTGAAAAATACTGTCTCGTTACTGAGATAATGACATTTCACTGGAGTCACGTCACAGGCAACAACTCAGTTGGTCATAGACATGCTCTCTTTTTAAAACCTACTCTGTTTGTTGTTTGGTTTATGGTTAATATAGTCGTGCAAAGTAATTCTCTTCTTTTAAAAATCACTAAGAATATCAGTAGGTTTAAAATTTAGTTTACATGCGTCGTTAAACAGGTAATTTAATTCCTCAGTCGTTTCATAAAATGAAACTTCCACTCAAAGCCTTCCCCCCCCCCCTAATCCTTGAAGCTCAACTCCTTCCAGGATTGTTTCAACGCTCAAGTTGACGCTTCCCAGGAACTATCTATCTATCGGCAGCAGCGCAGTGAGTACTAAAACGCTGAAACTTGGTAAATTAACGCGAGTGAGCGCCGCACGGACAAAGACCTAGAGACTCCATACAGCTGGAGAAAACCACCACAGTAATACACATCCTACAGAGTCAGTGTAAATTATTTAAACTATAAGCGTGTCGGATGCAGGCGGTTCACTGTACGTTCAGTGTGCTGTATTAGGAGCACGCGAGTTCGACAGTTCCCACAAAAGATAGCTCGGCAAGAATCTCCCGGGAAAGTTGAGGGAACTATTGTAGTGGATTAAGCGAGGGCGCTGCAGTTTTCTGCAGCGCTGTTGTGGTGTGCACCCGGGATTCGGCTTCAAATGTCTATATAGTTACGGAGGAGTTGAGTAAAGAATGTAAACAAACTGATTGAACCTAAGTTCAATAAAGGTCGGTACAGAGACGAAGTGAAGGTAAAGTTAGCGGGAGCTAAAGTTTAAGTAATACTAAAGTAATTCAGTTGATTTGTCCCTTTTTTCACGCATTTTTATATAGAATTTTTATACAGAGTATTTTTGTTACTAGCCGGTTACTTTTTATTCAAATCCCACGCGGTAACGTGGGTGAAGTCGCGGGCACTGCAACGACGCATTAAAAGATGAGTTCCAGCCAACGTTCAGATGCAGAATATTTGTTGCAGCCTATAGAGGCTCATTGCTTATAGAAGCAGCCTCCATGGTTTACCTATGAAATGACCCATTCCTGAAACATGTCAGTCACAACCACTACAACTTCACTTTACTGTCACTTTACTGCTACTTCAAATCTCGGATTTAAAGGGTTTAAAATTTGTTTTTTCATTAACGCAAATTTGCCAATTTGACGTAGCAGACTATATCTAAGAGCTCCTTTGTTTTTATTATTTACAGTCAATTTTGCCTATTACTACTACCAAATGTAAACGATAAACCTGAGTGTCTGAGGTGTTCACATGTCTCAGCGCCTCATGAGGCAATCGCTACCAAAGCCAAACCAAAGCTTGTATTATTCATTTTTATTTATGATATTCATAAACTCCCAAGCCTTGAGATTGGTATCCGAAGCAAACATCAAACATCAGCAGCACCATTCGCCCAATAAACCCGCGGCCTGTGCTTGTAAAAATCTCGCGCAAAAACAAAGGCCGGGTCCCCGGGCGCGCGGATTATTTGCTGACGGCCGGCCACAGAAACTGCGTCCAGAGCACAATCTCGGGGGCAATCCCCGGACTCGAGACAATACGAGGAAAACTCACGCAGAAAACTTATATTTCTTTTGGGCACAAAGTCCGCTAAAGACGTACGCATAGTTACAACCTGTCTGCCTGCCTGTTCAGTTTATGAACACCTCTTTCTCACGACGCGGTGGGGCGGACTCAGTTTTTACTGGAGCAATTCAGTAAGACGACCGTACTAGGATCGTAAGTATATAGGTTTACCCCATAGCCCTACACGTGACACCCTACCAGTGTAACGATTAGTCTCTAGCCACTCAGAACCTGCCGTACAAAGACACGTCACATCGACAATTAGATGCGTTAACGTCACACCTAAAAGTCAAACATTTCCTACGAGAATTTTACTATAACTGGCATCTTCACTTACTATAAGGTGATACAGACAGAGGCCAAGTGCTAGCCTGTCATATGTGTAAAACGATGGTTTGTGCTTATGACCACACGATAGAAGTAAAAATGTATATAAAGTATTCTATAAAATCTTACTTAGAGAATGTCATATCTATCAATGTATCGAATTTTAAGTGACGTCTGAAGTTTACGCGATTCAGCGTCAGCGACCAAACAAAGCAAGATGGTTCAGTTTCGTTCACTGTTCAGAAAAAATGCGACTGAAGAAGTTGTTACTTTTAATGTATTTTGTTTTCTGGTGTGTACAATAAAGTGTTCTAATCTAATCTATCTAATCTACTGCAGAAAAGGAAGAAAATGCCCACGACTTCTTTTTCATGAGATTCAGATTAAAAGTATCCTATCTTTTTCCAAGACATGGCTTATTTGTGTGTCGAATTTAATTTACACTCAGCCGCTTGTAAATAATTTCGTGTGACAAACATCTTAACAAAATGGGATGGGATATGGGATTGACCACAAGTCTGACTATCTTTTACATCACATAACAAATACCAGTTTTTTTAATGTTTTAATTGGGAAATGAAATTATCTTATCCTATATTTGTTGTCTACAGCTAATATGTTTGTAGTTCAGACGTCGCAACATAACAACGTGTCATGTTTGAAACTAACGGCCCCGCAAAACACGAGTCCAATTTCCCAAGATTAAGTGCGTGCATCTGCCTACCCTTCCCTGGAAACTTGATTACTTCCGAAACATGTGACAATTTGTTCCCTAAATATCATCTCAGCACAGGACCCTCCAGTATTAGACCCTGCGGCTCCCCCGCCCCGCACCCTGCACCCCTAGGGTGGGCGGCTTCGGAGCATCCAAGATAAACTTTCATTTTCGTGCATAAAATGTCTGCTTTTATAAATGGAATAGCTTCATTAGAATCATAATAATGTATTTATTCATCAACATAGGTCTAAAAAGGTTATTTCCATAATAATAGTCTAATTACAACAATAGCAGTTAATACAAACTTTTATTGTATCAAGGCTGAGTCAGGACAAAAAATAGACAAAAAAGACAAAACTTGGTATTAATATATGGCATGAACGAGTGAACACGAGTGGGAGGTAGACGTGTTATTGTCGCTCCAGTGGAATTAATTCAAAAGTAGTGGTTAAAAGTGAAGTTTAAACAATTAAATTAGTGTCTGTATGCGGCTAACATAAACTACGATGGGACTGTAAAATCAGATTGTAAAAATACTATAGAATTGTTGAATTACAAGTGAAAAAGTGGACACTAAAAACGTTAAACTTTCAAATCATATCAGCTGTGAATTTGTAAACAACAACATGACCTTGAGTAAACTAGTTAGCAACACACAAAAGTTAAATTGAAATCACTTCTTTTCATCAGCCTATCCACATTTTCGAAAGTATTAGTGTGCAACACGATAGCTCAGTGGTTAAGACGGCTGTACCATTTTGCCCTCAACAAGCGGATGGTCCCCGGTTCGAAACTAAGCTCCACCCGACACCTCTTACACTTTTGGTAAATTCAATCTACGCGCCATCTATGGAATTCGATAGTGAACCACTGATTATATTTCCCTAATAAATAAGTTCAAGAGCATAGGGAGCTAAAAGCAACATAAGTTAAAATCATCTACGACTTCAGAGGGAGCTAAAAAACTTTATTAGTATCGTCTAACAATTACAGAGGGAGTTAAAAGCAATAAAGCGAGAATTGCCTACTCCGTGTTTTGCCGTATTTAAAATAAAGCTTAAAATGAATTGCAAAGTGTGCTTATTAAATATCTTCGGGACAGAACGTTTACAGTGCAAAAAATGCAGAAATAACTACCACCATAATTGCGTTAATATGACCACATCAAAGTATATGGCCAACTATGCTACTGGGAAAACTACGTACACATGCGAGACCTGTCTAAATGACGGCGATATCTTGCAGGAGCGAGAACTTTCATTACCAAGCACACGAGAAGATACTTGCCATGTTACTCAAAGAAATCGAGGTCGAATCATGTTAGACGATACCAGAGAATCGATGTTGGACGTATCGTATCAAAGTCTTCCAAATATTTGCACTCGAGCTAGCCAAGAATATGATGAAATTTTAAATGAAAACCAAAGATTGAAAAATGAGTTAGAAGCGGCACATACTGAGATTGAAAGTTTAAACTTACAAAACCTGTCTTTAAGCACAGCAAACAAGGAATTTCAGGATCGGCTTCAACTGTACAAATCTGTCGGATGTGGTAATATCCACACGGGAAATACGTCCTCACCGAAAAGGTTCTTTTCCCCGCAATACCGTAAAATTAGAACGACTTCAGTCAAAATTGGCTTTCCCCATACGTCGCAGAGAAACCTGACAAACAACGTAGTACAACAGCTGGATTCAAATGCTAGATCTCCTCAGAAAAGAAACTCATTGGACAATAGCGAAATCACAGACATAAATAATCAGAGCTTCGAACTCAAAGGTGCACTACCATCATTTCAATGCATAACTCATAAGATTGAGCAGCATATTGCTCTACAGTGCAAATCTAACTACAGCGTGGAAACTGTCGATACCGACAAAGATAATGCAAAGAACTCTACATTACGAGCAAGCGAGCTCAAAGTCCAAAAAGAAACAAAGAAAGTGATTATTTACGCTGACGAAAGAGGAAGGGGATTAAGATCCAGCCTGCAGAACCTTCTCGGACCTCAATTCATTGTTACATCGATTATAAAACCGAACGCGCCTCTGGCTGAAATCTTGAACTCATGCCAAATTCAGTGTAAAGACTACAATAAGCAAGATTTTGTAATTGTACTAGCAGGATCAAATGACTCCGATCCGTTAAATTTGCAGTCGATGTTATACAGCTATTTAAATGCGCTCAAACAAACAAATGTAATCTTGAGTAATGTAGGAATAACAAGATATTTAAACGAGAACATGATGAACCAATGTTTAAAACTTGTCAGCTCTCGTTTCGCTCATTCAACATTTTTGGATGTCTATTATAATGAAACTTTAAGTCAAACAAGGTTCAACAAACTATACGCAAGTAGAACATTGCTTAGGGAAATCTTGAGGCTAAATTATAAAAATGAGTATATAAAATATCAACAGCAAAATCACTGCGAAAACTTTACAAAAATAAAAAATAATAATTACCAAACAGTTAACGCAGAGACACAAACTATAACGCAACACGAGCAGATCACATCACATAAGCATACGCAAACCGAAAATATTTTTTTTCGTCCATAATAAGGGTCCACGGTCCCAGTCTATTCTCGAATAAATACATATACATAATGCACCAAAATATATCAGGTATCATTAGTAAATCAGAAGCATTAACTTTATTTTTAGAAGAACTAGAGGATGGTGGCAGAGGGGTTGATATACTATGTATAACTGAACATAATATGAGATCAGGATTCGAACATTTTTTGGCTCTACCAAACTTTACACTAGCTGCGTATTTCAGTAGAGAAAACAAGAGTAGGGGGGGCTCATGCATATTGGTAAAAAACTGTTATAAGTACAAGATTTTAAGTAAAATAAGTGAGTTGTCTATAAGTGGAGTTATAGAATGTTGCGCTATAGAGCTTATTCAATTTAATCAAATCATTGTTTGTATTTACAGAATTCCAAAAAGTAGCAATGTAGGATATAACTTTCAGATATTTTTTGACCGACTAGAGAACATTTTAGACTTTCTAAAAACAAAAAACAACAAAACCATCATAATTACCGGAGATTTCAACATCGACCGACTAAAACCTAACAGTAGAGCACTTCAATTAGAATGTCAACTAAACACCTTAAACTTGAAATTAGCTATTCACGAACCAACGAGACTAGTAAGTAATACTTGCATTGATAATATTGCGCATAATTTGAGACAAAAATGTCAAACGGAGGTTATTGAAAGTGCTCTATCAGATCACACAGCACAATTGCTACGATGCCCGGTGAAACAAACTTGCTTGATTGATAGTTGGAGGATTATAAGACGCGACTATTGCGACGAAAATCTAGAAAAATTTAAAGATTGCATAAAAAGTCTATCCTTTTCAGAAATTTATGGAACAACTAATCCTAATCACGCATACAGTCAGTTCTTAGAGTTGTTCAAGCTAATGTATGATTTGTGTTTTCCACAAAAAAATATCAATATTAAACTTCGTAAAAAACCTAAATGGCTAACTAAAGGCTTAAAAACGTGCAGCAGGAAAAAAAGGGAGCTTTTATGGCAGTATAGACTAAACCCTACGAACATAACTAAAAGTAAACTAAATAACTATAGCAAGCGCTTTAAAGTACTAATAAAAGATACACAAAAAAAACTGAATAATCACAAGGTTAATACATCTAAAAACAAATCACAGGCGATGTGGAAAATAATAAACGAGTCCAAGGAAAACAAACCATGCGAGTCTATAACTGAAATTACAATAGCGGGAAACATAATTTACAGTCCACAAAAAATTGCAGACGAATTCAATAAATATTTTGTAGACAAGGTAACACCTCTGAACAAAGAAAAAAACAAAAATCAACAATCTAAGTTAAGTAAATGTAGAGATTCAATGTTTCTGTTACCATGCTCTCCGTATGAAATACACAAAATTATTCTTTCTCTAAAAAATAGTTATAGTACTGGGTACGATGCTATCTCAACAAAGGTTGTTAAGTATGTAGCGGAAGACATTAGTTATCACTTAAGCTATATAACTAATCTCTGTATAGAAAAAGGAATCTTCCCAGATCAGTTAAAAATTGCTGTTATTAAGCCTCTATTTAAAAAAGGTGACAGAGAACGCATGGAGAACTATCGCCCAATTGCCTTAATTCCTGTTTTTTCCAAAATTATTGAAAAATTTCTCTGTACACACATCAGTCAATACTTAGAAATAAATAATTTACTGGTAAAGGAACAAAAAGGATTTCGAAAAAACAAAAATATAAATATGGCAGTATACGATGTTCTTAGCGTTATTATTGAGAGTGTAGATAAAAGAATTCCCATATGCTCTTTGTATACTGACCTTACGCAGGCTTTTGACTATGTAGAGCACGATATTTTGCTACGTAAATTAGAACTCTACGGTCTAAGAGGTAACATATTAAATTTGATAGAGTCGTACCTAAATAATCGTAAACAGTGCACGGTTATCACAAAAGTTAATTCCAAAACAAAACTGGAAGAGAAATACTTATCAAAAGTAGAGACTGTCAATCATGGAGTGCCACAAGGCAGCGTAATGGGGCCGTTACTCTTCATCGTTTACATAAATGACCTTCCTATTCATGTAGAGCACCCTATGTCACTTTTCGCTGATGACAGTACCATAACTGTACAATGTAAAGATAGATTAACATACGAAAACGACATAAATGAAGCGCTTAAAGCTATGATAGAATGGTTAGATAACAACAATTTAAAAATAAACCTTGCCAAGACCAATATAATGCAGTATAGTCAAAGGAATTCATCAATATCGGACCTTAAAATAAAATACCAAGACCAACCTATACACAGCATAGAGTCAACTAAGTTTCTTGGGTTAATAATTGACAGTAAATTATCATGGAAATTACACATAGAAAAAACGTGTAAAAAAATTTGTAAATCGGCATTTCTACTCTACAAACTTTCATCAATAGTTAACTTACATACTTTATTAACAGCATACTATAGTCTTGTGGAATCTGTCTTGAGGTATGGCGTCATATTCTGGGGCAATGGTACTGACCGTGAACAAGTACTCAGAATGCAGAAAAAATGTTTGCGAGCAATGTTTAGCTTAAAATCCACGGAATCATGCCAACCCTATTTTAAGAAATATGATATACTTACATTTCCATCTCTCTATATATTAGAAGTACTAATGTTCGTCAGAAAAAATCCTGCTCTGTTTCCACGCATCTCAGAAGCAAATGGTATGCGACTCCGTAGAGACCCTACACGCCTGAGTACTAGAATATCCAATACTGCTTTCATGAGAAAAAGTATTTTATGCATGGGTCCAAAAATATATAATAAACTGCCAATGAGTATTAGAGAATTGGGTGACGATAATGTGTTCAAAAGACAGGTTAAACTAATACTCACCAAGAAATGCTGCTACAATGTGAATGATTATTTTAATCTGACATTTTAATTAATTGGCAATCAATTTATATATTATTATTATTTTTTTATCTTATTTTCATATTTCTATACAATTCTAACTTAAGAAAGTAATAATCATGTAAACAACGCGGTAAATATTGAATTATTTTTAGTTGTAGATATTTGTATGCCTCTACGGCCAAACATGCTGAAACTTCATTATTTACATATAAGAACTGTTATGTACACGCATGCTTCACAAATAAATAAATTTGAATTTGAATTTGAATTTGAATTTGAATTTGAATTTGAATATAATTAATTTAAATAATTTGTCAATGCTCTAAGTGTCCTAAAACACGTGCCAGTTCATCGCGCTTATCATATTCTTTCATTGACTTAAATGCATGAAATGTTAGTTACTAACAAATCTTTCTCAGTTGCTACGATGTTACTAAGGTTACTTGACCACTCGGATATCAAGACAATCAGACAAAAAAATCACAAACATGGAACTACACTCAGACCGAGGCCATTCATGGAAACGAAGTACTGTCTCCAGTTGCAATCGAACCCACGACCTTTGCTTTGATTGAGCTTGTTAACCGCTAGTTGATCAAGCCAGTCAAATATTTAATTTAACAAAAATACCTACGCCACGCTGAGTGGCATTCGCCTGCAGCGGGCAGTCAGCCATTATATGATTAAACTGTTTCGGTGCCACTGCATACTGAACTCCTCTCAGTCCCCACTAAAAGAAGTTAGTTTCACAAACGAAATACACGTACCTAAGTTTAATTTAAATCGGAGCCAAAGTCACCGCCAGGATTAATCCCGGTCCCCGGGTGCTCCTATCGCGAGAACTCATGCGCTTGATGTATGAGTCGCCCCAGTCTCACTGCGAGCCGTGTCCTTATCTGTGATCGAGTGCAGATGTCTATCACGATCGAAAATGGATAACATGCTATTTATGTAGCCAATATACGTCCGCTGTAGGACACGCTCTTAGAGAGAGAGAAAGAGATAGTATAGGCTTAACTTCCAAGCGTGCCCACCGCGGATTCGCAATTGCAACCGCTGAGGTATGTGAACACCTCAGACACTCAGGTTTCCTCAAGATGTTTTCCTTCACAGTTATCGAGTGGTATTGCTACTACAGTTTCACAAATTTACGTCACATTAGAAGACAAAGTCGACGAACCCACGCCCTCCCGAATGTGAGGCCGCGACCGCTCGTGTTAGCCAGTTTCGGGTACTTGTTGTCTTGCCCTTTACTAATACATCCCGTATTTGGTCGCAGTATGTCCACTTACGACGTCCCTTACCGGCCTTTCCACCCAAATTCGTTCGATGTAGGTACTTCTTTCGTCAATTTTTCTTCCTTCAGTCTCTCCATATGTCCAAAGCAGCGTAACGAAACTAATAAAGATGATTTGGTATTATGAAAAGCCATATGAAAAGTACCCTTACACTTTCTTGTCCGGTTAGTGAGACGGATTTTCATTGCACTTCTAAATACAATTTTAGATCGGATCATATTTCACTCTGAAGCGAACTTAAACCCATGAATTTCCAGTAGGAAAGCCACATTGAGGCATTTATCTTCAGCCGTCATTCAGCGCTCCATAGAAGCAGAGGTCACACATGGCCCCTCCACAATGGTCATAAAAAGCCCCCTCCCCACCACGCCTCGCATGATTAATGGTACACTGTGGAAGCGCGAAATGGGGAGTCCCAGAAGGTCCGAAGATTTTACTTTTTCTGCCACAAAAACATAGGTAATATTCATTATATATTCTTTTTGTTGCACTAACCCCATTTCCGTGTGGCACCGGATTAAGAATAGCGTCACTCCATTTCCTTCCGTGGATATCGTAGAAGGCGACTAAGGAAATCAATTACCAGGAGATGGGCAGCAGCGTCTTCCTGAGATTCCAACCGCATACTGCGATCGCCAACCCGCCGGCCAAGCTTGGCGATTATGGCAAAACCCCTCATGGTTATGAAAACCAAGAAGGAGGCCTATGTCCTGCAGTGGGCGTCAAATGGCTGATGATGAACCCGTGCTGAGGACAATTTACGTAATACAGAGAAGTTTGTAAAGAGGCTCGAAATTTCATGGATGCTTGCACTTGCCCATTAGCTCAGTTGGGAGAGCGCTGGCACGGTGAGCCAGAGCCCGCGGGTTCAAGTCCCGGCATGGATGGAATTTTTAGCCTCTAAATAGGTTTTTAAAATAGGTAATATTCGTCCAAATAGGTCTTCACCAAGCCACTGTTTTTTGTCCTGGGTCAAATGTTTCAAATCGTCAAATCAAATCGAATTTTGGGTGGTTTGAATGCCATAGCAAAATATACGTGCCTCGACAATAGCTATTGAATACGCTGTTCTGATAGATAAAATATGATGATAGATAAAGAGGCGGTATTAATTGTCCGCGATTTTTTTAAAGCAAGATTTACATAAGCATCCTATATACGTCTCACTGTAGGGCACAGGCCTTCTCTCAGGGAGAGAGTGTGGTGTTAATCACCACGCGTGCCCACCGCGGATTGGCGATTTCAGGCGCTGATATATGTGAATAGCTCAGACACTCAGGTTTCCTCACGATGTTTTCCTTCATCGCTAGCGAGTGGTATTGCTACTATAACTTCACAAATGTACATAACTTAGAAAACCAAGTCATAGGTACATGCCCGCACTGGGAATCGAACCTGGGTCTCTCGCTTCCGAGTTCGATGTTCTACCCACTAGGCTACCAACGCTGTACCAGCAAGATTACTCAACTAGTTTTTATTTATATTTTACGTCTATACTTTCAACTAATAAATAGTCTTAATAAGTGTAATTTTTTATGAGTAATTACATAACCGCGGCTTAAAAATCACCCTGATTTTAGCATGTATACAGGAACTTAGTATACCCGATTCAACATCACCAACCCAAGTGTAACGGCTCATAATCGTTCAATGTTCAGAAAGAGCGCAATTTGCGCCGAAAGAAGTCTTCACTTCAAAAACAATAGTTAAAACTTAAACTTTAGCTATCGTTTAATTAAGTATTGTACGTTAATTAAATTTTGAAATGGAAGATCACAAGTAAGTTTACAAGCGTGTACTATACATATGGGCAACTACAACTTCAATACATTTTATTTAACATTTTATTTATGAAAATCATTGTATGCGTTCGACCTTTGCCTATTACTTTCATAAAATACATACATACCTACGCGCAAAAAACATTAACCCTTTTATGTTTTCGCAGTCAAGTAAAATATCATTGTTGCCTGCCTTCTACGCTCGCTATTCAGCAGTGAGGCCCGCGGGGGCGCCCTTACAAACGGTGCTTAAACCCAATACAATGGGGATGAACCGGTCGGAACTTCCCGTAATATGATTAATAGAGATATGCGAGGATTAAAGGGAGGTCCCGCATTTTTTTGGCGTGAAAATTGCTTCATTTCCGGACAATGCCGCGGAAGTTGGCGGTTCTCCAATACTGACCAGCTAGTCCACTGCTATAAATAAGGCTAACAAGACCAAAAGGACAATGATGAAACTATGAGCAGTACATAAAGCGATTAGTTAGTACGTACAGTCGACAACACATCAACCTTTGGATAAGATAAGATATTTGTTTATTTTCTGTCAACAAAATACATTCGCATATAAAAACATCATTGAATAAATGATACACAGCAAAAGAATTTGCATCCGTGGACTACTCGATGACATTACGGGTTACTTTGCAAGTAAAATGTAAAGGTCGGTGTGCTGTGGACTGTACTTAGAACGCTTGTGCAATCATTATAATATAAAAAGTTAGTCTAGGAATATCCTCACGATGTTTTCCTTCACCGTTAGCGAGTGGTATTGCTATTATTAAAACAAAGTCATAGGTACATGCCCGCACTGGGAATCGAACCTGGGTCTCCCGCTTCCGAATCCAATGGTCTACCCACTGGGCTACCACCGATTGCCTAATAACATCCAAATATAAAAATATTTCTTACATTTGTATTGGACATGTCCTACTCTCCTCACGACAGTACTAAATAAGGCGTATATTTTCCAGAAGTTGCGTTCAGACATTAGAGTACTTACAACTAGCAGCGACATTGCTTAACCAAATGAGAAAGCATAAAACTAAACAGTAATATGACCATTTGGTGTCAATTTCATTGCCCAATAACGCGTGTCAATGGTTTACACCGATACTTAAACGAGGCATCATCACCATAAAGTTGGTATTAATATCGTCGCTGCAGTGTTGCCAGGCACACGGATTAATTACCGTAAAACCGTGGTATTTTTGGCTAATAATAATAAACCCTTACCGTCACCATATAAAATTGTAAAACAAAAGACGAGTGTATTGTGTACATGTTTTTTTTTTTCGAGCGTTTTTTTGTCAAGTAATGGGTAGTGACAGTGGTAGTTACGAAGTAGAAAGAAAATCCTTACCTCCTAAGATCGTAAAAACTATATTTAAGGTAAAGGTGAAATATGTATATATGTAAATATGTAAGTTATTTGATACATGGTAAAGACCTTTGGGGGATTACTGAAGAATGGTGCTAGACAGAGGACGTCCTAAAACCACCTGGAATCACTCAATTCAGCAGAACCCAACCAATATCAGGACAAATATGGGGTTCTATGTTGTTTTACCTACAATTCATTATAAAAATATCTCTTCACAAGTAACATTTGTCAATGTTTCATTTTACAAACTATTGTTTTGACAATGACATCTAAACACAAAGGTTATTTTTATATGCAGTCATTTAAAAAATGCATTATTGATCATTTATGTTTAAAAGACACACATACATGTCAACATTTTACAGATAAAAAATGGTCAATTGTGCGATACCTATTTCGCTTTTTAAAGTAGTCTATAACAAACTAACTTGGTTTCGTTAGAAGCTTTTATTGGTAACAAATAGGAAGCCCCGCTCGCTTCGCTCGCTCCGCGTAGCGAGATTAAATCATATTAATGGAACTTTGTCGATTTAATGCATTTGTGTTAAGAAAACTTAGGTAGCTAATTTTTTTTTTATTACTTCTGTGTGACAATAGTGTTAACGGATGTTTCTAGAGCTGTATGTCCTCATTGCCCCGGTTCCTCAAGGCAATATGTAGTTCCTCGTGGGCTGAACGTACACATTAGCCGAGTTCACAGGGGTTCCGTAGAACAATCACAGGTTGATGTGGCTGATTCGTCATGTGGAGATCTGGACCAGTTGCCTGCTTTGAAACGTAAAGTACGGGTTTTAAAGCATATCCCTAAAGGGGCAAGAAGTTTGGCTGCTGGAAAATTGTCGCGGGTGATAGATAAATGTGTACAGACAAATAGCACGGAGGACTGGTGGGAACTTTTATCTTTTGCATACGTATGTCTCAAAGTACCTTCATCAGAGGATCGCAGAATGGTTCTGCCGGGGGTTTAGATAGATTACGCCCAGAACATCTTAAAGAATTAACTTCCACTGGTGCAGGTGATAGTAGCCTTGTTGCGTTCAATTTGTGGTCTGTTCAATTTTATGTTGAGAGGCATGGTAAATTGGGAAGTCTGTCCTTTTTATACGGCGCTTCACTTTGTGCCCTAAATAAAAAGGATGGTGGTATTCGCCCCATTGCTATAGGCAGTGTAATTCGCCGACTGGTCGCTAAGCTTTGTTGCCGAGCTGTCAGGGGTGTTGTAGCGCAGGACTTGCAGCCATGGCAATTGGGTTTCGGGATATCTTTAGGCTGTGAAGCTGCTATACATGCAGTCCGCTCATTTGCATTAGATGGAGGTGGCACGGATAATGTAATAGTCAAAGTAGATCTCCAGAATGCCTTTAACACTATTGAGCGAGATGTAATCTTAAGCAAGGTCAGGGATCAGGTCCCAACACCTTATCCATTTGTACATCAATGCTATACATGTCCGAGCAAATTATTTTTTGGCGAAAGCCTTATAGAGTCTTAAGTGGGGGCACAGCAGGGTGATCCTTTGGGTCCTCTTATTTCTAGTCTGGCCATTCAGGATGTCATTACCAACCTGCGCACACCACTAAATGTATGGTATTTGGACGATGGTACTTTGGGAGGAAGTCCGGAGGATGTTCTCGATGATTTAAAGAGTTTTGAAAAAGGCTTTAGTGGTTTGGGACTCCTGATGAACTCCCAGACGTGCGAAATGTTTCCGTGCTCCGGGCAAGATTCGCAGGATGTTTTATCGCGTGTTAATTCCGTGGTCCCTGGATTTAAGCTACTAAACAAGACATATTTTATACTGCTGGGAGCGCCAATTTCCCTTGAAGGCATTTCTCTGATGCTCTCGACCAAGATTAGGGTTTTGGTAGCGACGAAGCCACATTTAAAGCAACTTTCCGGCCATGTTGCATTAACGATCTTGCGGAGTTGCTTGTCAATGTTAATACTAGAAATAAACATAAATTGTCATTTCCACTATTTAGACTTGCAAAAGTTAACACATCCTTTATGGGGCACTGTATAAGATTCTACAACAAAATTCCTCAAGATATATTAGAGTTACCTCCAACGCGATTTAAAAAATGTGTTAAGCACATTCTGTGCAAAAAGGCTTACTATAACATCAAGGATTATTTAGAAGACAAAGATGTTTGGCATTAAACAGTAGATTAATATTATTTAAAGGATGATTGTGACTAGTGTTCTGACTAATATTTTAATTTGAAAACTCTGTTAATTAAGTTAAAACGTGTTTTGAAAAGAATAAATGTGGAGTTTCTTTGTTAGTTTCTTCTCCACATAATCCATTAATTGTGAAACTAACAACTTTGACGTTCATTAAGTAAAAATTCTGTTTTTACAATGAATAAAAATATTTGAATTGAATTGAATTGAATACCTAGACTTACTTATTCACTTCGCACGGCTCCAGTGTGACTTTATAGAGACAAAACATCTGAGTATGATTCCGTTCTGAAGGATATTCTAGAAACTATCCTAAACATTGAAATGTCATCCTCACAATGGTGTCAAGCGGCCCTTCCAATTAGGCATGGTGGCTTGGGCGTGCGCCGTTTGCAGGACACTGAGCTTCCAGCATTCCTGACTTCTTCTCACGGAGTATCAGATCTTGTCACTCGTATTTTACATTTTAATGGTGACGGGTTTCGCGTCCCCTTCGTGAACGAAGCTTTGGATTTGTGGCAGGTTTGTTGTCCTGAGAGTGACGTGCCGGAGCAGCCGGAACTTCAGCGTGGGTGGGACGAAGTCATGTGCAAAATCACCCAGGATAAATTGTTGAACGAAAGTTCTGGTGTGGAGCTTGCGCGGTTGCGAGCTGTAACTAGGCCAGACTCTGGTATCTGGCTTCATGCGTTGCCATCTCCACAATTAGGAACGCACATGGATTGCGACTCGCTCCGGGTGGCTGTTGCGCTGCGCCTTGGGTGCGCAATCTGTCAGCCACATCGATGTGGTTGTGGCACACAGGTGGATGCGCGGGGACGCCACGGTCTGCACTGTATTCGTAGTGCAGGCAGAATTTCGCGGCATCAAAGCATTAACGACATTGTTCGTAGAGCTCTCGTTTCGGCAAACGTTCCATCAGTGCTTGAGCCTCCGGGCCTCAGTCGTAACGATGGAAAACGGCCGGACGGTCTCACGATGATTCCGTGGGAGAGGGGACGTTGCCTTATATGGGACGCTACATGTGTTTGCACGTTTGCGCCCTCCCATGTGGCATCGACCGCTGCTAGTGCGGGGGCCGTGGCTGAATTTGCTGCTAGACAAAAGTGCAGAAAGTATAGTCAGCTCATGATTAGTTACATTTTTGTGCCACTGGCTATAGAGACTACCGGAGTTTGGGGCGCGCAGGGCAAGGCCTTTATTTGTGAGTTAGGGCGGCGCTTGAGGGACCGCGGCTTGGACCGTCGCTCTGGGGCATATCTCATGCAACGGATCTCCCTGGCTGTTCAACGTGGTAATGCAGCCAGTGTTATGGGGACATTTGCGTCGGATATGGCCCGGAGAGACTAAAAAGGTTGCTTTGCTTAATAGCTTATGCTGTAAGTTATTTATGTTGGACTTTTATAATGTGACCTACTTAATCTGTTGACGATGCCTATGGTGAATTTATTATTATTTTTTGTTTATTAATTTATATTTTTCTATGGTTGTATGTCAATGATTAAACTGAAGGCAACATTGGTAGAGCGCGTAAATTGCAAATTTAATAAAATTATATAAACGTTCATATGTAAATGAAAAGAAATAATTACTTTAGGAGATGTAAGTTTTGTATATGGACTGTCAAGTTGTAAAATGATGCATTTGCATTACGTTGCTTGTTAACTGTCGGATATTTGAAGGGGACCCCAAATATGGATGAGCTTGAATTAAAGTAGCATAATCGGTGGCTATTGAAATCTGTTTTGAGAGTCCCTGATGAGGGATAACAGGAACTGATGATGAACTACCTTAAACACGGTATTCTAGCTTATAGACGCGGAAGTTTGTAATTTTGATCTGGTAACACCGCGTGGCTGTAATGTAACTCCGAACCGAACAAATGGTTGCTCCTACGCACGTTTCGGGTTGATAAACGAGGAAGCACCCACCTTCCTCCGAACTGAGGTTTTGCTGGAGAGATTTTTATGTGCATAGAAAGTTCACTTAGTCCGTTTTAAACAAATTCAATTGCAACTTATTGCCTTGGTCTTAACCCGCAAAATGTTTATTTTATCTATGCAGTGCATGGTACATACGATAATATCCTGTATGTTACATATACACAAAACGCACGTCAGTAAGATAAGATAAGAAGATAAGAATATTCTTTTCACTTTTCATGATCGTAAAGTCCGACTTTAAGTCGTGCGTAGACGACATAAAATCACTTTTTAAGCTCTAGTGCCTAAAGCATTTTTTTCTTCTAAAACTATGATAATGATGTTCAACACCCAAACAGCACAATTTAATCGAGCAGTAAAATTTCGTAGAATACTGAAATTTGTCGTTTTATTTTATTCTTGCTATAATTATTTGAATTGCGTACGTTTTCTGTAATTAAATTAATGAAATCAGATAAAATAGGAGTTGATTATTATTTAAAAATGCGCTGAAATGATTTTATGACTTGGCAGAAAACAAGTATCGAAGTCTAAATTCATAAGGTAAAAATAAAAAAAAACATTAAAAAATAAATTGGCGGGAATTGGTTATTTTTTGTGTTCTTTCACTTTACAATTGTGTAAATTTTCCTCGCAATCGAAGCGAAAAGCAGAGTGTATAACTCAGGCTTATATGCCCATTTTAAGCCCTTGTACAATTTACTATTATTGTGCACTAGAGCACATGACAGAAAAATTGGAAAATTACACAGTATAATTGGCAGCCTTATTGCTAAAAGCAACTTGGTCAGTAACTTGGTGTGGTAGCCAGAAACTAACGTTGGCCAAGATCCTGGCATACCGCTTTGGCTTCAACGACAACCATAAATTGCCGCAAAAACAGTAGCCGTTTACGGAATGGATTATTTATTTATTTACAGACAACATGATCCAATGTTTTGTTAGTAGCCAATGAATAGAGTACTCAGCTTATTGTGTATCTTGACTTAGCGTCTCGTTAAAATCCATATCAGTGGATTATCTAGCTTGTCGCTTCCGCACAATCTGCTCAGCAGTGATACTAACTTTTCACTACATAGAATCAAAACCATGTACTCGGGACTCAGCAAACATTTATCGAGGTGCTGGAGAAGCGCGGCCACCGCAACAGAACCCTGAATGCCGTATCAAATTGAACCCGCAGAGCGTTGTAGGCTTTTTGAGTGTACGTAAACCACAAATCCCTCGAGTAGACTGAAACACAATACGCGTTGAATGAAATTGTTTTCACTGTATCGGTACGCCGAGAGGTTCTGACATATAGCATGTTAGACAACGGCAACTATACTCGATTATGTGTCTATATGAGCCTTCTAGATCGTTCTATCCCGTCCCTTGTGAGCTACCTACATAGCCAAGCTAATCCGTGAGGGGCTCGAGAAACCCGACACAAGGCTACATCGGTTGCCCTTTGTCGCGCATAGCAACAATTGATGTACCTACTCAGCGGATCCTCTTACCGACGTCGATGCATAAATTACGTCCACGATGGAAGTAAGTTTTAAAGTCCCAAATTAAAACATCGAATTTCAACCTTTTAATCAATCTTACTGCAGTTTTTTTTTGTATGTAGCCTATATACGTTCCGCAGCAGGGCACAGGCGTTCTCTCAGAGAGAGAGTAACAGCTTAATTACCTATGTGAAGACATCAGACACTCAGTGCAGAATTACCTGGCGAATAAAGAATTTTTATATTCCCTAGAAACCCTTCTAAGTGATGTAGGTGTAAATATTGTCACCAAACTGGGTCTCAAACCGAATGGCCTTTCGCTTAGAGTCTCAGCGTCTTCACGACTGTATTTAATATAATGCATTAGCTCAGTTAACTATAAATTAAGTTATTGTCACGTCAATAACATCTATTATCGTGACACTAATTGAATATATGAAGAGAAAATATTGTTATTACTAAAAGTATCATCACCAATAGTTATTACTTAACGGTTTCTAAATCACATTATTAAAACGAAGATAGCAGTTTCAATACCGAAGTTTCGTTAAAATGCAAGGCACGGTCGAATCTCATAAAATACTTTAAAGACAAGTCGAAAAGTCAAACGCATAAAAGAACCCAATAGTAAATTAAAAACTGGTTACGACGCGAGATAAAGCGGTAATGAAGCCGTAAAACATTGCCACGACAATATAGATTTATTTAGAAGACTCTCCCTATTTTTTAGGGTTCTGTACTCAAAGGGTAAGGGACCCCATTACTAAGACTCCGCTGTCCGTCTGTCTGTCTGTTATCAGGCTGTATCTCACGAACCGTGATAGCTAGACAGTTGAAATTTTCACAGATGACGTATTTTTGTTACCGCTATAACAAAAAATACTAAAAACAGAATAAAATAAATATTAAAGGGGGGCTCCTATACATCAAACGCGATTTTTTTGCCATTTTTCCTTGATATTATTAACGGAAATATTCAAATCATGATCATAATCATCATCAGCCATTTGGCGCCCACTGTAGGACATAGGCCTCCCTAAAATATTCAAATTTTGTATAGATAATGGTACGGAAACCATCGTGCGCGAGTCCGACTCGAACTTGGCCGGTTTTCACACTTCAACCTTTGCATTAATTTATCCAAAAACCATCCTTAAGCTCAAAGTTGTACTTTTGATGCGTAGGCAAGGTCAAGGTTTACCATTTGCTAAGATCCTGAAACACCTCTTAATCTTCATCAACATTATCTCGTCGCAAAATTGTCCGTTACGGTATTGAGAGTGCCGTAATGTGAATTCTCACGAATTCTTTTTGAAAGCGAAAGCTTTTTAAAACCCGTTTCACATTGCATCTATAGGCGCTGAATCCAGAAATAATTCTTCACAAGTATGTCTAATTCTTACGTATTCTTAAGTATGTCGATTATGGCAAAACCACGAAGGAGGCCTACGTCCTGCAGTGGGCGTCAAATGGCTGATGATGGTGATGACGATATCTAATTAGGCTGGACTTATTTATAAATATTTGTTTGCTCAAGCTGATTGTTTAATGCGGCGGACTTAATGACATTTTTTCTACCAAACAACCGCAGGAGGTGGAAGAAAAAGTTGGTAGGAGTGGAAAAAAGAAGAGGAAATATTTTAATTTTTTTAATAGAAATTAGATTGTTATCACGATTATTAATTTTGTTTTTGTTTGACTTCCCTCGAAGTGTTTAATAAAAATATTTTAATGTGCGACCAAGATTTATGCCAGTCGTAAGCAGCCTTACGAAAAATTTATAAAAATATAATCTTCTGTGCCTATTTCATCGCCTTAAAACACCGCGCTTCACCGCGACGGTAATGAAATGTATAAGGCGGTAATGAGCCGCGCCGCATATTGAACCGCGCCGTCATCGGAACACTGTAATTCCATAAAGCTTAGTTGTCGTACAAGTTTTGAGCTTACTTTTAGTTAAAGCTACGACTTGCATCCGCAGGTATACCCTAGTTACTTTGCACGTGATCCCCGGGTGTTACAGTCAACAGAACATATTTACATCCATGCACTCTAATCAGTTACGTTACGGTCGCTTTTGCAACTATAACGAAAAGATTGTTATGCTGTCGACACATTTTTGTATTGCTACTTCTATTGCTTTCAAATAAAACTCTTTTTAACTCAATCATGTTCGATTTGTTCTTTCACAGTTTATAACGAGAAATCTGCGATTGGCCTGGTGCTGTATCTAATTATCAATGCTGTCCACTGCTAAACATAGGCCTTTCTATCTAACTCAGATTGCTAACAGCGACTGGATGAGGATGATCGAGGACAGAAAGAAGTATCTAATTATATTCAAGCACGAATTGTACCTATATTACGCCATTGATTTTTTTGAAATAAACAAATGAAACCAATACGAGTATTTGTGATAAACGGACGCTTCTAAGGATTTCAATACTTTCATTTGAAACTTTACTAACGTCACATTTAATTTATTTTTCAAACAAAAGTTTTATCCGGCGACAGACATTAACTTCACCCATTGAATCGCTGTTATTTTTCATTAATTGTATTTCGGATGCAGCCCACTGGGCCAGTGTTGATAAATGGTATTATTATAATTAATAGGTAATTGATTTAATGTGCCCTGAGTATAATAAATTTTTGCCATGAATTGTTGCCACGCAATGAATGTCATCTAGATTAAGGCGTACAGGGTGCTCCTGGCCAAACCTGCGCCGACCCGCACTGTACATATTTTTACACAAACCGATTCGAGCCCTAATAGATCTCTCTCATCTTCAAAGCCAATCAAAGATCAGTACTGTTTTATACAACGGGTGTACACTGTTATTGATGAAGCGAAACATGAGCGTTTATCAGGATTGTGGTAAATGGCAAACCCTGGTCTTTGCCTACCCCTCCGAGATGCAGGGGTGCGTTTGTTCAATTTTTAATTCCAGCTGGTGATTGGACAGTTCAAAAAAATTCAACATCCGACAGTTCATAAAAATAATTAAATTGGGGTATTAACCGTCGGTACGAACAACTCGAATTATGTGGAAAACTTTGAAATCACAAAAAAACATCAGTTGTTCTATAATAAAATTACCACCTGCATCATAAAAATGTGTGGAGCAAGTGTTTTTCTGAGATATATTGTTATATAAAATATAGTTATCCCTGCAGTAAAAGTTCTTGGTATTGATAAATTTGTTACTTTTGAATAAAGTTCTTTTTATTTTTATTTATTATTAATAGAACCCCCTCTATAAACGTTTATAAAACCCTCTTTAAACCTCTTTCATTTTGTCACATATCCAACTATTTAACAACATACCTACCCCAACACAATCCAGCTCCAAAACTAGGGAACTCTGTGCTCTGGAAAAATAACAATCGAAACCGCTGCCTAAGATTAATCTTAGAGATGTCTATTCTGCTGGCACTTCTAGATATGCTTTGTAATTTGCTTACGGATTTGGCTACATTATTTTGGTTTCTCATTCATACGTAAATACAGCAATATTTAGGAAATACTTTGACAAAAGTATTTCCTAAATATTGCTATATTTAAAGCGATGTTTCGCAACAAAGGCCAAGCATAGTATCAAAGACCGAAGTCTTACCGAGAACGAATAAAGGAAATATAAGAAATAAAAAACACTTCTTTACCGCAATAGCATTCAAAAGAAACAAGTAAGTATCGTAACAAAACAAATACGACAGAAGTTTAAGTCCAGTCCTTTCTCTAATTCTCAGAACGCCCTCGAGTACCTTTGTATTCTTTCGGCTATCGGTTTGTCGGTAGATGAGACCATCCCACCGCTTCAACTCGCTCATATTACCTAAAACTACCTCAGTTTTGTAAAAGTAACGAGCGAAAGTGTTAGGAAACTAGGAGACCTTTCTGATTAAAGGCGTATTTTTAAACTGACTGGAACCAGCAGCCAAGGAATCCAAAATGTAGGAAAAAATTGGTACTGACCGGATAGTGGAAAAAATCCCAGTGGGTATTTTTACCCGCCAACATACTGCTAAGGAGTTTGGCGATTTTTTTCGATATCACACTGTACTGTAAATTTTCTGAAATAAACTATTAGAAAAAAAGCTGTAATTAACAAGCCAAAGCCGTCTTTCTGAGGGAGGGATTCCTAAGCGTGAATAACGTTCCAAAGAAACGCGTAAGTATGGCAAGGATCTTTGAAGATTTGATATATTCATTCATACATTTGTGTGAGAGTTTACGATGCCGCCGCTGGTCGGGAAACTCATAAACAAGTTTTATTTTATAATCTTTGTGAACGTGGCTGAGTTTTATTCAGTTTTTATTGCCTTTCCTTCCTTTTTCCTCGTCCTGGATATCACACATGCAAAACCTCACATAGCCACAGACACACTCGCACGTACCTAAATTATTATTTTCTTTTTGTAGGTAAGAATGATGAATTTATTTGTAAGGCGTTTACCAATGAGCTTACGAAACTGTCTGAATGAGAATGAATATTTATATGATCGCTTTTCAAAATTAATGTTTAGAAATGGTTACATACAACACAGTTCTGTGGTCTTACGCTGAAAGTAATGTTTCTGTTTTCCACCAGCTATACTCGTAGCACTCGATAGCATTGGGTTTTTTTTTGCAAAATCGTCCTTAATGTGACTAAGTAAAGTTAATCGCTATGCTAAAACAAAAAGCTGTTATTTTTAGTACACCTTTAAATATCCCGACAGATTTAATTGTTTGATATGACGGCAAAAGTATCATGTGGACAACAATAATAAACGTGGATACAGCGACGCTAAATGTTTTAAAAACCTAAGACTGTCAAAGAAGGCAGCACTCTCGAGAGGCAGTAGATCGATCGGGGCCTCGCCTGGGCCCGGCTCGGGCGCCATCCAACTCTTGCGTCGGCTAATGAGCTCAATTTGCAAAAGTCAGAACAAAAAGTTACGCCATGCAAATGGAAGTTTGCTAGGGGACAGTGCCGCGACGCGACGCGGGACCGTGCCAACCTGCCCGGTTAGGCCCTGCTGCTAGGAAACTGACCTTCAATTATCTGACT
The DNA here is from genome assembly GCA_947308005.1 of Yponomeuta malinellus. Lineage (NCBI taxonomy): Eukaryota > Metazoa > Arthropoda > Insecta > Lepidoptera > Yponomeutidae > Yponomeuta > Yponomeuta malinellus. Next base: position 336,110 of record OX371003.1, on the reverse strand, counting down.
TAAGTAGCAAAACATAAATGGAAACATCGAACGCAATACGCAATCTTAATTAATATGCCAATACAAAAATATTATTAGAAATTTGCCTTGCCGCAGACTGGATGTATTTCTTATTTTTGGAATATCTTTTTCTATTATCAATTTAATTCCCGATTTAGCTCTGCTAATCAGAGCGAAACCTAGTTCCGATAAAAAAGCAATTAAGGGCATCTGGAATTGAGTTAATAATGTGTAGTGTAAAGTATTATTTCGAAAATATCTTTGTACCAATTTACTTTAGCACAGGGTTCTAGTTTGCCACCAGCGATTGTCATGTGATTATATTATATCAAAAAAGTATTTCGGTTTATGCTAATTGGGAAAGTAAAGAAAGACTCAAGGTACGATTAATTTAAAGGCAATAAAGCATGGCTCTTTGATCTGGTCTCGGATTGATCTCCCTTTCAAAAGCTTAAGGTGATTAATTGTCATTTATTAATCTCAAAGTGTCAAATGATGCCGCGAAACTTAAACAAAGTTACTTGACTCTAGGCACGAAAGTTATCAAGGAAAACAATTAGCTCAAGGTTCACTGCCTACTCTGAATGGGAAAGTTTACCCTTAAGTTGGGAACAAAAGGATTTAATAAGTTTGGAGCGGGTTCGGCTGTCGCGCGATTGTTAATAATCACATTGCGCGGAACTGGGGCGGACTGATAACGAGAGCGACGTACACCCCACTCCTACCTGAATCATGGAATAAGAACTTTAAAAAGTTGAAGCGATCCCAACGAGAAGCTTAATTAACACTGACGAAAACACGACTCGATATCGAAATGTGTGCAGCAGCTAATTTCTTTTAAAGAATATGCCTAAGTAGGACTGGTGTTGGTGTCTTAGGTTTTTTTTTTTATAATTAATTAATTATCTATTCCTTTTTAAGCGATCCGTCTTCTTGATTACCGACCTAACTTTTATCTACACCTTCTTAAGCTGCAAATTCAATTATACAAATCATAGCAATAAAACCTTGAACGCAAAGAAACCAGAAAAGAAATAGCTTAAAAGAATTGTGTCTGATTCGTGCCAAGTGACCGTCCATAGTCTCTATCTACCGCAGCAGGGCTCGGGCGTGAGTTTATGTACGCAAGACGCTGATATCGTAATTGAATCTCGTACCTCTAAACTGAAATGTACAGAAGAATGATGTGGCGATAAGTCAATGAAAAGGCCCATCAACAACATATTTTGACATCGTTCGCGCGAGTTTTTAATAAAAATCATGAAATTTTGGACATCATCGTCTATTGTGTCCAAGCGTCATTGGGTGACAAAAACACAAAGGTCTAACTAACTAATAAATATAAAAATAAATACAAATATATATTATATAACACCTGCTCGTCAATGGCATATTATGTGTCACGCAAACTCAACATAAAGCAAGTCATTTGTGTCCTATGGTCTAGCCGGGTCATTATAAATGTACTGAATTTCATAATCCCCTAGGGAATTATGACATTTGAATTTGGAATGCAATCAACATTGAATATACGAGCTCCTTGCAATCCATGACCAAACTTCAAAATTAGAATATAAACTTTTCATAGAGCCCTACACCAAAAAGAATTTATTCAAAATTAGAATGAAAACTTTTCATAGAGCCCTAAATCAAGGAGAATTCTTTTTAATTGTATTATGTTTATTGCCTCGCAGTGTTTATATAAAGTAGAGTATGCATTTTGGGGATAAAGCAGTGTATTTGTCTCGGGCGTTTTTGAACCCCTCGGCCTCGGGATTCTAGCTTTAACTCTGTAACTCTCTCGCTTCGCTCGTGAGTTAACCCTAGGATCCCTCGTCCTTGGGATTCAAAATATCGCCCGAGACATAATACACTGCTTTATCCCCTTAATGCATAATCTACTATTATTTTCTCCAGTAGGTACACAATGCACTTAAAAATTAATAGCATTAGCATATTATTACACCATATTGTACCTAGTAGGAGACAGGAATCCAAAGTAGGTTTTCCCCGTGCTATGGATCTCCTGGTTTCAACTTCTCAAGAACCGATACCGTTTTTAAAGTACACAGTATTTAAGTGTGCAATACATTACATTTACGTAAGTGTAATGTAACTAATTTAATGTATTTAGTATATTACATTGACTTGGTTACATTTAGATAAACATAGTTTAAAATATAGAAATTGTTAATTGATTTAGCTGCCCATTTGGAGTATGCGACATGGAGCTTGGAGGTGTTTCGAGCGAGCTTGTCTAAAGCATGAAATTTAAGGGTGGAAAGAGAACTTACGTTCATTTCAGTTTGGCAAACTAACTGTTCGTTCTGTACGCTAGTACGTAGGGTTCCGTATCAACTAACTAAGCTACCGGGTACACTACTTAGTCACAGCTTATACTCGTATTAATGGGGCCAATTGCACCTCGGCTCAGCCGGCACAGACTTGACCAGAAGGCTCCAATTCATCTTTCTGGAATGAATGGTTACTCTTTAGTATATTTTATTGTTAATTGAAAAGTTGTTGGCAATTCATCTTCTTATACTGAATGTATACGCGCCTGCTGTTGCTAAAAACCAATCTCTTTCGCGCACTTTTGTCATTTCTTTCCTACGCAAAGCTGAGATGATGGTATAGGTGCTGAACAAGCTTACTTCATCTAAAAAAATATGTCCCAAGCATATTATATAGCATTATAGCATCTGAGTCGTAACTTCACCTGTCTAGTTTAAAAAAAAGTACCCGAAACCGGCGTGCGTGCATGCAACGACTAATGAATGTTGAGGGAGCGAAAGTGATCTGTCAGGATCGTGGCAAGAGGCAGTCCCTGGTCTCCGCCTACCCCTCTGGGATACAGTTGTGAGTTTATGTATGTATGTGTGTAGTTTAGGTAGGAGTTGCCTCTATACGATACAAAAATCAGTGGTAGAAAATCAGTAGAACGCTTCTCTTACATCTTTGTTTTCTACGTTACGTACATTGTGAATTTCTAGTAGCAACACTACGATCCCTGTGCGAAGTGAAGAAAAACATCGTGAAGAAACCTGAGTGTTTGAAGTGGTCAGTTGTTCGCACACCTCAGCGCTTGCAATCGCCACTCCGCGGTGTGCACGTATGGTGACAAAGCCCATACTATCACTCTGAGAAAAGGGCTGTGCCCAGCAGTGGGACATATATAGGATGCCAAAGTGAAAGCAAAGGTGTATACATTACTTGGCAGAGATGTAAAAATCCTAAGGTTTGTTCCGTGAAGTTCCGTAAGTAGTAAATCTGTCGCCGCGGCTCAAGACTGCAGGGCGGAGGTTCAACGTTCAGCTTCCGGCGTGATCGGATCAATTTGTATCGCCTCCCGCTCGCCGGGCCGATTGGACCCCTAATGCGGGCGGTTAGGGCTAATTTTCCCTTGTCAATTCCGTGACAGTAGTCCAAAGTCACAATACAGCGGCAAATGGGGATGGATACTGACCACTGGGGGTTGAGCCCTAGTTGCGCTGGCAGTGTTGTTGCGACGGTCTGTGTTTGTTGGGTAGAAGGGCGGGGGTGCGGGTCAATGGTGGGTGGTGGCTGAAGGTTGTAATTTGTCTGCATGCGAGGTGGAATGCTTATGCTTCGTTAACGCGCGCGGCAACCGTGAGCCGATTGCTGCCGTGATTGCCTTTTTAAACATATTGCCCGCGGCGCTTATGGCGAATTTGCTGGCCATTTGTCACATTGTTAATTCGTTTTTGTACAGTAATAAATAACAACACTTTCTTGCCGCTAAAAGGGTAAACGTCGAGGTTAATTGCGTAAACTCATGTATGAAAAGGACATCTAACAAAGTTAGAGACAACGTTTCGCCGCCGTCATTCAGCTGGTTAAGGCTACTATATGAAAATTCAGGATGCTTAGTGTATATAGCATAATCAGCCTATATGCGTCCCACTGCCTACAGTGGGACGCATACAGGCCTTCTCTCAAGGAGAGAGTATGGGCTTAATCACCACGCGTGCCCACCGCGGATTGGCGATTTCAAGCGCTGAGGTATGTGAATAGCTCAGACACTCAGGTTTTCTCACGATGTTTTTCCTTCACCGTTAGCGTGTGGTATTGCTACTATAACTTCACAATGTGCATAAATTAGAAAACCAAGTCATAGGTACATGCCCGCACTTAGGATCGAACCTGAGTCTCTCGCTTCCGAGTCCGATGTTCTACCCACTAGGCTACCAACGCTCACCTAGGCTGCTTAGTGTACCTGTATAAAAATATTATAAAAATTTCGGAAATAGTCGTCGGGGACTGTAAATGGATCTAGATAGATTTTTAGTAAACCTCGTTTTCCTCTTCTTTTTATCTATAAAAATAAAATACCGCTCCACGAAGTGGAGTTCCTATCAGGGTTTTTTTTTGTTAAAATGTTCCAAAAATTCTTTGTATTTACACGTCAACCTACCGGCAAAGAGGGTCGTGGCTTCGTGAAATACCAAAAATTCAGAGCATCAAATATGTAACCACATCACAAATCAAATATTTATCGAATTCTCACAAAACACATGTAACGAACCTCGCATTGTCTCCCCTTCGTCAAATAAAACTCGCGAGAGACTGCCGTGTTGGGAAAATGGGAGAAATGAACAGAAGATCCACTCCCCATATTCTTAATTGTAGTTACACGAGGAAAAAACAAACATAAAATATTATCAAAGAGCAAGACTATTCGAACGAGCGCCAGCTTTTGAACGACTGCTCAGTTACGTCAGGTGTGATTTTGCAACAAAACTGTAAATGTCGATCACCTGTCGAGTGTCGACCCGTTTCCTGTAATCTACGCGTCGAGAGATAAGACAGTTGATATTGACTTCATTTGTATTGAAGAACTGTCAAATTTTAATTGTCAGTAGGCTTATCTATTCACGGATCGGATACTTAAACGACCAATTCAAGGATATTAACAATTTGGGGTAGACGACAAAAGACATACCTAATTTAGGTGTAGGGGAGGTACCGTAAAATGTTTTAATGATTTTTTTTACCGTTTTGTCGGCATGATTAATATGAAAGACGGACAGACGGCCGGACATGGTGAAACTGTAAGGGTTGTTGACTACGGAACCCGGAAAATAGTCACTAGTGTGTCAGGCCCTACAATTTAAATGTGCTCCTAATGCATCACATCGATAGAAGTACTTTAAGTTATAAATTGCATCATCATCATCAGCCATTTGACGCCCACTGCAGGACATAGGCCCTCCTCATGTCCTGCAGTGGGCGTCAAAGTTTTGCCATAATCGCCTCGCTTGGCAGGCGGGTTAGCGATCGCAGTATGTTGGAATCTCAGGAAGACGCTGCTGCCCGTCTCCTGGTAATTTATTTCCTTAGTCGCCTTCTACGACATCCACGGGAGGAAATGGAGTGACGCTATTCTTAATCCGGCGCCACACGGATAAATATATCTTACCGATATCACAAACTTGAACGACGCATTTTAACTTCAGATTGAATTGATTGTGACTCCCAGGAGTGGGCTCTACACATGGGCTGGGAAGAAAGATGTGATTAATATATTTGGAATTTAACGAAGCTAATCTTTCACATCTTTCCATTTTGTGTGAGAAGCAAGGCGCCCTCGTTCTTCTTTGTTCAAATGCCCGAGTCGGAGGAAATCGAGACGTTTGTCTTTGAATTACGTTACAAATGACAAATATCTGTAGAGCGCCGTTTCAATAAAAGTATGATTCGATCCCCTTATCATTTGATATGCCAGCTGACGGGTTGTTTACGGCCCAAACAGTAAGATGCTTGATTATTCATCTGCAATGACATGTAAGAAGATGTATTTTATTTCGTTTTCTTTATACAGGTGAGCGATTGCTTAGCATTTTTCTGAATAGAGATGGTTCTTTTTGTCTATTCGGATGAAATAAAGCACAGCAACATCTTGAAAATCAGGTCAAAATTATCACCTTTTTCATGTTCGTACTAAAGTTCATGAGCGAAAATGTGTGGAGCAGCCGACATATTTATCGCGGTACCAAGTAATGCCATTATGAATTACATAACACATCTGTTTTGACTATACTGACCTACTTGCATTGCTGTAATACCTGAGAATTCTGTTTCGGTACACTCGGACCAAAGCTCAAGTACAATAAATAGCTTTTATGTACAGTCGACCAGATATCGACCTTAACATCAGTGCACTCTAATCAGTTACGTTACGGGCGACTTTACAACATAAATGTTTACATTTAATGTCGATCTTTAGGTCGAGTGGCGGCTACTCACGTAACAGGTACTCAGATCTTAGAGAAATGGATTTGAGATAAGCACAGTCAATAGAATTTGAATGAATATCAAGCATTTATCACGCTTTTTTGATGTGCCTCTAAATATGTATCGAAACAGAATCTGTGCTAGACGGCATCGAATATTTATCTGCCTACACGCCCTTTATTTATACGCATCTACATTTCAAGTAGTATATTTTGTTTATGTGTAGGCCTGCACAGTTAGCCCTGGCATAAAAAAAACCGAATCTTTTGTTGACATAATAAGATAAGATAATGATTTAACAAACAAGATACCCTGTGCTATAAATATTCCATTCTAGTAAGACTAGCTAACTTGAATGTCCAATACCATCTCTGCATTGAAAATACTCAATTTTAGTCCTAACCAAAGGGAAACTATTGTAGGTACTGAAATCCTCGGTAAATCCTCGTATTTGTAATCGACATCCGGAAAAGCCCGAGCGACGCCGGGCTACGTCCACTAGCGAGTATTTGCGTTGATCTAACCGCTAACGTCGGTAGACTCCCTCGATCTCAGATGAGTCTCTACGATAAGGCACGTAGAGTCTACGGTGCATAGGATGGATAGGCACAGATATTCCGCTTTCATTTGACTTTGCCTAAATCTGGTTTAAACACATCAACATAGATTTTTTTGGGCTTTTGGGTTATATTTATGTTGTATTGTCCAGAGGCAGGTATTTCTAACAAAAAAATAAATAATGGAACTTATTGAGTAAATAACATCAGCACACATTGCAGCCATTACGTTACACTGCTCTAGATAGATAAAAAATTGAAACATTACGATAAAAACCAATTAAAAATCAATTGGACAAATGGCGTGCCAACTATATGCTATACTATGCACTATGTAGATACTGCGTAGCATTGCTGAGGCTACTGTATAGCACTGCTGTGGCTACCGCGTAGTACTGCTGTGGCAACCGCGTAGCACTGCTGTGGCTACCGCGTTGTACTGATGTGGCTACCGCGTAGTACTGCTATGGCTACCGCGTAGTACTGCTATGGCTACCGCGTAGTACTGCTATGGATACCGCGTAGTACTTCTATGGCTACCGCGTAGTACTGATGTGGCTACCGCGTAGTACTGATGTGGCTGCAGCAACTGTGTAGTACTGCTAACATGCGGCTACTGCTCAGCACTGCTGTAGGCACTTTGTAGTACTGTTCAAGTTACGGCGTAGTAATTAATACGTAGCTCATACGTAGTATTGAGTAATGTCGCGTTACTCATATAAAAAAGTCATCTCTAACATTCTATGAAGTTTTTTCAATGGGTCGGACATTCTGTGCCAACTTATGTGATGCAGTAAGTTGAATTCCCTTCCAAATGGAACTCATTGATTGAGATGGGCGATAATATTGTACAAATGCCTCACTTTATTCGTCTGCTCTTATGCTGGTTCAGTACAAATGAGATCGAACTATACGTACTCGTATAAGGAGAGCCGATGTGATTTTTTTTGTCCGTATTTTTGTTCAGAATCAAATGTCATAATTGCGACTGGAAGTGATGATGTGACGCGCTTTTAAAACTCGGTGGCTCTCTTACTATCTTAAGGCTTGTCCCATATCCCATATAATACAATCTGCGCCATCTTGGAAAGTGTAGTGCTCTCTCACTTTATTTCTGCTGTATTGTGATTTCCGAAAAATATACTCCAACTAAAACTGATATCCGCGCGTGTCTCTCGCGGGGTTCAATCGCGGCACCTGCAAGTCTGCTGCATACTGAGCTACGCGGTGTTGTGAATCCATTGCGAATTTAGTTTGTATTTAGAGCATTGAGTTGTCTGCATCTACGTCAGCGTAATAATGAGCCGGTGTTTTGAATGCAAGCAAGTGATAAGTGTGACGGATACGCTTTCGTGCTCAAAATTTACACACAATTACCATTACGAATGTGTCGACAGAGGTCGTGGGTTCGATTCCCACTGGGGGCCGCTGTACATTTGTACAAATGGCCTCAGTCTGGGTGTACTTTCATGTTTGTAACGTTCTTGCCTGGTTACTATAGCACAGGGTATTCTAGTTTAGGACCAGGACAATTGATTATGATGTATGAAAGTTATTATAATTATTAGTATACTGGACTACTTTTATATCAACTCAGATCAGAGTATTGGTATCCAAATTTGCACTTTAAAATTTTGTCTAAAGAATAGTATTATACATAGGAAACAGGATGAATTTGAGTAAGAGCCGAGAGTGTTATTTAAATTGGTCATTATTTTAAGCTAAGTGAATTTAAACCTAATTTAGTCCCCGGTTCAAACGAAAGCGTTTACTTACTTTTAGAACGAAATTTACAGAGAGGAAAAATCCTACCAAGTGCGAGATTGACTCACAGAGGGTTTTGTGTAAAGCTGGACCCGCACGGTGCGCTATTCCGCGCTTGCAACACGCGCCGTTGGAATCTAGAAGCGAACGAGCACAGACAGATACGCACCGCACCAAGCGTCTACTCATAGTACCCATAGTGCGTAGTGTCGATAAACGACACTAAAGAGTCTGCAGCGTGTTATCCGCGGATCTAACGCACCGGGCCGCACCCATCCGCGCTACCACGAACATCCACGAGCGAGCCTTCCCCACGATTCGTCGTGACGGTCGATATAACGTACCTTTGGGATCCCCTCTAAGCGTTATAAATATCTGGACAGCACTAGCTTTGTTTATTTCTTGGCAAACGAGGTTCGTAATCTTCGTGAAAAGATTTACTAATCACGTATACCCGTTCAGTACAGTTTGTTCGCATAGTCCATTTGCTTCGTCCTGCCAAAACGCTTCGTCTAATAGCGTGACTACGTTATAGAGAATGAGGTTTCATAGCACGATGCCCACTGTCGCTCTTTGTTACTTTTATTTCATTTCAATACAATCCGTAGCACAATGACAACGTTTGTAAATCTTTATACGTTGTTTCTGGTTCCCACGACACAGGGTATCCTAGTGTGGGGCCAGAAGCAATGTATGTGCCTGTATGTAAATGTTTATGTTTATTGAAATTAAACAAAAGTAACAAAGTGCGATAGTGGGCATCGTGCAATTAATCCCCATGGTGGTCTGTACCCACCATAACATAGCCAAACTACTAGACAAATCGTCTCTTACAGAAGCGCAAGTTTTACTGATGCTGGTGCACTAGCTCACTTCCAAGGTTTTTTTTATTCATATCGGTACGGAACCCTAAAAGATAAGAGGCGAGTTTTAATGTAAATAATTTCATCTGCCGGCTGTTCGGAAGAAGCTTTTAGGTTACAGCCTTGCAGCTGAAGCGGTGGCAAATACTCTCACTCCATGTTTGATATTCCATTCCCGAATATAAATACCAAGACTGCTGCAAAAATACTCTTTTATTACATCTTGAAATTTTGCGTGAAATTTAAATTGCGTCAAGAGGAACGTTTCTTATAATCGCAAAGTTTTCAATTGAGTAATATTAATATGGCCATGTTTTTTTTGATGCCAAGCGCTGCCTATACTCACGCCCGTGTCATAAAATTACTGAAAATTACGCATCCGTTGCGTGCTAACATATATGGTTTATAACACATAAATCGTAATTGATTTTCAAGCACATGAATAAAGTACTTTGTTTTGGTATCCAGTATGCGCAGTTCTCAGGCCGGGCATTACTTTTTCAACAGCCAGACCGTAGTTCATTGACTGTTGAGTGTATCAGTAAAGTAAAACACGATCAATCTCACATTAACTCAACTGAATACCGTAATAAAATGTTTTTGTTCCGGGCGGTGCAATTTACATGACCACAACATGGCTGGTGCCCCGGTCGCAAAAGGATTGCGACTGTAAATAAGTGACGAGTCCCGCGGGACAGGCCGGGACACACCGGCACGCTGCCCAAGTTGTACGACAGCTACAAGCCCCCCATTAAGCCGTGGTCACACCGAGGGGACTGTCGAGAGACGACTCGAGTTAATTGTAAAATTTCACGCTTCGTGTGGACCAGTCCTAAACACACTGACGAGGACTCCATGTATGTTTGCCTTGTGCAAATAAATAACGCCCCTTTCCAATCCCATTGGAGTAGAGAATAGATATCTGCCACAGTGTTCTACTTAAACGAACTATAGTAAAAAAGCGGGATAACTATTGTACAGTGTAAGCAGGATGTAGTGACTAAATTGAGAAAGGAATATTGCGTTGGTTTGGACTTATGGAGAGGACGAAGGAAGAAAAATCGAGCGATGTGAGTAAAATTTCCGTATGGCGCCGGATTAAGAATAGCGTCACTCCATTTCCTTCCGTGGATGTCGTAGAAGGCGACTAAGGAAATCAATTACCAGGAGACGGGCAGCAGCGTCTTCCTGAGATTCCAACCGCATACTGCGATCGCCAACCCGCCTGCCAAGCGTGGCAATTATGGCAAAACCCCTCATGGTTATGAAAACCACGAGGGAGGCCTATGTACTGCAGTGGGTGTCAAATGGCTGATGATGATGATGATGAGTAAAACTTGATGAGCAGCGACTAATTTGATTGTTCGTGGATCGTGGAAAGTAGAAAACCCTCGTTTCCATCTACCCCTCAGGGACACAGGTGTGAGTTTATGTAATGTAATGTAGTATAACCAGCACTTGTACTATCTGATCATATATCCTGTTTCTAACAAGCAAAAAATCCATCCTGAGTACGTCAATGTTGCCACTAGAGTCTAGTGCTTGATGATTTATACGGCGCCTAGGTCACTAGGCTTTTCTATGGATGCTAGATGATTTATCCAGCGACTAGTCATAGTCGCTGGATAAATCATCTAGCATCCATAGAAAAGCCTCAGATTATAGAAAAAACAAAATGAACGTTGCCCACCGCCTCTTTGAAAGCTTATTTACACTGAGCTTACAGAAAATGTATCTGGCACAAAAGCGTGCACAAACTATAAAGCCGTAACATAACCAATAGCGGATAAAGAGCTGTTTATTAGCGGATAAGCTGCAGTCTAGTCTGTAGCAGCAAATAACACGGCGGTTGTTGGCAACTGCGAACACTCGTTAGCCGGACCACGCGGCTATCGCCCGCGACCACGGAGTCGTGATTGATAAATTTCATCAATTGTTAACTATCTGTATTTCTAGCAATTCGCTCAATCTAGGTAAAGTGATGCAATAGTTAAGCGCGAAACACACAGATGGGACGTGGGGCGAGGGCAAGGTGATATGTATAGAGTCACAGACTAAGAGCGACCGTGATCTGTGGTATGTGACTCTATGTACCTATATTACCGCGTTCTCGCCCCACGTCCCACATCTGTGTGTATCGCGCCATACTGACAGTTTGATAAAATATTTTCTCATATATTCAGATGTATCTATAAAATGCGCAATTGATTCCACAATTGGACGTGTTCTCATAGTAACTTTTACTCTAAGTATGTGTTTTGGTCAGATTGATATTTTTACAAATATTACATAATTATATAAAATTTGCGCTCAACCCGCTCTACCAAAGTCGCAGCATGCGTGGAAAAATATATTCTATTTAAAACATACGATTTTAAGCAATATCTATCAGACTACCATAAACTACTTTCACCACTACAAAGCTGAAAAACCGGACAACCATACAAAAACAACGTTAGACAAACACATTTTAAGAGTAGAACCAAAGTTATTGCAAATATAATTTAATTAGGTAACGTCAGGAATTTTGTCTCTTAGAGGTTACCCCAGGGTAATATGCACTATTTTAATATTATGTATTAGACTATGTATCAGTATTAAGTAAGTATTACGCTCTGTTTAATATCCTAAAAATAGTATAAATTCAATAGGCGCGACCTTTACTGATTTCAAATTCCATATACTTTTTTTGCAATGATAACAGCTGAAGTCGGCTCTCAAGCAAAACATTATTAACACAGTCGTATCAAATGTTTGCGCATGAGTCTTGTTTCTCGTGTAACCAAATATTGGGCATTAAATTTTCAAGTTAAATTTCGTTTCTGATGAAAAGTACACACGATTGAGATTGACGGCATTGTTCGAGACGGAAATGATAGATTAACATGTTCCGGGAACCCTGTTATTACAAGAATAACATTCCCACTTCGGCTAACAATGGCGACACATTTTTTGCCGAGATCCGAGCCCCGATTGACACCCATATCGTTATTCCGGCCGCTCGCCGCGGCTGACACGTCCCCCAACCAACCTATTGTGTTCTGTCAATAATCTTTTATTATTTACTACCAGCCTCCTAATCATGTAACTCCAATAGCTATCGAGGCTTAAAATATTGATTGCATGATATAATTCCTTCTTCAATTCAGTTGAATTGAGATTTTTTGGTAAAGAAAGTGTTTGTGTGCTCAAATTAAGTAGCTAATGTCGATTGTAAAAGAATAAACTGCAAAAACGTAGAAACTTTATAATAAAATACAATAAGAGTCTCAAAAAGTGATGTTCTTGGGTACTTCAAAATGTCTAGATATTCGAAATCAAGTTGAAATCTCAAGTTGCCGAAATTATTTATGTAATTCAAGTAAACCTTCATCAATTCAAACGATGAGTTCAATTGGTAACACACTTTATGACATAAAGTCTAAAACCTAAGGTCTATAAAATTTATGTATCTCTCCATGCCAACCTACGCGATTTCCCACGTCAACGGTCGTCTATACAAAATTGCCAAATTCACATATTGGCTTGGGTGGATAGCCATTGTCGCCAAGTGATAGCGCGGCGCAGCGTGCATTGTTGTGCCTTTCGGCTAATCTATGCACGCCCCGCGCCGGCCAAATCGGCAGATAACGATCGCGCGTGATACAACGATCACACAATTCGATGCGGGCGTCACCCGAGAATACGAGCCTTCGGGCTTGCTTAGCTTCGGGGGGGAATTCTCTGACGACAAAAGGGTACCAACAGTTTCCGAACTCAAAACGTGAAAATCCGTTGTTTACTATGTATATCTAATTATAACACTTCTGATAAACCACAAATTGATCACGTCTCGTTTGACGAACGTTGTGGTTTAATTTATCGATGCTAAGAAAAAGGTTTCCACTTACGGAATTTTGCCTCTTGTGCATAGAAACAGTTCCATGGAAAACAAATATTTCATATCTCACAACACAGGGTATCCTAGTGTGGGGCCAGAAGCTATGTAAATGTTTATGTTTATTTTATGTTTATATTTTGTTACATAACTGCAAGAAAACTCAGAAAATATTTCAATACAATGCGCTTGTGCACCCACACTCGAGACCATTTGTTAATGTCGTTAACGAACAGGATATCTGGTACAGAATCAGGCGGTGAGTGGAGTTAGGCTGTTGCATTGTGGAGCTATCTCGAGGTACATAAATTATCGACTATCGGCGATTGCGATAGGCGCGTCTCGTTAGCGGCGACAAATTGTCGCTTGACGGCGGGGGGAGGCAGAAACAATAAACGTTATTAAAATAGATTTTTTCGTCTCACAGGGAGATGCAGAAGGCAACATGTTCACTTAAAATACACGATACAATGAATTCAAAAAAACTGCGATTATAAAGCTAAAAGTAGCCGGAACGAATAATATTGAATGTCTTATTACATTGCTTTGGTCCCGGTTGCTGAGACGGAGACCAGTAACAGTCGCGTTCTATTTACTTGATTTGACTCCTTACGATAGATGTTTGACCGATCATTGAAAATCATCATAAGCAGCCTATATACGTCCTACTGTAGGGCACAGGCCTTCTCTCAGAGAGAGAGTATGGGCTTAATCGCCACGCGTGCCCACCGCGGATTGGCGATTTCAAGCGCTGAGGTATGTAAATAGCTCAGACACTCAGGTTTTCTCACGATGTTTTCTTTCACAGTTAGCGAGTGGTATTGCTACTGTAATTTCACAAATGTACATAACTTAGAAAACAAAGTCATAGGTAAATGCCCGCACTGGGACTCAAACCTGGGTCTCCCGCTTCCGAGTCCAATGTTCTTCCTCAGTGATCAAATAATATGCAAGGGACTACGCACGCAGTCACGGCAATAAAGCTGAGCCCGTACCTCTTTACCACAACATGTAAATGAAAGAAAACTTATTATTTATTATTATTGTAAAATTTGTATTAAACAACACATGTTCACTTTCACTTTCAAATATACTTACAATTAATAATAATAATTAATTCGCTTATTCATTAAACAATATCAAATAAAAAATGGCACGGGAGCCCTGAGTAAGCCGAGGGCTGTGAAACAAAAAATAAACAAACAATAAAAAAACCTTCCGTTCTTTAGACGTTAAATTTCTGCTAAACTAACTGCTTCGTCGATCATATCTTCCATTGAGATATTTTGTGCAGATTCTATCGGTAGATAATAAAGCTGAGATAACCTTCGGTTGTCTTCTTTTGTCTTTATTGCCAACAGTGTGGGCAGTGGCGCAGTCGTAAACCGTGTATTTATTTAGACTATCTTTATGGATATTTTAAGAGCCACAATACAGGTCTGTAATACGACTCGGTATTTTAATATAATGCGCTAAATAAAACGAACGTGAACGTCAATGTGAAGGAGAATGTGGAGGTACAGCGCCGAATTAACGTAGGTTTCACAGTCGTAGAATGATCGTTCTCGTGTTACATACAATTTATCGCGCAAATTTACTTAACTTCTCTACCTCCACAGAGACTCTACACAACAACTTGCAGATTGCTTCAGAGAACCTAATACTTATTTGACTATAAATTCCAAGTAAACGTTATTGAATGCGTTGAGGAAGACAGCGCCAACAAAAGCTAGCAGTAGTTAAATCATACTTAAGTTTGACAATTACAGTGCCCAATAGTTACCGGTTCCTATTGTACCATTATACAAAACACACACCTTTAAGGCGACTCATAAGTCCCCTTCGGCGAGACAAGGTGTCAGGGCCGGCGCGCGATAAACTGATCAAAAAGCCGGAGGGGCGGGAACTTCCCAAGTTAGTGCAAATTTGAGACCTCGACCGCCGACCGTGTGTGCCTAGGACTGCGTCAACAAATCGTCCGCAGGAAAATTTACTAGCACCAGGAGAAGTTGACCCACCACTGCGGGTTTAATCCCCGCCTTCTACGCATAAAAGGGCGACAGCAGAAAGGGGGTGGAAGGTCCTCTCGGTCTGGTCGTGAGACAGTTGCGTGCGATGCTTGCGGCGGGTTTAATTTCCCCACCGCCAGTTGTTATCGCTCACAACAATTACGCGACTTGCCCAAACTGCGAAGGACTTAGTCTCGAGTTGAGAACTTAGTGGAGAGTCCCTGAAAAAGGTCAAGCTAAATTACGCGAACCGTTAATAAAGAAATTGTTAATAAAGACTCTCCCTCAATTTGATTACGCCGAGAGAATATTAAGTAATTCTTTTCGCGAGCAACTTTATTACGTTTGTTGGAGCACAGCTCCTGCAAATTGATGATATTATCGCTCTAATAAATGTAAGTAGCGATGTAAATTGCTGAATGAATGGCGGTACTCTGAGTACGGACCTGAATAACAGTTTTTTACAGAGAGACGGATCACTATAGAAAGTGAAATGACTAAACCACTAAATAACGACTAATAACTATTCGTTTTATTTCTGTTGTTGTTCATATTATGTCACTCATCTGTTTATTTTGTTTCTGTGATGTGTTTTGTTGGTATAATAAATACATTTTATTTCTTTCTTTCTCAAACCATGGCACTAATATAAGGGATGAGATGAGATTAGCCGAGGAACGTGCTCAGTTGCGTGAAATAAGAGAGGCCTGTCCAGCACTGGACAGGTGTAGGCCGATGATGATGATGGTGATGATGATAAAGGTCCAATACTTGTAGAAGTTAGCTAAACTTTTAATTGTAGATTACATAAGAGTGTCATAGTTAATAATGGTAGTGTTTACAAATTGTGGTCAAATAGTTAATTTAAGTATGCTTGAAGCAGATATTCTGTGCATTGTAATTTATTGAGGAGGGAACGGTTATTTGTTTCGGTTACTTGTTAGTTTAATTAGAGCCATAAACCCCCTCAGAGCCGTTCCAATATACACTGTGCAGTACCTACCTCACTGCAAATTTTGAAAGTGCCGAAGGCTCTCTTTAGCTCAACTTCAGTACGGAGGCACTAGCTGCTTATTGAAGAGCCTTACCAACTGATTTTAAATAGAGATTCATTTTAATTATTTGGTTCTATTATCAAAAATAAAAATAAATAAATAAAAACGTTCCGTGTGGCGCCAGATTAAGAATAGCGTCACTCCATTTCCTTCCGTGGATGTCGTAGAAGGCGAGTAAGGAAATCAATTACCAGGAGACGGGCAGCAGCGTCTTCCTGAGATTTCAACCGCATACTGCTATCGCCAACCCGCCTGCCAAGTGTGGCGATTATGGCAAAACCCCTGGTTATGAAAACCATCAGGGAGGCCTGTGCCCTGTAGTGGGCGTCGGGTGGCTGATGATGATGATGATATATTCAAAATAAAATAGAAAAACGTGAATGAACTGATAGGTATCTGCTGCTATAGCTAGTCTACTAAGTAGCCTGTATTAATAGCAGCAGGCCCGTAACGTGCCTCTTACGAGAAATTTTAGTTAACAATTAAACAACGGTGGCATTATTGCAGTTGTTACAAGAAGTGAAAGTGGTAAGCCAGTCGATTTAGATAACTGTGTGAATGGAGATCAAGGGAGGGGGTTGAGATATCAATATTTATTTCACCAGTAAGAATTACTGACTTTTTCATAAATAAATTGGAGTGGAAGTATTAGGTCCAGAGCATTTAGAAAGGATTCAATGTTACTTGTAGAAGGAGATCTGTAAATGCACACAATGGCAGTATCTAATCCAAGTTTTATCAGAAGCCCAGAGGCCGCACCATTGAAGTCGAGTTCTTTGGATGAGAAGAAAAGATCTGATTTTTTACAGACAACTCCGGCATCACTTCGATTTTGATGCTTTGAGGCAGGTTAGTGTTTCGTTCTATACACGTATGAAAAAAAATATTTTGTTTAATTAGGACAGGTTGACACCTGTCCCAGTCACGCCTGATGGTAAACGAAGACGGGATCTAAGATTTTACGTGTCATGTTACGAATATGGTATTTTATACTTCATTCCACGAAACGAGCTCCCAAAGAAAATTTTCCATGTGCGCCCATTGCTTATGGCGCGTGACCTTCAATAGCCACTTCAATAGCGGACTGTCTTCGCCTGTTGTTTCGCTTATCCCTAGACGCGCGCATTGACCAATGGGATGCGAGTATTTGGTTCCCTAGGAGTTCGACTCGTGGAACGGAGTATAGACATTAGCTCATCCAGCATGATCCGCTATCCCGCGTGCGAGAAATAAACGAAGAATCGCCCCTTCCTGCGGTCAGGTAGCACGTGAGAGTGAGTTGGACCGCGTCTTTTCCCCGAGGGCGCATGCCGCGCATGCCACCGGGACAGGACATTCTGTGAGTTCCAAGTTGTGTCAGTGCATTTACTTATTTACTTTTATTGGCGCTCGAACGGACTCGAGACGATTAATCGATATCAATTGATTAGCCCGCTGGCCCGCGGCCTCTACATTTAATTAAAACTTTATTGTCTCTCCCTAATGAAAACATTTAAAACTCATCCATTTTACTTTGCTTCGTTGGTTCCTTACAGTTCAAAAGAGAACCTACGGAACGAATTGAGCTTTGAACACTGCTTCCCAGCGGGTTTACAGCAATTCCGGTGCCTTCAAATGGTCAGCAATTTAGCACTCATGTTGTGTTTAATTCCGTCTAAAAGCACTGTTCATAATTAAGAGTCATGCAGCTGTGTGCTGGCGATAAGGCGTATACAAGGGTGTTTCCAGTGATATAAAAAGTATATATTTTCTTTTCGAAATCGTTTCTATTAGCGAGTGTCCGGCGGCACATATCTGCGCCCGCCGCGCTTTGTCCGCACGCACTGAGCTGTGTAAAGAGATACAGCTCCCCTATTTCATTTATACTAGCTTGTTTATATTTCACTACCCTCCCTGCCGCTCAATAAATTGGTTCCATTTAGGAAGTAATTTTCTTTTCACTTTGATCTATCTAGACGATCGGATTGTTTATAAAACGCTCCACTGAATCGCGAGGAAGATGGCGACAAGAAAAAATAATAAAGCGTCACCGAGCTAACGGAGCGGCGGCAGATGGCCGGAGAGCGGATTGCTCCAGCGATCCGACAATGATAGATAAAGCTGCAAAGGTAGCAAATAACAAATGTCATAGGAAGATGGCAAACCCGAGTGCGGGGATGGGAGATGCGATTTGGAACGATTCCTCGCCGAGGAAACAAAAGTGAGGCATAGAAGGCTCTTCACTTGATCTTGAATCTATCGGTGCTCAATACCGTAATGTAACTTTCTCCTTGTAAGCCTTGAAAATCTGAAAGCGCACATGTGCTAGATATATAGAAGTGGTTTTGTAAAGTTGAGGAAGTCTTATTTGTGCTCGTCACTAATCGGAATTTCTGTGAGTTTCTTTTGTGTCTGGGCGCAGGGCGGGGCCCCAGACCATTTATTTCCTTCTGTTTGATCTCTTGAGGAATTTCTTTTATCAGGTGCCTCGTTCATGCGAGTCTGTGCCAACCGCGCGCTCCCCACGGCCTCGCGCACAATTTATTATCAACTTTCAGGCGCGAGAAAAAGATGAGTCAACCATTTTATCGACGCGCTTTGTGCGATGTTGCACTTCTCTTCCATTAATTGCATCCATTAACCGCTCAGTCTGCGCCATGGCTCCATTTTCATTTTCGGGATAATTTCATTCCGGATTCGACTTGAATTTATTGGCACCAAAAGATGATTAATATCGGAGCATCGGTATTTGAAAACTGAAGTTATGAGCTCGCTCCTGAAAAGATTTCAGTCGTTACTTCGGGTCCATCATGCGGCGTGATTAATGAACCATTCGAATGTTGATATATAGCGCAAAACAAACTTATTTATTGACCCTGCGGTCTCAGTAGGGCTATAACGCATCGCTCTCAGCGCCCCACAAATAACTCCGCGAGCTAATAGACTCGAAGACATCTAAATAGCATCTACTGTCGTCGAGAGCGGAGATGCACTCTCCCTTCAACGTTGGCGGTGGCGTGTGTTGAGCGTACGGTAATGTTTGGGCAAACATTTGCTAGTGAGCCTGCCTCTGTACCCGCGCGGAAAGCGAAATGCTTTTGCTCCGCCCACACTTGCATGCAAGAAAAGCTAAAAACACACCCTAAAATCTCTTGCGTGAAACACAGCAGCCACTACACGGTATGCTAACTGTTTCTATAGTGTTGTTACCAGGGTTTGGCAGTGTAGCTTACGTGAATTCGCATCGGGGTGTGAGGCGGATTACCGCGGGCCTTACGCCGAACTAAACTTCCTTCAACACATTAGGGCCCTTCTGTTGATATTGGACTCTCGCGGCCCCACTGCCGTGTTATTACAGATTACGCCGGTTCAGTTCATTGAAGTTCGAGGCTTAGCATTATCTGTGCACGTGGGCTGCTTACCAACTGAACAACGTATTACGGTAATTCGACGCTCCACTTCTGGGCCGCTTTTACGCAATGCGAAGTACCTACTGGGTTTTGAACAATCGCATTAACATAGTAATGGTTTCACAGAAAAAGGTCAAATCTCGAAACTCCTCAGTAATGGCGTCCATGCCACGGAATAATACATAATTTATTTAAAATAAAACTTTGGAAACCGTTTTAAATTCCTTGCTAATAAGCGTGTATGCTAAATGTTACGAGTAACTAAATTCGTTAGATTCTACATACATTTATATTCGCCACGTGTCATAAATAGTGCTTGTTTAATACACGGCTATCAGTATGCAGGGCAGGGAAGAGCAATTAGAGCTCGTATAGCTTCCATCTGAATTTCAAATGGCCCGCGATAGCGACTAATAGTTTTGGACCCTTCAAATTGCTTCAGCGACGTGCGAGGCTGATCACTCGTGTCACTGAGTTTTGCTAATTGTTTCCATGTGTCTATCTATCTGCACACTCGACACGAACATTATAAAGTAAGCAAAATTATATGTGAATTTTTCTGACTATTTAATTGCAGCGTAATAAACTGTTTTCATTGTAAAATTCTCTCTCCCTGAGAGAAGGCCTGTGCTCTACAGTAGGACGTATATAGGCTGCTTATGTATTGTAAAATTCAGAGCGTTAAATTCAAACCCAGTGTAGCACATAACTCTAGGGCCGCACGAGTCTAAATGAGCAGAGTCGCGGGGAGAAGCTAGTCTACGTACACAAATAAAGGCAGCGTGTGTATGTGACAGGCTCGTTACTAGTTTGACTAATTTACAAGTTGCGAGTTTGTTACAGCCATGTCTGTGTGACAAGGAAATATTGATTTAAAGTTATGTGTGTTTGCCGTTGCCTCCCGAATTAAATTGGGATGGTGCCCTAGTTAGCGGATTGTTGATTTCTCCATTTGCATAATAATTTGAACCCTGATTTTGGTGAAATCAGGTTGGTACGTTGTAACAGAATACCAAACTACGGTATCACGAATAGATCAGAAGATACCCGGGTCGGACTATGACACCCCATGGCATTCAAATGTGAGAACAAAGCAATAGCGCACAAGCCTGCAATCAAGCAACTAACACAGCAATTAGGAGCTGTAAATGCCGGAGATAAAGGTGAAATCTGAGGCAATAAAGCCATCATTGGCTGGGCGGTGGCAGACACTCGTAAATCACACAAATACAACGTGCGATACAGTACGATAAATAGAACAGAAGGCTACAAAATATTAAAATGTAATAGAATGTCAAACTTTACTCGCACTAAAGCGCTTTAAAGCACATAATTGCTGATGTATCAAGAAATTAAAGAATTATGCAAGGTGACTCGATAAAAGCGACAGAGAATTCTATGAGTTTTCAGGGTTGGTCATCTGAACTATAATTGTTTGCACTAAGCCCCGCTACTAACCTTTAATTTCCTTTGACACTCCCTTCCTGTCATCATCATCGGCTGCTCGTTGGTCTAGCGGTGAACACACTCGAGAGATCGTAAGTTCGTTTCCGATTGCAGGCCAACAATGTGTACAAATGGCCTTAGACTGGGTGTTTTCACTATAACACAGGGTATTCTAGTTGCGACCAGGACAAATCGTCATCATCATCATCAGCCATTTGACGCCCACTGCAGGATATAGGCCTCCCTCATGGTTTCCAAGCTTCCCGGTCTTGTGCCGTCCGCCTCCAGCGACTTCCCGCCATCAGGACAAGTGATTGTGTGGAAAATATTGCTGTTATTTATTGTTGCATACCTGAGTTTGAATTGTGATTAGTTACAGTTATCTATTCAAATTCAATATAAAGTAGTCCTACTGTTGGGCTTATTTACTGTCCGATTTAGCCCCGTGAGATAGTCTCAATCTGGTAATTGTTTCCTTGGGCTGACGGCCGTCATAGCCTGCGCCAGGCTTTACGAGCTACCGCGCTTGACGCTCGCAAATAGATCGCCGGATTTATCGCTTTACTTCATTAGATGTTGTCAGACTCTTGTTTGATTTTGGGTAATTGCCTCAGTAACCACGTATGAAGAATTCGTGTTGGTTTCTAGTTCCGCTAGACACGATTGATTGTTGAACAGAAAGGTAGTTCTCTGATTATAACGTGTATCAACTTGATACTATCAAGTCGATGTCGAGCGACAATAATGAAAAGGGATTTTTTTATTTCTTTTTGCAGTGCTTTCTATAATCAGTGCCATCTATAATGCAGCGCTAGCCCCAACTTCTCTGCATGGTAGTGAAACCTTGGTATGGCAGAATAATTAAAAAAGTAGTATTAATGCAGTACAACGCTTGAAGACTTACATTTACATGCGGACTTAAAGCAGCAATGGAATGACAAAGACACTAACCCGACACTTTCTTGGTGAAAAATGCGAATGAATATTGGTGGGTACTGGGCAGACCCTTTCAATGACGCTGATCTCAGTGTTCTTACCGACTGTTGGTTAGTACAACAACGATGTATTTTTTACAATACACACAGTCTACAAGTTTCAACCAACGAAATCGAAATAAATACGTTGCGTTCCATTAAAGTTAATGAAATATTTAAAAAGCGAGTTTCGTTACTGATTCATCATCTACCCATTATGTCCCCACCGAGGGGCACGGGTCTCTTCCCTGAGGAAGGTATAGGCCATACTCCACCACGGGGGCCAAGTCCGGATTGGTGGAGGCTTGTAGACTAGTGGCTCGTCTACTGTCAGAAGTTGTCAAGCCGCCCTAAGGCCTCTGACTTGGCTTAACGACTGCCATCCATCGACGGCAGCCGGCACCAACAGCTTAACGTGCCTTGCGAAGCACAGAACCGCTCGGAAAAATGCCACTAGCGTTAGGCATAGACGGTGACCCATCCATGCACTGAACGCGCCCTGTGTTGCTTAACCTTCGTGATCGTTTAAGATCACTCAGGCAGCCGGGGCTACGAGTGTTACTGATTAAAAAATAGAAGTAGATAGACAAAATTTTTTTGCGTACCAGAAATTACTTACAGGAAGGAGAGTGGCAAGTGGTCACTGCGGAATATAGGCATGAGTTTAAGTATGTGTATGTATGTCAACAAATTTTAAACTGAAACATAAGCTTATTGAATTCCATTTAAATAGTCACAATATTCTGTTTGTTGGCATATCAATATATAAGTAAGGACACAAAGCTCGCAGTAATTAAAGCAAATATCTCTAGAGTGAAGGGTCACAGAATCACAGTTGAGATCAGAAGGGAGTCGTGTCTAGGATGGACGCGGGCGGGTAGAGATAGCAGACGTTATGGAAGTGTTTATTACTGGCTTTATTACTCGGTGGAGAAAGGCTTCTGCCATTATAGGAAGGCGAAGAAAGGCCACTTCAATTTGTTTACTGGTCGCTGGTATTAATCACCCTACAATATGCTGTAAGTTTCTTATACACATTCTATACACATTCCACTAAAATATGATGTACGTCTTCGATTACTCGATATTCTGCACAGTTCGGAGATGGCACTTTTTTCATCAGAAAGCCGAACTTATTCAGTGGGATGTGGCCGGATTGTATTTTTGTATCTGTAGTGATGACTAGGTAATCTTCCTTTAACCTATAAAATTGTTGGTTTCATCTAATGTTGGTTTTCAGTTGCCACTTAAACATTCAATGTCAGCGTCTGTGCTTATTCTGTTTAAAGTAAACTGTAGAAAACGCTGCTGGTTGTACAATTATATAGTGTTTATGTTATTAAGTTACAGTAATGTGTTTGTACAACTGTTTGTTTTCTCTAATAAATAACAATAAATCCTAATTGAGAATCAGAGGTAGAAGCAAATTGTAATATTAAGCACTATATGGTTTAAACATAAAGTTGTAACAAAATCAAATCACAATCATACATTTGTTATTTAATACGTGTAAGGTATAATAACGTCCACACAATCAATTGTTCTGGTCCCAAACTTGGATGCCCTGTGCTATGGTAACGGGGCAAGGACAGCACAAACATAGAAATACACCTCAGAGGCCATTTGTACAAATTTATTAATTGCTATGTCTTGGTAGTCAAACGTATTAACCGCTAGCGGTTAACGACCAACGAGGCAGTCATTGATGACGTATTATTCTGGACAATCCATTTAAGTATAATGAAGTCGTTTTTTTGTAGCCTATAATATACGTCTCACTACAGGGCACAGGCCTTCTCTCAGTGAGAGAGTATGGGCTTAATTAGCACGCGTGCCCACCGCGGATTGGCAATTAAGGGTATGGGAACACCTCAGACACTCAGGTTTCCTCGCGATGTTTTCCTTCACAGTTAGCGAGTGGTATTGCTACTATAACTTCACAAATGTACGTAACAAAGCCGTTGGTACAGTCAACAGCAGGTCAACCTTTATATTTTTATTGCAAACTCAAATTTTTGTTACAAGTATGCCAACCTATGTATTTTTCTTTGATTGTTTATGTAGTATATTCTTTTCATTATTGCATTAAGTATATTATATTTTCGGGTAGGCGTATATATTTATATTAATATTGTTTTGTTATTTGTGTAAATATCTAAGTAGTTTATCATGTGCACGTGCGTAGACCCGTTTCACACCTCTGCTCCGACTCACCAAGGTTTGCTGGAAGAAATCTCCCACAGAGGTAAGCTCGCCATTGTACGTGTATTTTCTTTTGTTACCTTTCGTGGTACTTAATGTAACCGATTAGAGTGCACGTATGTAAAGGTTGATGTGCTGTCGACTCCACATGCCGGGATTCGAACTCATAACCTCCCGAATGAGAAGCTGGCGTGTTACCGCTCCGCTACCACCGTTATAAAGACATTTTAGTAGGTACAGGATGAGTGTGTTTTTGCCTAGTTACCATAGCACAGTATCCTAGTTTAGGACCAGAATAAGATATTAACTCCCGGTTTCTCGTACACTCACGAGCTGTTAATCTACTGTTAACAGCTGTCAGTGGTTTTTTTTGTACTTTGGTCAATTTACAGTTTTTAACAGTAGATTAACAGCGTGTTAGTGTACGAGAAACTGGGGGTGAGTTGTGTAAACTTGTGTGGAAGTTATTATTATTGCAAGTAATTTTAAATTGGTTTTGAAAATATTTGTTCAAGAACGAAATATTTTTTAATTCGTTTATCTATTTCTACATTTAGAAGTTCCGAAATAACCTAGCTGAGATTTATGGGATACCGCCGTTTAGCCAAAGTATTTTTCGCCAAATTTTACTTCCCAATAAACTTATGGCATCAGTTTCATTTCCCAAATGAAACTTTAGCAAGTTTTCATTTCGCATTTTATTCATTTGGTCAAATTATCATTTCGCATAATTTTACTGCGTCAAGTTTTATTAAGACAAAAAAGTGGGTTAGGTTAGGTTAGAACTGTGACCCCCCACAGACACCAACTGTTACCATAAAAGTGGGTTAAGTTAGATTAGAACTGCGACCCCACAAAAACGAACTGCGACAAAAACCGAAAGTAGGTT
This sequence comes from Yponomeuta malinellus, assembly GCA_947308005.1. Taxonomy (NCBI): domain Eukaryota; kingdom Metazoa; phylum Arthropoda; class Insecta; order Lepidoptera; family Yponomeutidae; genus Yponomeuta; species Yponomeuta malinellus. Next base: position 310,830 of record OX371003.1, on the reverse strand, counting down.
AAGTAAGAAAATTTTGACCAAGTATTTATTTGGTAAACAATAACTTGCCATAATAACTTTTGCTAACTGTTTATTTGCTTTAAGTTGTTTTGAGAAATGTTTTTTTGCCAAGTGATAATTTGCGGAAAATAGTTTGGGAAGTAATACTTTGGGAAACGATTTTTGGCAATACATTAGTAAACTGAGATTTATATGTCTAATTAGAGAGCCCTGCGTTTGTTACCGTCTTTGGAACCATCCTTGCGTATGTTTTTCTTCTGCGGACGGTAATGCTCGGATCGTGCCTCACAGGGTAGCTCGGCTTTCTGTTACCGTTTCCGTGCATTCACGACTTCATTGTGCTCCTGACTGGCCCCGCCACTCTCACGGAAGAATGTGACTGCAGCATGTGGAACAAGTCTCAGTAAATACTGCATGGTGTACTGTAGACCGCTGATCAGCCTACATTTTGAACTTTGGACTGATTTTGTGTTAAAAGCATAAATTGGCATTATAATTATCGATATAAGTGATACGACCACAAATTGTGTATCACTACTTAGATTTAAGGAATTATTTGTAATTATTTCACCTGGTTGTGCGATAAAGTGTTCTCTATCTCTATCTCTGTCTATCTATAATTGACTGACGATTACTATGTGTAGTATAAGTATAATCCGCCTATATGCGTCATACTGCAAGACCCACGCCATCTCTCGAGACAATGTGTGTCCAATGCGAATTAGCACTTTTAAGCTCTAAGGTATGTATACATCTCAGACTCTCAGGTTTCGTCAGGATGATTTCCTTCACTGTTAGCTATTTTAATAAATATTTAGGTACTTTTATACAATAATGTGAATCCGTCACCTTAGATGACATACCACGTCCATTTTTAAATGATTACATAATTTACATACATTATTATGCCACTGTCTGCGGTTTTTCTTGTTTTGTTGGCAAAATCAGAGAAATCCCGTGACTCATACTGGCCTGCTTAACAAATATGTATTCCTATTGTTATAATTCTGTTTATGACAATTTGTTTTGTGTGTAATAAATAAATAGTTTCCAATTCGATTCAATAATGTTATTACGAAAGATTCAGGTCTATGTACTTCTGGCTGTACAGTCTACTTTATGTCCCCCTGCACTATACTCGCGATAAGTTACAGGCAAATTTGCATGTAAATTGTAAAGGTTAATGTGCTGCCGACTGCACCCGCTGCAAATGTTTCTTTACGTTTAAGAGAAGCTACCCTCTGAGATTCATTTAAATAGGTATCGTAGGAAGAGTCTCTTTTACTTAATATTTTAAGTGCGTCCCAAGCGGACATACTTCGACCGAATAGGGGATGCATTAACGAAGGGCAACATAAAAAGTACCAGAAACCGGCGTGCGTGCAAGCAACGCGGATATATTAATGTTGATGATGCGAAAGAGGTGTGTCAGGATCGTGGCGAGTGGCAGACGCTGGTCTCTGCCTGCCCCTCCGTGGTATAGGTGTGAGTTTATGTAATGTAACTTTTAAGTGGGTATTACCATATTTATTTTAAGATTCAGCAGTATTTATACAAACATCTAAGCAACATAAACAAGACGGATAATGAATATAAGCACTCCGGGGAAACACTTGGACAATAATTATCAGACATCTGAAATGTATTTACCGTGAGCTGAATTATTTAGCTGTGACAAGTACCTACGCTCGATGTTTTTATTCGTGAAACGCGCCTTGAAAGTCTCAAGTAGGTAGGTATACTTTAGTACGGCCACTAATTTCGGATTTTCTCTTCAGTATAAATCTACAAGACGCAAATGGACCCACAGTGCCGTGACTTTGACTAAACGAATTCTCACGACCACATGCGCAAAACGCTGACTTATACACAAATAGGTTCATTCTTAAACTCATGCCTGTATTCTTAACTTAATTCCGGGATCACTTACTTGAATTTTTGTCGGAATAGACCGACCAGGTTTCGCTCTTTCAAAGATAAAATAAAAAAATTATTATTGCCTCATCAAAAAACAACTTAAAAGAAAGTAAGGCTTAACTATATTATGATGTAAAATAAGGCAAAAGCTGATGCCTATTCGAAGAGCTTAGTTGTGGTAAGTAGACGGTGCCTGTGTCCTGGAGGGGTTCTTTGCTTCATACGCTTTCGCTAATTTATCGACGCACGTCCGCTCGGGGCGTCGCTTACTGGCCCTTACACATTGGCCCGATACATTTGTTTCGTCACTTTTTCTTTCTTCACCCTCTCCATATGTCCAAAGGAACATTCCTTTCTGAAGTCTAATACATTGAAATGGGAAACTATGTATTTAAATTATCGGCGAAATTAATATTTGATTAGCAACAGTTTGTTTGATAATTAATTTGGTAACCAGTATAAATAAATGAGGTCACCAAGTCAATCAAGCATAGTCAGCAATATTAATACAAAAAAAACGTCTCATATTTATTTTATTTTCCTTTGGCCAATTTCGAGTTTTCCGCTGATCACTTTTTAACTTTTCTGCCGACATCAAATGATCTTTATTGCTGATGGAAAATATTTTTGTAGAGCTATATACCAACATCGTATTGTCTTGCTAATTGTTCAAACAATGTTCAAATATAGAGACGGCTGCAGTAGTGTGGGTGAGCAGCGAGCTCTGTGCCGCTGTGGTGTGAAGGAACTGCGGCGGGCGAAGCCGCAAAGTGGGTGACCCGGCTTGGGGCCAACAATTCATAAAATAGAGGAAGTGGCTCAATTTACGCCCCAACTTTTGCGTCGTTCGCCTCGCCCGACCGCGCGCTCTGTAAACAACCTCGCCCGGGCGGTAACACGCAGAAGATTGTTCCAATATCAACTTGCTTACACTACAACTTGTAAAGCTATCTTGACTGTAAGATTCAAATGAAAATGAGAGGTTGTAACGCAAAAAGCGAATTGGTTTATGAGGCAAACATTTTTCTCTGCCATGCCAACTCCTTTGAGATATAAGCGTAAGCTTATGTACGTAACACAACACTAATATGCGCAAATGATCTGCTAATAGAGACTGGATTATACAACATGCTTTACAAAAATCGGAAGGGCCTCGTTACGTTCGTCTTTCTCCCTCCTCCTCACTTTCTCTCTGATAGTTGTTTACTTGTTTATATTCCATTTCGATATATTCCATTTCCAACAACTTGCTGTCCTGTAACCTACATCATAATACACTTCGTCATTTTCAAAGGCTCATTGAAGTCTTCTCTGCACTACATAGTCTAGTGACAAATAACATTCAATGCGTTCCATACTAAGCTTCAGTAAATATACTTGAATTTTGTGCAGTTTAAAAACCATAGCTATCGAATACGCTAGTTTATTTTTTTTAAAAAGGCATTTTCCAAAATATCTCGACAAAAATTCGAAACATTGGTAGCCAGCCAGAGCGGATCATTGTTTTGATAGACGGAGATGTGGTACTACTAATTGTTCGCTAATTTTTTAAAACAAGATTACAAAATTCCAAACAAGATTTCTCAACTCAATTTTTATTTTATCTTGTTAAGTCAAGTCAACTTACAAGTAATGAAGTGTTAATAGACGCCATTTATAATCACTAACAACATAATTTTTTTATCAACCATTTTTAATTTAATCCACCCAGATTTCAGCGTCTATAAATGAAGCAGCTAATATTTTTTCACCATTTCAGACATATTATTCATATCTGAAATTGTGAAAAAATATTTAATATAAACAGGACAAGTGTGAGTCGGACCTTACCACCGAGGGTTCCGTACAGATTATAAATAGTTTAAGAATCGAGTCTCGCAGTTTTTTTGAGCTTTTCCCGAACTTCAAAGACAATTTTTTTTTATGATTGAATTACAAATGTACAGTTTAAAGATTTTTTCCCTGGACTTGTAGTATAAGACAATATTACTTGCCAAATTTTTATAGTTCTAGGTAAACGGAAAAAACCCAATAAATTTTTATTCCCTTGAGTGTCGAAATATAAGTTTTTTTGCGGCCGTATGTTTTTTTACGTTAATTTAGAAGTTTGATTTTTTCACAGCTTCAAAGGACTGTAAACCTGAGTGTATTGTTTTAATTTCAACTCGATACCTCCACGCGTTCCCGAGATAAAGGGTCTTGACAGACAGACGAATGGACGGTCGGACGGATGGACGGATAGACGGAGAGACGGACGGACGGACGGACAACAAAGTGATCTTATTAGGGTTCCGGTTTTTCCTTTTGAGGTACAGAACCCTAAAATTGTAAGTATAAATAGCGGTGGAAGTGTAGCTTAGAACGCCGAGCTCACATTCAGGAGGTTGTAGGTTCGAAAATTCTTGTACCAATGATTTTCTTTTCTAAGTTACGTAGATTTGTCAAGTTGGAGCAACAATACCACTCGCTAACGGTGAAGGAAAACATCGTGGAAACCTGAGTGTCTGAGGAGTTCACATACCTCAGCGCTTGAAATTGCCAATCCGCGGTGATTAAGCCCATACTCTCTCTACCTCTGACACCGTGCCGTGCGAGAGAAGGACTGTGCCCTGCATTGGGCACATGTATATGTAAAAAAAATATTAGTACAATGGTTATCTCCTTAAATTCTACAGCGCCTTTCAGAACCATGTTGTATTAATACTTACTAATATTATAAACGCGAAAGTTTGTATGTATGGATGGATGTTTGTTACTCTCTCACGCAAAAACGGCTGAACGGATACGGATGAAATTTTGCACAGAGCTAGATTATAGTCTGGATTAGCACATAGACTATTTTTTATCCCGGAAAAATACACATCAAAATTACTACGCAAACGAAGTCGCGGGCAACAGCCAGTTAATATTAAATGTAGGCCTATGCCCAATAGTGGGCTGATTAGAAATCTAACTTATAGCTTCTTAGGCTTCTAGTTTTGTGTCTTAGTTGTGGGACGTTTAGAGTTTATTGATCGGCAAGAACGTACAGTATAATTTTCATCACAAAATTTGCAGCATTCAGTCCGTAGCGTCGCAACTCAACATGTGCGCTTTCTGATTACTTTCGAACTTGCAAGTTGCAATAAAAATGCATTCAAATTACCTCCCCTCTTGACTTGGAAGTTTTCCGCATTAGCATGCGCGGAAATGACTGTACGGTTTAATGTAAAACTTTTACGATTGCTGGGGCCGATTCGGAGTTTCGAACAAATACGAGACTAAGCGTATAATGCTAATTCAAGTTGAAGATTTCCCTCGACACTCGCGGGGATCCCATAATCATTACCCGAACTTGGCGGAGCATGCGACTACTTGGGGAGTAGAGCTGCCACCGCCAGCTCCTGTCTTCAATTATTTAAAAGAGTGCGCTGGATTAAAAATTTAAAATACTGAGCTGTCAGCGGCGGGCCGTGCTCAAACTCCAGTTTTGACGAAGTAGAAAAGTTTATATTAAATTTAAACAAGTGCGCGCGCGAAGATGAATCGTGAGCACACGTCCCCCCTCTGCTCCCCCAGAGCTGCTAAATAACGACAATCTAGTTTTAATTGCCGCTATTTGTCTGGCGCGCGCGGATTGCGCGGCGATGGGCCGTTTGCCGCGCTTAACATATTAATGAAGGCGATGTGCCAAAAATTAGGGAGACCTCACTAAACTTCGGCCACTCAATCTTGCCGCCCAATGGAAACAAGATTATAAAGTGGCGCTTAAAAGTTTTCGGCTAGGACGTAATTAAAGCACCACGAAAATGGAGCCGGTCGTAAATAATGTGAATAAAATGCTCGTCTAAGTATCGATAAGATGGGAGTTTAATGCGGCAATATGCAGTGATGCTGATGCGCGGTGTCAGAGGTCCTTTATTTCTATTTCCTTGCATAGTGCAGCCTCTCAATAATCATTTACAACAGAAGGACCATGTATTTTCGTAATTTTTTTTTCACGTTTTCTACTACACCCACGCACATGAAATCTGAAATCAATAATTTATTTCAACGTAAATAATTTACATTCTGTCTGCTGAATGTCCGTGTACTATGTTACTATGTTAGCCGCTGCCTTCGGGCCGTATTTGTAGTGGAGAAAAAGGCAGCGGGAAAAAAAACTCCACTCTGACCATCTTTTCTCAAATCATCTTAAACTTATGCATCAAAACCTATATGATATGATTCCGTGATAGCCACCAATAACTTTAAAAGCCAAAATAACACTTCTTACAAGAGTAGGAAAAACATTAATGCTGCCATTACATTAACATTAACAAAACATTAACACAACACGTTTATTGATTCACCCAAGGCCTATTGGGTGACTAGCCACTACTAGCCAATCGGTTCATGATAGACAGATAGAGATAAAGAAGACTTTATTGCACAGCCAGAAAACCAAGAAGAACAATTATTATTTCTTAAATCTAAGTAGATTTCATAACCTTAAGTTCATATTAATAAAACTCTTTAAGCTCTGAGATCGCTGCGCTGTCAAGTTATTGTTGCTGAAACTTGAAATTGGCGACGTCAGTGATAAGAGTATCCCTTAGCAACGGGAGCTTTCTGGCCTTCACGCCTTAGAATCAAATAAGACTAAGCTAATGCTGTTTTGTACATGTTTTAACCATAAACAATTAACAACTATAAGTAAGAGTTGTACTTCGGACCCGTAACATGCGCAGCCAGCGGCTGCACCGCCGGCGCCCGCGCCACTTGCTCTTTAATGACTCTATTAAAAAGATTAATGGCGGCTATCCTCTAAAACATCTCCGCTTTTCGTTGGCGTACAAATTTAATTAATGTCGATACCATCTTTTGAGCGGTTCTTTTTTACATTCATTGCTTTGGTTAACTTGAACCTTCGATATTGTATCTATATTCTATGAACGGTGTTCCCAACTTATACAACAATTCTGTAAGTGGGGTTATATATTTTAATTTCCTCTACTATGCGGTTGATATGAACAAGAAATAAAAGCAACTAGAATGTGCGATGCCACAGATGCGTTTTATTCTTCTCCTTAGGCTAGGATCACCACGTTAGCGGAGTTAATAGGTTTATAAGAATGTCTCAGTCGTTTTGCTTCGTTTATCCGAGCTCATCGTCTTTGGCCGCGTATCGACCGGCGCCGGCCACGCGAGCTGGCCTAATTTGGCGCTGCAGCTTTTTGTACGCCTCTTGCTATGGCTGTGAGGCTGCTTCAAGCTCCGCGGGCAACGCTCCCACTCGCTCTACAGGCTTGTACAAGAATCAACTAAGTGTCCTTGATACCCCTTGCACCCAATGTAATGTAAAAATTGAACAAACTATTCCCGAATGCTTCAACGAAGAATTCTAACTGTTTATGATATAAAAAACGAGAAGGTCATGGGTTCGAATCCCAACATATACTAAGGACATTGTTTTCTAAGTTACGTACATTTGTGAAGTCATAGTAGCAATACCACTCGCTAACGGTGAAAGAAGACATTATGAGAAAACCTGAGTGTTTGATGTGTTCACATACCTCAGCGCTTGAAATTTCCAATCCGAGGTGGAAACCCGTGGTGATTAAGCCCATGCTCTCTCTGAGATAATTGCTGTGCCCTAAAAGAAGACGTATATAGACTACATTATATGATAAGAAACGGTTTAAAATGTAATGTACTTAAAGGTTGAAAACAGCCCAAGTTTCGGTAATTTATCATGTTGTCTCACGAACAATTTAATTGACTGCTATCACCATATCGCGAGTGTTTCCTACTGTGATGGTATCATAACGTAAGAAATATATTTTTAGATATCTGGTACCACTCTGAATCTGAGGTATATACGGTATTAAGTACACTGCATCTTAGAAGTTTCTGAATAACTTGACAATTCTCGTGCGAAGCTAATCAAAATGTTACAAAAACTTGACATATTCTGCCTAAGCTGGAGACTGTCCTGGCATATAAATCCGTGGTCTTGGGAGAGTTCCTAGTTTACCTGCTTCTAAGACAAGTAACATATGGGTTTCTGGATATCGTGGCAGTAGTATGCATATCTAATGATCACGTATATACCTGTGTGATTCACGGCGCGAACTCGCGTCGATGCGCAACGCAACTCGCCGACAACTTCCCAAGTTACCCGAACAAGTTTAAACGGAAACTCACTGGAAATTCAATTTGCATTCGTATTCCTGAAGGATATATTGGATTCAGATGTGTAAAAATACGGCTGTTTCCGACTGCTTGATTCCGCGATTGCTTAGATGTAGAGCAACATATATATGTACGTCTATTGTTTTCATTTATAATTTATAAAGCTTAAAATGGCCGATTCAACGAAATGAAGTATCTAAGGTAATTCATTATTATTTACTTATTTTTCGTCTGCAAAATACTCGTATGCAACGTGTTAAAAATACAACGACGTGATTTCTTTTCAAAAATGTACTTTCTCGCCAAAAATGGCTTAAGCCCCAAGATCCTAAATTTGACGCAAACTTAACTTTGACATTACTTAGGTATATTTTTAACGTAAACTTGAACGAATTGGTTCTTCTGTTCACTCCTCTTTTACGCGAGTGAACCTATGGGCGTTACACGACAAATTATTCACTTCCTTGATTTCCATCTGCACTATTACATTACTTCCAACTCCTATCAATCCTCTTTCTGAATACACGTTCATTTAATCCTTGTCCCGATCAAACAATATCATACTCAATCAAATTCGCTGCGGAAATATATCAAGTGAGATATCAAGCTGGAGATGTTTAGAAAGGAGCGTCGCTCGGCTCGGTACAACGGAGTGGCGTAGTCGGTACTCGCGCGCGGTTCGGGAGTAGGGCTCCGCTGTCGGGACTCGGCTCGCGGAGTCACAAGCAACCGGCAGTGGCGCTCCGACTGCCGACCGCACAGGGCGACTCCGCGCGTCCGCGCCTGCACCGCTACGAGCTCGAACACGCGTCACCGACTCGACGTTCTCGAAAAAGTTCTCTTAACATTTTTTTGCTAATTTTAACAGCATAGTCTACAATTTCTCCACTGTTAATAAACTGCTTTTCTCTCTCGTGGACTGCGGCAAAAGTCGCCAGTTTTCACGCACAATGTATCACTGTCTCCGCAAGAGATAGGCTCGGGAGCCCCACGGGAGCTGAAGATGTCGCGGCCCCGCACAGCGAGTTACATTTCATGAGAGCGCGGCGACGATGATCGTGAAAGTGGGCGGGAAGGCCGCGGCCAAGCCGCCGGCGCCCGAGGTCAAGAAGGAGAAGGAAGAGAAAAAAGAAGAGAAGAAAAAGAAATGGGAGAGGTGCACGGAGCGGTGCGCCGGGGACCCTTGGCTGTACTGCTGTGTGTTGTGGTGTGCGTGCGCGATGAGTCTAGTTTCGAGCGGGTACAGCCTGCACCGGCAGCAGGCTCTGGCGGGACGGCTGGCGCTGCTAGAGGAGCAGCAGCGCGCGCTGCGGGCCGCCGTGCTGGAGCCGCAGCAGCCGCTGATGGAGCGGCTGCGGCGCGAGGTGCTGGCGCGCCCGCCGCCGCACTGGCGCCCCGCGAGGAGCATCCGGGATTACGGGGACTGCGTGTGCCCGCCAGGTCAGTCTGCGTTGTGGTTTTATTATTATTGTAATTTATTGCAAACGAAACATTTAACAGGACATTACATAAGAAATAACATGTACAAAGGTGAGCTTATCTCTGTAAGAGATTTCTTCCAGGAAACCTTGGAGAATGGGGGAAGCAGTAAAAAGTTTTATGTCATTTGTAGTTTGGGTGGTTTTTTTTAACTAAGATGTTTCTTCGCTTAGACTAGAGTCAATAGCTAACCTGTCTTAATTAAAAAACCCAACAACGTGCTTGCCTGGTAAAGGCCAGTTTTCTCTTGTTTCAAAAACGTCCAAAAAGTTAAATAAAAGTGGCGTGAAAATAGAGGACGGCAACGCATGCCGTTCTCATACATAACAAACAAATTCGCGATTCGTTTGGTGCGAATTGAATCCACGGCAATGTCGTGCATATGAACCTGCTAATTAGTTGTCCGATTGATTTAATCGATCTTCTCCTTTTTAGTCAGTTGAGTGTAAAGGACATGCTTCGATGATCATATACAAAAGAAGTTGCACCAAACTCGCGACGCTGATACGTAATAACTCTAATAAGTCTTGCGGTTGTTTAGTGGCTAAACTCAAGAAGTAAACATTGTAAGACCTGTTAAATATATAACTGACTTGTACCAATTTGAAATTTTTACTTAATTAGGTAACTTTTAAACAAAATAACGTGACATTAAAAACATTTATTTAAAGTTAGATCCCAAGAAATTCATTTTGTTTGGATAAACATATACGTACATAAACTCACGCCTGTATCCCGGAGGGGTAGGTAGAGACCAGGGTTTGTCACTGGCCAAGACCCTCTTTTGCTTCATAAACATTAATTAGTCACTGCATGCACGCACGCCGGTTTCGGGTACTTTTTATCTTACCTTCCCTTAATAGATCCCCAAAAGAAAAATATATGTACAAATTTTGTTTGTACCAAATATTTAGTCTGTAATTTATTTCACAAATAGAGAAGAGAATTCTTGTCTTTTACTCTTTCTACACAGCGTTTTGGACGAGAATTTGTGATAAGATCGTCTCACCGTCTACGTCTTCGCTTTAGCCTGTCGTACGGACGTGATAAAAATATTATTTGTGTCTTATTCCGCGATGTTTCTTCCAACATTGCAGGCGGAGGGACAAACTGGAATATTATAAGATGAAACACAAGCCGAGATACTGAATAGAGAACGGTCTTAAAGTCGAAAATAGCGTTATTATTGAAACTAGCAAGAAGCTGCATAAACCGGGAGAATATAAGACGCCTGTTGTGGAGCTGGATGCTGTCAGTTGTCATTTGAAATTTAAATTCCCCACACCTACAGCGTATCACACACGCGGCGGTGAAAAATGAATTTAATTTTAATAAATAAATTAATCTCGTATGTATGTGTAGACTCACACATTTGAATATTTCACGTGTGATACGTTTCGGATAGAGAATTTAGAGAGGATAAATATTTGGGAATCATGAATAAATGAATCCAATCATGGGAGCTAATTCGGCGGTAGAGTACCTCGCTGTGAATACGCAGTGATGCACCTAGTTCGTCAATAGCCTCGCGACCACCATAGCATGATACCACTACATAACACTCGCGGGGCGGACCGCGGTGCTCCGCTGCGATGCAACTCCACTTTAGAGCTTTGTTTCGATAACTTTATTCATGGCGCCGCATCGAGCCGGGATTCGCATTCATGACGACTGATCTCATTATTGTTGTTAATGCCGCGGCCATTAATGATACAGATTAAAATTTCCACGAGCGAATTGCCGCCATGAATAATACAAGTTTTACGATGTAAATGAAATTTGAACACAATAAAGGCTTTCAGCCGCCGCCGACCGATGAGTTTGAATTTGTCGAAACAATTTGGAATTTGTGCGTCAAACAACTACTCTCGACGTTTTGTAAACGAAATTATCGCTGTTGTGTTGTGGAAATTCAGTTAGAATACGGGTTGATTAATACAGCCAATGTGTTGCGATCAGAAACCCGTCGAGCGCGGCGCAGCAATTGACTCTCCCACATGCACCCTCAACCCGGTCGCCTGCGCCCACTCTCGGCGACACTTAAATATCAAAGCGCTCCCAGAGGCCTGTCTCTTCAAAAAAGCTATTAAATATATTTCGCGAGTCGCCGCGACGTAGATAATCCCTGCTGGAAAGCTGTCACCCCGCCCCGCCCCCCGCGCGCCGCGGCCCCCTCCCCGCGGGCCCGGGGGGGCTCTGATCGAAAAAATGATAAACGCCTGGTGTCGACGATTGCGCTGAGGGTGACAGTTTTTATTTAAAAGCCAGGATAAGCCGTGTTAATAAAGAAATAGAGCAGCTATTAGCTGAGATCGGGTCGCACTATTAGTTTGATGAAACATCTGCCGGAGAAGGCGTTTTAATAAATTTAAAACGAGTCTTTTTCGAGTTCCCTCATCAGTCACGTCGGTTTATCCGCGGAGCAGTTATATTTCCAGTCGGTGCTAATCCGCCGCAACTCCACTATTTCAAACACTAAGCCGAGAGTAATAGCCAGATCTATCGCGTTAATGGTTCACTTAGCAGCATATGTGCCACTCTTAGATAACCATTTATCACTCATCTGGGTGACCATTTTTTTTACCAAATTCTCGTAAAACGCTTAAAACCCGCCATAAATCTCTCAGCACTGGTAACTGTGACAGTTTCTACAAATTCAACCGCATAAAAACTTGTTAATAATGAAACCAACGACAAGCGGGATAATAAAAAGCCCACACGTTTAAAGACTACAAACTCCAACACAAAGAATAAAGAAAACCAGTCAAATAAACAAATCAAACTCAACAGAAGAGGGGTAAAAAGCTCTCACACACACATACGTGGGTGACACAGCGCACTAGAGGCGATAGAAGTGACGCGTGCGCGTGACAGCGACCACCCCTCGATACGCCACGATTATTGGCAGGACACAAACACTCTGTATAATATAACAGAAGATTCGATCTGTTATTTTATTATATTCGATTCGATTCGGCCCCAATTTCAATTATCTGGATAACTTTATTATTCTCATGTATTTTGCATATTTTTTTTCGTTTGCGGTGATTAATTTTCTACCTAAAATTTTTATCTTTTTCATTCCTCCTCTGTTTCCAAAAAAAGGCCTTTGCCCTGCAGCAGAATGAATAAAAACTGCTTTTGCTTGGTTTTATTGTAATCGGATGAGCCCGACCGAAAAACTTAGTCAAATTACAACTAAATTGATCCAAAATACGAGTAACATAAGTAATGTAGTAGTTTTAGAACTGAAACTTTCGTAAGCACTACACACTATTAACTTTATCCCGGAATTAGGGAACTTTCAAGTAAGTAATTCCAGCATCTATTTATTTTTAAGTAAATAATGTGGAAGGCTGGATGCTGGATGCGCTGGATGCAAACCGCTACCAACCGGTCTTTTTGGAAATCCATGGAGGAGGCTTATGTCCAGCAGTGGGCTTCTTGTGGCTGAATGATGATGATGATGATGAATGTGGAAAAATGTAAGTGTGTGTTTGAATTAACTTAATAATGTGGTAGTGTTTACAAAAGTGTTAATTGAAAGAAAAACCTCTAAAGAGCCAACCTTCTGAAGTAGTTTGTTGCCGGTGGTGTGTTCGGTCCCACGCTCGCTCCATCGTTCACTCCGACAGAACGACCATAAGCTGAATTATGTGCGACGATTACCGCCACAGACCGGATTTCTGAGTTATTAGGCGATAGGGAGAAATATTTACACGTAATGCGGGGGGAATCGGCCATCAGTGTACTTATTGGCAGTAATTTATTAGGTATTTACACATATTTTGCTGCGCTTTGCCACTGTTTAGACGGTTTCTCATTTATGTAAGTTTCTTTTATTTTTGTTCGCTTTAGCGTGCCATTCTTCTTGATAGTGTGATTTTACTGTTTGGAAGAGTTGGTAGTTTTTGAGCTAAATCACTCGGTTGCTTTAGGCAATATCGACCACATCTATCAGAAATTTAAAAAAATGCTTGCCTAGAACTGTACTGTTGCCAAAATAGGCAACTTCTCGGTAACAAATGCTTACCCGTGTTTGTGCTAAGTACTTGGCGCTGTTGTAGCTGACACAATGGAAACCCTAATAACAAGCTGAACTTTCAATGAAACGAATTCCTCGGAGCCGTTCTTAATGAGTAAATTCATTAAGGCCACACTATATCGCCAATTTAACATATAATTAATACAACAGAAGCATAGCATCAGCTTAAACCGTAGACGTCACATCTTAAAGTAGATGAAATCTTGAAGTATGACTAGCTATGGCGAGCTAGGTCTCAGCTTCAAGCTTAGCTTCTCAGCTTCTTAGTTTAACCTTATTTGAGCATCTCAGGTGGTAACTTATATTAATCGGCGACCACCAATCGGTTTTAACCTGAGAAAGTAAAAGAGGGTTATGTTTTTAGCGCGTATGTATGTATAATGTTTTTTATGGCTACGCAAGGACCAAACGGCTGGACCTTTTTTAAATAAGTTATAAGCTATGCGAATCTCACTGGCTGTTTAACGTCACAAAAGAAACCAAATATCAGACGTCAGCTTTCACATTGTTTGAAGAAATCCACTAAAAACTTCAAATAATTTTTTTTTATTATGACACAAACAAACCGAGTGCTAAAAAGTCTTAAGCAAAGCATAAACGACTAAACTGAATTAAAACCTTAACAGGAGGAACGAAACTTAAGTACAAAAAATGAAATGAGAGGTCCCGCCTGCTGAAGTTTTAAATTGAAAGCACTAATTCAGGTTTAATGTACTTGCTTAAGACTTTTAGCAATCACGTTTTTCCATAAGTTTTTTGGTCATCAATGCCGACAACAACTTTAATAAAATCACTTCTGTCGTATAAAAGTCGTAGCATGTTTTACTCCGCACAATACGGGGTCTTCTCGCATCGACATTGTTGTGGACTCAAGTTCCCGGTCGGCTTTACGCAGCTTTTGCCAATTCCTTCCTTCTTAATGACACGGCGAGGAAATTATACAACGAATCCCTTCACCCGCTTGCCACTGGCCTGTCATTTCCACTTTGTTTCAGACTCATTGAAGGAGTTTGCGAAAAGTTAGGACGTTCATTACATGCCTATTTTCGTAATACGTAAGTAATCATCTCGGTGATGATAGTTCGTGAACGTTATTAAATTATGAAGGCATCAGCAAGTTGTTTGCTGACGCAGATGTAGGCTTAACGGGGGAACTAATAGTTAATCAAAACAAGCGGTCGTTAAACAAGATAATACATAAAAGCCGAGGCAGCAGAAGCTGGGAATTTTGGTAGATAGCACAGAACTTCAGCACAAGAGAAATTGGCCCGTAAACAGTTAATCTTGCTTTCAGATATTACCTGCTTTATCGTTTCGTTAAAAAAATGCGCCAACAAGTAGTATCCCGCCTCTCCGTCTCACATAACAATGACCCGCGGACCGCGGCGGCACGCACGCACCGCTTTGAATAGATTCGAGTTCGTGTCGAGATATTTTTGAAAGTGCGTTTTAAAAAAAACACAACCTCTGTCTTTCAAAGCACCCAAAATTATTGCAGTATAGACAGTAGTAAAGGGAGCGATCACCATATTATATGCTTCATTGAAAAAGCGTGTTTTTAAGGTTCCGTAGTCCGATAAGAAACCCTTATAGTTTCGCCATATCCGTCTGTCAGACTGTCTGTCCGTCCGCGGTCTAGCGCGAATACCGGTGGTAGTAGAAAGTCTAATTTGGCATGTGTATACATATTTATCAAAGTTAATGAAAAAAACGTTGGAATATATTTTTTTACTGTACATGAAAAGTGGAGATGATTCTTTTGTTCTCGTCTGCCGCATCATGTGGGGCATCGTTAGATTGGTTGTTAAAAAATATTATAGGTGTAAAAAGACCATTTTTTATTAAGGGTTCCGTTTGCGAAATATTTGTCCGAGCAAGGCGCCCCCCTCCCCCTCTCCTGGGTAAACGGTTGATTGTAGAAACGTGAAAAAATTCAAAAGAAAAAGTATCACGGCTAAGTAGGCTTTACTAGTTAACAAGTAATAGGCAACCAACTTATAAAAGTAAAATTTCGTACAAAATCCATTGAAAATGACTTCGGTGAAGTTGTTACTTCTGTAAAAAAAACCCTCTTTCTACGGAACACTACAATGCGGGTAGCCTGACTTACCTTGGCCGGTTTTTTATTTTAACTAGGACTATGAATCTTTTGTATTTTTGCGTTCAATGTGGGAGCAGCGCCTACCGCCGAACTGATGAATTCATAATCAAGTTGGGGGCAAACGAGCAGAGTTGCCTTGCGACCGATAACGGAACAATAGTTTGCCGCAACTTTTAGCGCTGGGATCACCTAAGTGCGGAATCTTTATGAAAATAAGCGTAGTTTGTCAACTAAACTAATCAAGTGCTTGAAAGTAAAGACGACAGAAAGACTTGAGGCTTTTATTAATTTCATTGACTTGCTGTGTCCGCAGATTCCGGTGAGATTTGGATATGCTCTTGTTTCAATTTTCATCTGGTTTCACTTGCTGTGGTTTTATTATTTCAATTCAATTCAATTCAAATATTTTTATTCATTGTAAAAACAGAATGTTTACTTAATGAACGTCAAAGTTGTTAGTTTCACAATTAATGGATTATGTGGAGAAGAAACTAACAAAGAAACTCCACATTTATTCTTTTCAATTCATTCATTTCATCATCATCATCATTCAGCCACAAGAAGTCCACTGCTGGACATAGATTTCCAAAAAGACCGGTTGGAAGCGGCTTGCATCCAGCGTCTTTCTGCCACTTGGATGAGGTCATCTGTCCATCTTGTGGCTGGTCGTCCTACGCTGCATTTGCCGATATTTATTAAGTATTTGTTATTATATTTTAACCTTCTCAGTCTAATCTTGAAAATAGCAATGGCTTTCAATCGTTGTTTTCAAGATCAGAACCAGGCTAAGTTTTATATTTCTATGTATTATGTTGTTTGTATGATAGAGCAAAAACAAAAAACCAGACAAGTGCGAGTTGAACTCGCCCGCCAAGGGTTCCGTACAAATTTGTAGGTACCTACTTAGATATTATAAATAGTCCAGGAATCGAGTCTCGCAGGTCTTTCCGAGCCTTTCCAAACACCAAAGATTTTTTTTTTATGATTTAATTACAAATATATAGTTTCAGATTTTTCCTGAACTTGTAGTATAAAATTATTCTTAATTAATTACTAAGAATTATTATTAACTAATTACTTAGTTCTAGCTCAACGGAAAGTATCCTATAAATATTGATTCCCTTGAATGTCGATATATACGTTTTTTGTGGCATAAACCACAGCGTCTTTTTTTACGTTAACTTACAAGTAACTCTGATTTTTCAAAGCTTCAAGGGCCTGTAGACTTGAGTATCATCATCATCAGCCATTTAACGCCCACTGCAGGACATAGGCCTCCTTCGTGGTTTTCTAACCATGAAGCGTTTTGCCAAGAAGACTTGAGTATTTGCTTTTAATTTCAACTCGATAACTCCACGCGTTCCCGAGATAAAAGGTCTTGACCACAGATAGGTATGTCTTGACAGACAGATGGACGGACAACAAAGTGATCTTATAAGGGTTCCGTTTTTTTCCTTTTGAGGTACTGAACCCTAAAAATATGTTTATTGTGTTAAGCTTTCCCTTATTATTAGGGTTCCGTACCCAAAGGAAGCCAAATGGGACCTAAGGTACTAAGAATTCACTGTCCGTCTGTCTGGCACCAGGTTGTATCTCATGAACCGTTGGGCAGTTAAAATTTTTACAGATGATGTATTTTTGTGGCCGCTATAACAATAAATACTAAAAACAGAATAAAATAAATTTTTAAGGGCAGCTCCCATACAACAAACGTAATTTTTGAGCCGTTTTTTGCTCGATATTAATAACGGCAACAGATAGACGCTTGAAATATTCACAGAATATTTAGTTCTATATTCGCTTAAAAATAATTAATTAAATTAAAGTAAGAATTATTTAAGGGCGGCTTCCATGCAACAAACGTGATTTATTGCGATTTTTTCTCGATCTTTCTGTCTAATATTGTATAGATAATGGTACGGAACCCTTTATGCGCAAGTGCGACTCGCACTTGGCCGGTTTTTTTCGTTTTGTATTTTTATTACTTCTTGGGGTTTAGCCATAGTAACAACTAGCTACCTTTTACTATTTAAGAGATAAAGCCCTTTTATAGAACAGTCAGACAGACGTCCTTCGTAGGCATGCTAATAGGGTCTCGTTGCACCTTTTGGCTACAGAAGCTTATCAATAATAAGGATAAAGACCGAGTGGAGGTAGCTCAGAAGTTAGACCCCTTGCTTCACGTGCGTTAAATCCTGTGTTCAAATCCCAGAGTTCAAATAGTAACAACTTAAAAATACGAAGTAGCCATATCACTATCACTCGATAATGGTTAAAGAAATCGCCAATCCGCGGTAGCCATGGGTTGAGAATAATCTCATAATCTCTCTCTGAGAGAAGGCTTATAAGAATCTTATAAGGAACTCAGAGTATTAAAACCAATCAGCCAAGTTTTTATTGAAAGCAGTTAGGTATAAGGGTATAACCTGTAAAATCTCGCAGCCAACCTGGTGAGTGATTTACATGCAAATGCGCTCCTTGCGCGCAATGAGTTTGCGGCCAAAGTGGAAGATTGATTGAAAGGAGATTGAAAAGCCTCATACATACGTGCCGCGTACACACACGCTGAATAATGGAACGGCGACTTGGAACAAGTACTACAGATGCACTACTTGTTATTGCCGTGGTTTCTAACCTAGTGTAATGTGATTATACGTATTTGTGGAAAAATACATAAATAAAGTAAACAAAAATAAAAATAAACTCCGTGTGGCACCGGATTAAGAATAGCGTCACTCCATTTCCTTCCGTGGATGTCGTAGAGGCGACTCAGGAAATACATTACCAGGAGACGGCCAGCAGCGTCTTCCTGAGGTTCCAACTGCTTATCGCGATCGCATCGCCAACCCCTCTGCCAAGCGTGGCGCTTATGGCAAAACCCCTCAAGGTTAGGAAAACCATGAGAGAGGCCTATGTCCTGCAGTGGGCGTCAAATGGCTGATGATGAAATATATAAAGTTCCGTGTGGCGCCGGATTAAGAATAGCGTCACTCCATTTCCTTCCGTGGATGTCGTAGAAGGCGACTATGGAAATAAATAACCAGGAGATGGCCAGCAGCTTCTTCCTGAGATTCCAAGTCATGGTTATAAAAACCACGATGGAGGCCTGCGCCCTGCAGTGAGCGTCAAGTGGCTGATGATGATGATAAAATAAATAAATTGTATTTGTGAGTATATTGGAGGAATCGTGTTTCTATAAATGGGACCGTTAGTGTTTTTTGTGTTTATTTCTCCCAAATGTATAAATGTGTGTTATGGTGTATAAATAAAACATTATCTTGTCTTATTTGAGAGATTGAATCGCTCGTAGCCCCGGCCGCCTGAGTGATCTTAAACGATCACGAAGGTTAAGCAACACAGGGCGCGTTCAGTGCATGGATGGGTCGCCGTCTATGCCTAACGCTAGTGGCATTTTTCCGAGCGGTTCCGTGCTTCGCAAGGCACGTTAATCTGTTGGTGCCGGCTGCCGTCGATAGATGGCAGTCGTTAAGCCAAGTCAGAGGCCTTAGGGCGGCTTGACAACTTCTGACAGTAGACGAGCCACTAGTCTACAAGCCTCCACCAATCCGGACTTGGCCCCCGTGGTGGAGTATGGCCTATACCTTCCTCAGGGAAGAGACCCGTGCCCCTCGGTGGGGACATAATGGGTTGATGATGATGATTTGAGAGATTTGACTTGTTAAAATGTTTTTCAATGGGCATATCATCTATTTGAATGACTAGCGGTGCCTCGGGCGGTGCTTCGTTCGCCCATGTCCATCCTGAAGATCTATATTCAAATACTTGTCAAAGAATTTTTGAAATCGGATAAGTAGTTTCGGAGATTACCCCCTACGTACAAACATGCTTTTCCTCCTTTTGATATTAGTATATTATATACTAATTGCCTCTCACTCCATAGTAATACCATAAGTTAATGTCAAATAGTTTTCGACTTAGTTTCCATAATTAAGATAAGATAAGGATATTCTTTATTGTATACCGCATATCGACCAAATAGGGGATGTATTAGCAAAGGGCAAGATAAAAAATACCCGAAACGGGCGTGCGAAAGCGAAAGTGTCCCTGGTGTCTGCCTTCCCCTCTGGGATACAGGCGTGAGTTTATGTTATGTTATACCCCAAAAATGATTACAGAAACAGCAATTACAAAAGAAAAGATATAATTGACGGTCTTTTGGTAATAACGTTAAGTAATTGAGGTAAAAAAACAATTTATTTAAACAACTTTATTTTTCATAATTGCATGACACAATATTCATTGAGTAGTAACGAAAAAAATAATTAATTTCTTTGTTCTTCTTTGGCAGACTTGTTATAAATAACACTTAAACAGCCTTTTGAATCGACTTTTGTGTGAATAATTTTACATAAATGCACATAGGGCTCACTTATTTAAGAAAACCGTGCAAGTCGGCCTTCAACTTACATTTTAATAGTAGGTATTTCATATCTAACCGATCTTATCACAGGTAATTATTTTAAGACCACTCTAATCGACGATGAAAGAGCAGGTCTTATTTAACACAGGTTTTACCTAGTACGAGGTCTTGTCGCTTTTATAATTTTTTGTTTATAATTGCGTTGCGTCAGAATATAGGGTTAATCTCATCAGCTCATATATTAGTGAAAAGCAGCCTGTATGCTGTTAACATTTTACAACAACATCATCTGAGATATAGCATGAGCATACAATGGGAGAGTATGTGACCAAAAGTCCAAGAAAAACAGTTTAAACGGGCTTCTGTTGATAGTAATTTTGTGATTGAATAATGGAAGCTGCCGACTTCCTTGAGAACGTAATTGATTTCTGCTCACCTCCGGACGTGGTTGCCCCATTGTGCTCAACTTTCTTACGAGTTCTTGATATCACTAACTACAACAATTCTTCTATTTTCCTTGTCGACTGAAATTTATATAGGAAGTATAACTAGGAACAAATTGTCACCAGGGATGCGTTGAAAATTTGATCACTTGCAGGACTGTTCTCAATACTACGAGAACAACTGCCGGCAATACCTATAGAATTTTACTTGGTTGGGTTAGGTTAGGTAAGGTTATTGGGTTATTGCCAGTTTTGAGTTTTGTCGGCAATAATTGTCTACAACATTCCCGTTTTGAATCCCAATTGGGCAATAATGCCGGCAAGAGCACATCGCTAACTCCAACCTTCAAGAGCAGGGACTGCCTCTTGAACACAGGAATTTTGATGGTCGGTAGAGATCCCTCGTCGCACGATTCCCTAGTCGAGAATCATGTAAAACACTTCGTTAGTTCCATCAGGCGGTCCCAGCGGAGTACAGATATAAACACCAAGCGACACCACGGTATCGGCGGATGGGGCGTCGGTGACAGGACAAATGAAGGCAATTCGTTAGAGGCGCTCAGCCGTGACGCGCCGAGATCGAACCCTGAACCGTCTCGCCGGAATCCGCGGCGCTGACTCTTGTCTGCCGAGGGAGATATCTCTCAGGGCCAAGTTAGAAGCTAAAAGCGGATTTAACTGGTATCTGACTCGGTCGTCAGACTGTAGATTATTTATTACAAGTTTTGGTTACTGGTGAAGTAAAACAGATTAAAACCGATTACTTTTGAGTAAATACACTGATTACTTTGTATAACTGTACCTAGTAGTGTATCTTGAAACATATGGAGAGCTCTCGGCCAATTTTGATTATTGAAGTGGCACAATAAGAAGAATGCATATAGGTAAAGCTAGAGACAAGGCCGAGCTCCTAATAATTACAATAATAACTTCCACATAACACAATCACATGTTCTGGTCCCACATTACGATATCCCCTGTTCTATGGTAACCAGACAAAGATATCACAAAAATGGAAAACACCCAGAGGCCAAGTGTGGCAGCCTATA
Organism: Yponomeuta malinellus; assembly: GCA_947308005.1. NCBI lineage: Eukaryota > Metazoa > Arthropoda > Insecta > Lepidoptera > Yponomeutidae > Yponomeuta > Yponomeuta malinellus. Next base: position 289,262 of record OX371003.1, on the reverse strand, counting down.
CAAATTGAGGCTGCCAAACTTATACGAATCGAGTGGGAACCTCCATAGGAAATCGAACCTACGACCTCTGTTTTCGTAGACAAGCGTGTTACCGTAAGACCAGTGAGACAGTCTCGTGTGAAGTCTCTCCCGCTCATGCCTCGTGGCGTTGCTCTCAAGCATTCAATCCGGCTCCCGCCGCCGCTGATGGCGTCGCGGTGTGAACTAATTGATTCCTCTCCATAAACTCGCACAAACCAACGATATTCCGCCCGAGGAATTTAAATACGTGTTGAGTTCAGAGTGCCGATTGGGGAGCGTGTTATTCTTGGCTGCGAGGAGCGATTGATTAGTTCGCTTGAAACGAAACGATATTTCTCGAATTTCAATTCACTAGTTTTATTGCGGTTTTAGTTCAACCATCTCTAACCGGAGCGCTCAATTGCTGCGGGGACAATAATCGAGACGGAAATGGAACGTTACCAGTGTTTCGGCATCTATTCATGGTCACTACCATGAATTTTCGTGGAATCGTATTGTAAATAATTCATGAAATGTTCATGAACAATTTTAAAATAATACATGTTATTGAGAGTAATTATTGACCTGTCTGTTAAACGTTTGTCACAATATCTGTATTTACTGCACAATATCTCTACTTATGTTATATTGTCACGCCACATTACCTCTATGTACGTAACTTTTAGAATCCAATCCTTATCAATCCATAATGATCAAGTGAAAGTACGTTTTTTGGTTCACCGGGAATTTTTTATCAAAAACCTTGCAAGCTCCAATACTTTGTTACTGAAAGAATCTGTAAGGAAGCCACATATTGAAAGCTGATTGAAAAATATTATTTAAAATTTGGATCATAAGCAGCCTCTATACATCCCACTGTAGGGCACAGGCCTTCTCTCAGAGGAAGAGTATGGGCTTAACCACTCGTCTGCCGCGACACAGATCTGTGTCCAACTTAGTATGGGCCACCTATACGTTGCGTTCCGCGAAGGCAGTTCAGGAGTTAATCACCACGCGTGCCCACCGCGGATTGGCGATTTCAAGCGCTGCAGTGCGTGAATAGCTCAGACACTCAGGTTTCCTCACGATGTTTTCCTTTACCGTTAGCGAGTGGTATTGCTATTATAACTTCACAAATGTATCTACATAACTTAGAAAACAAAGTCATAGATAGGTATATGCCCGCACTGAGAATCGTACCTGGGTCTCTCGCTTCCGAGTCCAATGTAATACCCACTAGGCTACCACCGATTTGGATCAATTCAATAGAATTGAGATGCTTGAGAATTATTTGTGGCGTTACTTTGAAGGACAGGATAAGCAACAGTATAATTAGAGAACGTTGTGGAATGAAAGAGGATGTAATGATTATAATGGAATGTTGTGGTGGTGTGGACATTTGAAGAGGATTAAGGAAGAAGAGAAAGTACTTACGAGCCGGAGTCTCAACATTATGCTACGTAACCGTCTGTTACAGTGGCACATTTGGCTGATTCTTTTATACGGATGTGAGTCGTGGACCATTAAAGAGGATCTCAGAAAACGTATAGAAGCATTCGAGATGTGGTACTATAGACGCATGCCTAAAATTAGCTGGACCCAAAAGGTTACCAACGAGGAGGTTCTACGACGTGTCAAGAAGAAGCGCGAGATTCCAAATACCATCCGAAGGAGAATGATTGCATACTTGGGGCATGTATTCAGACACCCAAGACATTGTCTGCTACAACTTACAATGATGGGAAGAGAAGGCGTAGGGCGGAGAAAGAAATCCTGGTTGAGAAACCTACGGGACTGGACTGGAATCGCAAGCGCTGCTGAGCTCTTCCGCCTTGCGAGATATAGAGATAAATATGCGGAGCTGACTGCCAATCTTCGCTAGTCGACGAGGCACCATAAGAAGAAGAAGGAAGGAAAGCTGACGAAAGAAATATATCTAGCGAATGTGCGTGGAAGGGTCGACAGGGGACGTCCCAGGCGGGCATATCTATTAGGCAATAGGTCATGCAGTATCGAAAGCTAAGATAATAAGTACCCGAAACCGGTGTGCTTGCAAAGACTACATAATGAAAGTTTACAAAGCGATAAAGGTTTCTCAGGCCTGCGGCTTGTCAAGTAGCAAACGCTGGTCTCTGCCTAACCCTCCGGGATACACCCGTGAGATTATGTGCACATGTATGTAAACCTATAATTTATGAGTGTAATTTGTTTATAATGTAGACGTTTAATCGGGATCCTAGTTTGGATCCAAGACAAGTGATTGTATTGTGTGGATATTATTAATGTCTCAATATTAACTGCACTAATATATCTACTTACATACAGCGTAACACCTCTAGTTATTATTGTTGGAACAAGAATACTGAATGGCCTGTTAAGCCAATAAGCGTGAGTAGCACAAAAAGCAAAGCACTCGGGAGTTTTAAAAATAAACACTCGTAATTGGAAGGGCCCTCATTACACGCCGGAGATGTTGACTCAATCAATCCGAGGAGGCTGTTAGAGTTCCGTACATCCGATTAGGAAACGGAACCCTTGTAGGATCACTCGCGTGTCTGTCTGTCCGGCATTTTCCCTATTCTCACAGAAACTACTAAGCCGATTTTTTTAAGTTGATTCTAGGTCAAGTTATCTGTCAGGATCGTGGCAAGTGGCAGTCCCTCGTCTCTGCCTACCCCTCTGGGATACAGGCGTGAGTTTGTGTTATGTTATGTTGTGATTCTAGGTGCAGGGTATTTAGTTTATAAGAAAATCAAAGAGTGAAATTGTCACAGAAAGAGGAAAAAATGCCATTACCGCCTATTTCTGAAGGTTTTGTATTTTTTTAACACTGGTTTTCTAATGTTATTTGTGTTCCGTACTTTGTGGTTGACTTGCGCCACTTCTTAAATATCACTTAAGTGTGAAATTAAATTGATTTTTTATGAAGAATTTTAGTTAAAGGCTACGCAAGCCACTTTTGACAAAGTGAAACAAGTTGACCTAAATGTCGTATTTATTATTTTAATGCTAGAACTGTTTCATCAATTTCTTTATTACGAAATCGGGCATAACAAAATAATATAGGTAAAGTATGTGAAATTTTATGGAGTGGTGGTAAAGACCCCTCTGTGCGCGAGTTCGACACGCACTTGGCCGGTTTTTTTCTACGAGCTCGACTGTGCTGTGGCTTATTACTGGTTTAACTATGCTGAACCGTTAGCCCTTCCATTGAGTTCTCTCTTTGAATACTTGGTTACTTTTCCCTGTATTCATACAGGGAAAGGTTACCAACTATTCAAAGAACTGTTTTTTATTGATTTTGTGGTTATCGAATCTACTAATATATCTAATGTATGCGAGTAAGTGGATGATGTTAACCTCGACGTCAGGCTTACCGGTAATCTGTACATTTATGAATTTGTGGTAGCAATAACTAACGCTAACTGTGAAGGAAAACGTCGCGATTAAACCCTAGTGTCTAAGGTATTTACATCTCTCAACGCTTGCTACGTACAATGGCCCAACTATAAGGCTAAGTGCAGAAAATCTCGCGTCTAACAACTACTGATTTTCTGGAGTCATCTAATAGGTTTTGCAAATATCATATTTACTTTGAAATTACTAGCTTACCTCTCAAAATAAAGGCTATTACGATGTCCAGCATAACTTGAGGTAAACAGATATTAGTAACAATTATGTAGTACAACAAATTTCGTTTGTGTGCTACCTCTGTACAACTTGATTTAGAGTATTTAGTAAGTGGTTTCTGGGGTCAAACAGCTCCTAACCTGGACATGAATGTCTAAATTGGGTTCCATCAGGTTCGGCAGCACGTGGGCAGGTTATAATTGAGAGGTGGTCGAGCTTGTGCTCATTAAGCGGCACACTTGTGTGCCCGGCTTTTGATTCTTGCTCATCCGGTTAATATAACCGAAAACCAGCCTTCCCAATACCGCAACGATTTTCACTTAACGTAAATTAACTACATCAATATGCATCCTGCATTTGATTGACTGTGAGGCGTTATATGTTTTGATAAAATAAAAGATAAATTTCGACTATGATACAATTTTTATATAGCCCCGATTGAGTCCTGCTGCTGGGTTAAGACCTTCCCTTCAGTTCTTCACTCCTCCTTGTTCATGGCCATCTCCATGATGCAATAACTTAGGATTTTAACACTTTTCGTAAAAACTACTGTCTGTTGAAAACGAAGAGTCGCGGCTAAAAAAATTGTCAACGCATTAAATAGATCATGGTAAGCACTGATGGCCGATGGGGCCGAAAAGTTCTCGAATGGAGACCGCATATCGGCAAGCGCAGCGTAGGACGACCAGCCACAAGATGGACAGATGACCTCATCCAAGTGGCAGGAAGGCGCTGGATGCAGGCCGCTTCCAACCGATCTTTTTGGAAATCCATGGAGGAGGCCTATGTCCAGCAGTGGACTTATTGTGGCTGAATAATGATGATGATGATGAAGCATTGGATTATTGTGTGACCGTGGTACGATTCCTTTCTAATTGTAAGAGACAAAGTTCATCCAATAAATCGACTAATGCCTAGTTTCTGATTTGATAATTTTGATATTCAAATACACGTAATATGTTTCGCAAAAAAAAATTAGTTATAAAACCGTGGGTAATTAACGTACGAGCGAAAATCCTGGTGCAGGATAGACTCTATTTTTTCGTGCATTGTATGAGCTTTGTTTGATGCGCCATTGATGTTCTGTACGATCACGGCGTTTTTTGTTTTTTGTCCCACAAAAAAACCATAGCGCTCTCCTATAATTGGATGTTTCTAAAACGAGAGTAATTTAAAAGTTTTTTAATGGAAAACGGAAAGTTTCTTTTAATGGCGACGGTTATTGACTAGTCCCTCGTCCATCGTTAAAGTAATGTCTTCATCGACGAGTAAAATGAGTAAACATAGAAGCCCTGGAGTTACGTCGAATGGGAAATTAAGTTCTTTTTCGTCCTCTTTCACTGCCTCTCCACTACTGGAGGCTGGCCGTCAGCTCTGCATATTCCGCTCTTCTCTTTGCCAAGCCTATTTCGCTCGCTGGCAACTCCAGTCCATTCTCTGATGTTACGGAGCCATGATCTTCTTTTTCTACCAACGCGCCGCTTCCGCTCCATTTTACCCATCACGATAACCTGAAGAAGTCTCTACCGTTCGCTTCGAAGCACATGTCACAAGTAACTTATCTTCGTCTTTTTGGTGGTCAATGTGAAACATCTCGGAATTGACTGACACGCCGCAGTACCCTCTCGTTCCTAACCTTATGAACCCAACTTATTCTGGCATCCTATTAAGTTGAAGATACTAAATCTTTCAGAATTGCGGAAATGTTTGTTAATCCACAGGAAATAAACTTTTGCATTTTCTTTAAAATGTCTCATTAGAGCAGAACAGAACGGACGATCTTTATTCAACTCTTTGTCATTACGATAGGAAGTCTACACTCTAAAGTATTTTCAAGAGCACTGTCGACAATACATAACATTTATACACGTGTTTTCTACTCGGTTACGTAACGAGTGACTTTTCCACTAAAAATGTAAGGGTTGATCTGCTGTCATCTTTGCAAAAAATATTGTAATTACTGTTATACTTTATTATTACATTATGATACATAAATAAGAATTATTATTTCATTTATTTCCAGACACCTTTCAGTGTTGATACAATCTAATACTAAACCTAGTTTATCGAGACATGTTTACAAGTAGGTAAAAGGGCACATAAATTTATCTACATAAACACACACCTGTATCCCTGAAGTTAGACAGAGACCAGGGTTTTGCCACTTACATGCACGCACGCCGGTTTCAGGTGCTATTTATTTTGTCTATGATAATGACAGGGTCCACAAAAGTCTTATCAAATAACTGTTAAGTTAAAATGTAACAACCCTAAAACTTGTGGAATCCAATAAAGTACTGAGTATTGAGTATTGATAATGATCAGTTCAATAGTTCTATTTAGTAACGCGTTGGATGGATAAATAGAGAAATGGCGTTTCGTTTTTCTCTATTCCACGTTAAGAGGCTGTTTGCCTGCCAATTTGAAGGCGCCGTGTCAGCAGAGAGATATTTCTGTGCACGTGTGAAGTGATTAAAGCTATTCCCGGGCGCGGCAGCCTGTTAGCACTCACTTACTGACTTATTAAGACACTCGCTAAGGCAATGCTTTTACACCTACGAGGTTTATCTGTTGAAACGATTACTGTATACACTTCCCATTCGATTCGACGGTAAATGTTATTGGTGTGGATTTGTGGAGCTTGGGTTCTGTGGTGAAATTCGAAGTGTCGACTTTCATTTCGAGATTGTGTTATTACCAGTTGAGCGTCTGGGATACAAACTAATATGTATGCAGTGTTAATGTTTTAACACGGATTGAGCATTAATGTTTAATCTGTAAACTCAAATTAAAACTCAATTAAAATAGTTTGCTTACTCTCGATGCACAGCAATAAACGTAACGAATAGCTTATAGCTTATCATTACGTTCTTTACGTACGACGCAATCAATAAATTGGTCTGACAGATGTTCGGCAGATGTGACCAGCCCACTGCCACTTAGATTCGCTAGTCTTATGAACTAGTCTTATATCAATACGTCAACTTGTCTTATATCAATATGCCTATGTCAAAATATCAATATTCCAATATATCAATGTTCATCATCACCTTAGTTCTTTGGGGAATTGTCCGACTAACTGGGTTGGGGTTTAAGGTCTGTGTAGGTCTTTAGAGCCAAAGGGCAGTCTTGAACCAGTGCGTTCTGCTATTCAACCCGTGTTATAACGAACGGAACTGAAACGTGGACCCCGAAGGTAGGACTAGTCACACAGCGTGCTGTGAAATGGTATTCGGAGTCTCTTTAATTGATTTAACTCCTGAACTGCCCTCGCGGAATGGAACGTATAAGTGGCCCATACTAAGTTGGACACAGATCTGTGTCGCGGCAGACGAGTGGATAATGTGAAGCAAAGTAAAACCCAATACAAGAATAATATTCTTGGAAGGGCCACTCTCGTCTTATTGCAGACTAGTTGTCATAGCTTTCTTTGCATTTTTGCTGCGTAACAACAGTAATTATGATTATCAAGGCCCCGAGTGAAATTACTAATGAATTAGATTATTTCTGCTTATAAGCGTCGGTGGTCCTCTCTTATTAAAATAAAATCCGCTCGTCAATAAGATAACAAAGTTTCCCGATTCGCCGCCATCTTCTCAATAGGTCAATTAGTCCTAATTGCGGCCCTGGTCGGTCGCTTCTTTACATTTTATGGGCCAATCATTGCCTCCATATTACATGCCTTATTTTAGACTTAATTTGCTACCGTAATAACCGTGGAGTCTTCGACTAAATTGCTATAAAAGGTGTTGTTTTTATATAAAAAACGCACCAAAAGTGTCGGGCTATTACTCAGGACTACAACATTTTAAAAAAGTTGGAATTCACTTAAAGCATTACAATACATATCGCGCTGTAAGCCACAAGCTTTCTCTTATGCCTAGTTTATATGATTTTAGTACGCAACATATATACAACAAAATATCAATATATTTAGTTGTTTCCTATCACTATTTCTATAATCTGAATGTCAAAATGTAACAGTTCTTCAATACAACTTGCGTATGCCTAACATTGACTGAATAGTATTTCTGTTCAACCGTACCTCTGTGAAAAAGTGCCGTTGGAAAACCAAGAGATTTTTTGGTCGTTTAACACGAAAAGCCAACAGGCAATCAAGGCTGCGGGATGACGGACAAACAGACGGACGTGTCTCTCATACGAATCCCCGTGACGTTGCCTGCAGTCAAATTCACGAGGACTTTCTTCCCCTCGCAATAAAGGCGATAATGTTTCGCCCTGTGACACCTCACAATTGATAGCTCCTTTGGGACTGAATAGAAATTAAAATAATAGTTTTGTTGTCGCAGTGATTTACAGCTTCCAGATAATACAGTAGTCCCTAGTTCAATGGACTCGTTTGGAATGAGAAAATGATAAACTGTCATAGCTATACTTTTTAATAAATTGTCACAGTAGTTAAAATTATCAGTAACAAATAGTTACGATCTCTTTTTATTTATTTCAAATATCAGATGATTTATTAACACATTATGGCATCTGCTATATGACTTATTCCAGATTAGCTATGCCTGATATTCGTTCGAATAGGATTTGGATCAAAATTCTTAAAAATGTTCATTAACATTGTATTTTCTAAGGTTAACACGAACACTAGACATAATAAAAAATTAATATATAAACGAGTAAATATCGGTGCAAATTAATTTTTATTATTTCATCAACATTAGTATTATTATTATAACAATATTATTTTAAAAGTTAAACTCCTCTCACAAGTAACTCTCTTTAATGAACGAGGTAGATACACATGTATTCCTTTAAAACAAAACAACGCTAAAAAGCAGGTTAAATTTACTTTGGTAAAGTCTTTCCTGTACCTACCACAGACTATACAAACTGCATTGGAGGGTTACTATAAGGAATCGTGTTTTTATAAAAAAGTATTTTAAACTTTTTACTGGGAGTACTATTAAACCGAAAGGAGTATTTATTGATGTCTGTATCTGAGATAAAGGCTTAATTAAATTAAATCCAGACATGAATTCCGGTTATTGTTGGAAACTAATCGCAATCGGCGACAGAAATAGGGCAAGTTCCCAGCGATAAATTGTGCAATAATGCGCAGCAAGCACGGCAGTCACAACATCGATTTAGCCCAGTGAGAAGTGTAAACACTCGGTCAGCGGAGCCCTAGGGCTCCATTGTGCGAGACAATGACCCGGCGAGGCCCGGTCAGATCGATTTGGCACAAAAAGTAGGGGCGCGGCGCGGTCTCTATTCTCCGTACCAGTGATTCCTAAAGTGGGGTCTGCGGAGCCCAAGAGTTTCATGGAAAAGTCACTGGGGTTAGGCAAAATTACATTAATTTGTCATTGAACGATTTTGTGTTGAATAGTCCCACAGTTACAAATATGATTTAAGAATAGCGCAAAGAATGTGATGAGAATAGAAGAACCCACTTCTGTACGTAGTTTGCAAGAAGTTAGACCCAAATCTGTGACTGTTTCACATTGGAAATAGTAACTGCACGTCATTTAGTTTCAGAAATTTACTAGGGTGTTGGCCGGCCGCCGGCCGTTTTAAAAAAAAAAGTACAGTTACGGTACCACAGCTATACTGTGAATGGACTTTTTTGAAAAAAAAAAACGAAAATCGAGATCTTCTGCCACATATGTTTTACACTTAAAAGGAAGCTTTGTAAATTGTTTTGGTACAATTTAGTTTTAATTTTTTTTGTTTTCTTTGTTCACTGGGGATTGGGAAACTGTCCATATGGTAGGTTGCAAGGAACAGCCACCGGTTACGTGACACCCATGTCCTTGCCATTTTTTTTTTTTTATAAATATCTTGGTTTTTATCACTTGCAGTGATTCTAATTTAAAATTAATATTTTTTTTATCTGAAGTTCTACAAATGAAATGATTTGTCGAGTATTTTGCTACCTTAAAGGTTTAGGAACCGCTTCCCTACACAACCCTTTGTTTGTTCTGCCCCCGGGCTCCATGTTGCTTGTTATAATGTTACTCAGAAGTTACGCTCTACACCGCTCTCGACACTATGAAAAGTATCCTGTCGTTTGGAATACTACTATAGATGGAGTCTCAGGATGTCGTTATTAATATGCAAAGTGAACATTTGTACCTATGTTTGTTATGAAATCACGAATAAAGGGATTTTAGTAAGATTAGTCAATCTGATTCGCTAATAAAACTTGTTGTTTGTTCTGTCCGCAAACTACGTTCAAAGATAAAAAATAACGCGGCGGCATAATGTAATATTTGTGGAAGGACTAGAGCCTAAACGATCTGTATCTTACATCAAAATTTCAGTCGTTAATCGAGATCTCGGTACCAGCGCCTTCTGGTCTCCCTGTATCATGCGGCAGATAGCGTGCTGCAATAAACACGCTTTTTATTCCGATCGGCCCGCGCCGGCTAACACCAGTTCTTGCCCTCAAACTTACCTTAAACTTCTCCTTTGGCTGGAAACAAAGCCATCGATCGCTGAGAAGCTAATTAAAACTCAATCGGTACTTTTTTTAGGAACTTGGACCACACTACAGGAATCGTATCGATTAGGTTTGATTAACTCTTTTTTTTTTCAATCTAATCGATCGGGCCACACTCGTCTACTGCTGTAAGCCTGTAACTGATACATACACTTTTCTCAAGGCACACCGCTTCTCTCTGTTTTCAGACAGCTTTCTCATATTTGCAACAATTATAATAAATTCGGACAAATGGACAATTTCACACTGGATGATAACGGTAATTGCACGATATTTTTTTCATACAACGGCCGGCCAAGGCCGTAATAAATGTAAGAAACTGGATGTAGTATCGTTACAGTTAGCAGAAATAAGCTTGACTATGTAGGTACTCGTTGATGTCACGCGTATGTTTCGTGTAAATAATTCCTTCTTTGTGTACAATACATTATAAATGGGAAATATTAAAGACTGCTAAGGGTCATGCAATAAACCACAGACTTATTTATCGAGATAAGACTAGCTTTTTGCTATAAAAGTTTTGAGATTTATGCTTTGACTCTTGTCAGCCGGTCAGGCTGTTTCTGACCGACAGTTTCTTTTTTCTGTCATTCTGCCATTCTATCATCGTGGTGGTTACCTTTTTTGCGTGGCTCTACATGCCTAATAAACAAAACAAAACAAAACAAATTGGGCAAACAATTTTTTGCCAATGTCCAGTTCACACATTCTGTGGAGTCCTGCAGTTAGTCCGCGTTCGATTTGGCGTGTGATAGCAATTTGCTGCTCCGTCACGGTCCACTCGCCGCGTCGCTGCAGCGCTGCGTCCAGCGCTACATTTGTACAGGGCTACATTTTATTGTCCAGTTAGACGCTCAGTGCGTCAGCCAGATAGGGAGAGATAGACGGACCATTTCAGCTGGCTTGACTTCCTTTTGAAAATTGTTGTTAACTTAAGTCCGGTTAGAGCGGAAGCTGGTAAGACTCTTCTGTGAAGAGACTGAATAAGCGACCGAGTTGCTAAATTAGGAGTGGGTGGCAAGAAGTTCATTGATGGTTAAGTACCTATATGTTGCTTCGTAGGTACTCCAGTCTTCATGCCAATTTGATCATTGCCTTGATAGAGTTCTTGGCAGATTCTGGTCTCTGCCTACCCTTCCGCGATTTAAGGGTGAGTTTATGTATGAATATATTACCCACCTTCTGTATTTTTTTTATTATGACAGGTTGCCACTTGACCCTAGTCACGCCTGATGGTGAACGAAGACGGAGTCTAAGATGTTATGTGCTTACCTGTTAAATGCCGGTTGACTCTAGTTTTAATGGCGCCCAGTTTGTATATCTGGACAAACAGACGACATTTTCTTTCAACAATCAGTCATTATAACAGGTCTCTAAGTTGAGTCCACGTTCTGTGTTGTAACTTGTACCGTTCACACACTCCTCTACACACTGATGCACTCTCATGTTAATTTTATGACGGATTTCGATTCGTTTCCCATCGTTTATGTTTTGTCGTTTGATGTAGTGTGCAGTTGGCTCCATTCTGATTTAAATTGTATTTCTTTCACTTGTTTGTGTCAAATGGGACGTTTAACAATGTTCTATTGTTCCATCTGGCGTATCTAAACATGGCGGTAGTCAAGTACCATTGGTAATATGTTTTCAAATTCTGTTTATTTAGTTGGAAAGTATTCTCGAAGAAATCGGTTGGTTTCATTAATAAAAGAAGTCTATATAAGTCTAGGTATAGACTCTGTGAGTCTACAAACCGTCGCGTGTGGTGCGTGAGTGCCGTGGATGTGTAACTAATGCCCATTTGTTTCACTCAGTGTGTTCGTAGAACAGTAACACAAATGTGTGTGTCATCAATTGTTGCTCAGGTTTTTTTAATAGTTGACAGGTTCGCACTTGGCCTCCGTACAATCTTAAATAAACCTTAAATACTTTTAAGGTCAGAGGCTAGAATTTGGACCTCTTCTGTACCTCCTGTGGGTTGACTAATAGAAAATGCCATTAGCATTAAGTCCAACTTTTGCACACTATCACTAGTGCATTAAAAAAATAAAGTTAATAAAAATAACTACAATAATAGTCTCCATGTGGCGCTGGATTAAGAATAGCGTTACTCCATTACCTTCCGTGGATGTCGTAGAAGGCGACTAAGAAATTAAATTACCAGGAGACAGGCAGCAGCGTCTTCCTGAGATTCCAACCGCATACTGCGATCGCCAACCCGCCTGCCAAGCGGTTTTAACTGACCAATTTCGGATTATAAATAGAGTATTAGATTCGCGCGTACCTACTTATCATCACATAAAATCATCACATCACATCTTCATACGCAAATAACAAACCAGGTCTTCTTTATCCTTCCAACAGAGAACTGCAGGTCCGTTATTCTACGGTTGTCTAGTAGGTACGTGATGTAGTCGCGGCGCATTAGCAGCGGATTACGCTGCCGCGCCGCCGCTGCGCTGCGCCCGCTGATGACTTCATGTGTACCATTAGTTGCGTCTTCAATTAATGCACTTCGAATTGATTAAGCAGATGCGTGTCCTACCAGGATTAATGCCACAGACTTGCTGACTGTCACATACCTACACATACTGCAGAGCTCAGATACTTTTTTAGCGTTCCGTAGTCGACAAGGAACCCTTATAGTTTCGCCATGTCCGTCCGTCGTCTGTCTGTCCACGGCCTAGCTCAGAGACGATTTGTACGAGACACGATTTGAAATTTGGCATAAGACATAAGCTATTATTTTTTGTTTATGTTGCCCCCTCCTTTCCCTAAATTAGGGATGTAAGTATTTTTATCTCGTCTACACCAAAGTGGGATATCTTTTAATTGGTGGTTTAAAAATATTGTAAGCGTAGGAAGACCATTTTTTGATTTAGGGTTCCGTTTGCGAAATATTAAGCTTCAAAGAGCAAATTTTTGTCCTTCCTCTCTCCAGGCTAAATGGTTGATTGTAGAAACGTGAAAATATTCAGGGTAGTAGCAGATAGTATAATAAACTTAAAAGGAAATCTATCACGCCTAAGTAGGCCTTACAAGTTAACGTGTACTAGGTGACCAACTTATAAAAGAAAACATCGTACAAAATCCATTGAAAATTACGCATCAGCAATGCTTTTCCTAGTTATATAAGAAAAGTAACTTAATGTTTTGGCATTTAAAGTTATTGATGGAAATGATGGATTTTTTTATCTAGATAGCAACTGATGTATTATGTTTAAGATTATTTGAGAAGAGATGGTCAGACAGAGTGCAGATTTTTTTTTCACCGTTTTTTTTTTCACCGACTAACATTGCACCTTGACATTCAGCAAACAGAATATAAATGACAGTCTAACAGTGTTTGGGTCAGCCTCGTTTTCGGTGGTTTTTTTAAAACATCAAGAGAGCTAGTTTAAATAAGTTTCGCTAGATGTGCTCAGCCGCCATAACAAGGCCGATATAGCAGCGCTGTCTTGCTTTATGCAGCGAGTGAGAGCGTTGTCGCGCTCGATATAGCGCTCGTGCCCACCGGGCAGATTAGATTAGAAACCTCCTTACCAAATCAGGAACCAATTACCACCTATTTCAGCTTAACAGAAGTGACTCTAACATGTGGACCCACCTTCGCCGTCTGCGCGAACAATTGCCGCCCACGCCGCGCTACATTCCCGCGTGTATTTGTCATAGGCGCGATTTATTCCTTACCGGCTCTCGCTCATGTCCTGCTGGCTAAATATAGACCTCATACCATTGTGATAGAGGTCAGTCAACCTGAAAATACAAGCTGGTGGGTTAGCAGTTGGCGCCCCGCTGGGTTGCAGGTCGTCCGCTCCAGATGCGCCGCAAAAAGAAATCGCAAAATGCGTGTAGAAGCCGCGGGTCATTGTTGTCGCTTTCAGTTTGTACAGTCAGCTGCACATCAACCTTCACATCCGTGTCCTCTATTCAGTTACGTTACGGGCGACTTGCAACTTAAATGTACCTAAAAGTTGATGATCTGTCGACTATACTGCTCTGAGAGCCAGACAGAATACACGCGTTATATTATACAATTGTGTAACTCAATCCCTATACATTGCGAATGGGGGGGTTGCACTCGTCATTACGAATACTCGAATCACGAAACAATTGTCATCTGCTCCGTACATTTTGATATCGTGGTAGGTAGTAACGTTAATCGGCATACGGTCAAATGCTCTCATTCATAGAATGTATAAAAATGTACTAAATCTTTTTTTTTCATCTATACAATCATTTTGCAGGTGCGTTCAGTTCCTTAGTGCCTTTCAAATACAAATTCAAAATAAATAGTCGCTTTTGAGTCTCAACTTATGCTAGCCGTTGAGCAGAGCACTGCGCCGGTCGTAGCGGGCTTTCTTCCCCCATCTATCTTTTGAAGCGGCTCCGACTGGAACTAGGTAACTCATTGGATTTATTAGACAGGCGGACACTCTGTTGTCGGCTAAATATCGCCCACGACTCCGTCCGCCGTCCGTTTCGAAACATTTGCTGCGCTGCACTTGTCTGGTACCGCCTTATTGGACAAAGTTGATTTACTAAGAAGTTTGCCAATACTTAGCTTTCACCAGGCAATTTCCTTAGAGAAAAGTGGTTGGAACCATTTGACAGCTATCCGAGTGGGAGAGAGTATCAATAAATTTATTTGGAAACACTCTATTTTTGTACCAACACCTGATACGTGACGATTGCGCGCCATCGAAACCAATATTTTGTTAAAATTAGGTTTATCGAGTGACGCAGCATCGGGCGAGCGAGCGCGACTAGCCGGTTTCACATTGGACGATAACCGTGACTGCACGATATCGTCGGGCTGGTCGCTATACACGCTTGCTAAGGCCGCTGTGCGAACGTTGTTCGAATACTAGTCCAACGATATGATGCAGTGACGGTTATCGTCCAATGTGAAGCCGGCCAATCTCGCAACAGATGTTTACTCGACTCGTTTCGCGCGTTCCTTTTGTTTTGTTATTTCATTCGGTCCGCGCCTCGTCGTGTCCCGGAGATTTTTCATCTTTATTAAGTTGAGTTCCCGTTTTTTGTCCAGTTTGTTTGGTTAATTGAAACTGTAACTCATCGCGCGCTCTGTAAATAAGGAGGGTCCTTGATTTCCTACGAGTCAGCCTCAACAAGGGAGGGCGGCGGGAGGCCCTAGCGAGTCTTCTCCGAAGTTTAATACGTTCCTTTTTGCGTTATCTCGCAAAAATTTAATTCCGCTAGAATGTGGAGAAGGCGGGTGTGCCGCGCGGCGTGTTTACGGGTTCCGTACATCACGCCGCGACGTTTATTGCCCGGGAACCCTTCCGGGAGAGAGCGCTGCGCCTGGATGAGATCGCATCCGGCGATAACGCCGCCTTTGTTGAGGTGATGAATGTTTGGCTTTTATTTCGAACGTGGGACCGCAGATAGCATCAAATTGTCATTTGAATTTTACTGTCCGGAATGTAATGACAACTTGGCTTTGAGCGTCGATATGTCATTTTGGGCAGACGGTTCAGTTTTTCTAAGCAATAACTTAGTACACACCTACTTCTCAGTTCTGCAGTTTCATCTAGGTTTTATATTTCCCTAGTGTTAACGACATAATAGTTATTGTATCGTATGAGATGCCTGGCTCGTAGATAAAAGCTTAGCGCCGTCTACGGCATTAACGGGTTATTTCTGACTTCAAACGTCTCTAGTGGTCTGGAAGGGTGACGCTTCGTAAAATTTCAATATCCGTCGGGTTGGTGACGCTTTTAATCACAAGTAAATTTGTCTTCTTTATTGGATTATTTCCGGTCCGGCCGCTTCTTAAGTCGGAGTGATCCTGTTTTAAGAGTCTTTTTTGTTCCAATTCGATTATTCATTTATCACACTTTTGCACTGAGTGTTTTGCATTTGTTCCTGGCAAAGATATTGTCGAAACTGATCCGGGCGGAAGTTCTGCAGATGACGCGATCTCGCGATTTGTCTGCCGTCTGCCGCACCGCGCGATAATTTCATAAACTCGCGTCTAATCGCAAGCGGCACTTTGTGTTCCGAGCCATGAACCTCTTCAAAAAGATTAGTTACACACAGAAGGGTTGAATGGCGTACGGTTTGAAATTTTTCTATAGTTCTACCGTCATGAAATATTATCTATTTACTTATATTAATTCTTTATTGCACTAATTACATTGTAAATTTGCAAGGGCGTGCTTAATGCAAGAAGCATTCTCTTCCAGCAAACCTTTGGTATTGAAGAGACTGGCGACGGGTAGTGCAAGAAAAAGATGAAATATAATAATAAATATCGCTTGCGTTCTTGTGTAACTATTTAATAAGACAAATTTCTAATGCTTTTTACGTATAGACGTACTGTTCGCACAATATGTGTAAATATCCAAGTATAGGACATTAAGTATATATTTAGGTAGGTGGGTAGTTTTTATCTATCTACTGAGGGTGGCTTCAAGGTATCCTTGTTCTATCGTCCCGACCTGTTTAAATTTGATTTGAGTGAGGGGAACGTTTCAAACAATTTTCCTTAAAAGGGGCGAGCAAAAGTGTCAGCAACACTTTTCTGCGTTGATAATAATACTTTCCAGTCCAAAAGTTATAAAGTACTCTGCAACAGATATTTGGGTTTATTTCCATGTAAATAAATTACGACTATTTCCATATTTCACTGCCCTTTCACCGAACCATAACCATTTTTAATACGTAATGTCAGCAATTTATGGCTCCCCTTGCGACAGGCGCGCAACGAGTGAGTTCCGGAAATTAACATGGAGTACTTACGAACCCCTTAACTAGGATGTGAAATTAACCGTTACCAGCCGGGTATCGAACCCGGTCCCGCGGCAATTCATTACCGGCGACAGGTGACGCGGCGCTTGCTGTAATACACCCTAATTAGGGCGCATTGTTTACAAAAGTGTAACCAAAAACACGGGGTCAACCACCTCCCGTGACTGATGCCCTGCGCTGCTTTACGACGGGAATATTGTTTTTTAATTTTTATTTTTCAACTGAATTTCAACCCGGCGAAAGTTGTTGTAATAACAATTTGGCTGAAATAAAATAACGAACTGTTTTACCAGTGAAATTAAAAGTAAACTCAGGAGTTGCTGCCATCGCCGTCATTGTAAGTTCAGCCTGCGACAACGAAAGAACGATATGTTGATGCCATATTTTTTGTTGAATGAGATAGGAGCTGCTTTTCACGCTTAAAATACTTTGCTGTCTTCACAAATCCCAAGTTTTCTTCAATAAATAGTACCAGATTTACATATTTGGCAGAGCTCCTCCGCTGCTAGAACTGCGGATGATTGAAATTCAAACAGTTATCGCTGAAAGAAAAGCATTCTTCGTCTATCTGCCGGCTGCCGGCGACTCTCGACTCTCGGCGGGAAGTTTGTAGCTGCGGGCGACTACCGCCGTCTCCCTTCTCGAAGATACATTGTACTTGTACTTGTTTAAGGATCGATGTTGCTTTCTTTGTTTAACAATTCTTTTGCCAGAAGTTTTACTGAAATCTCTGAGATGCTTTGGTCCCTTACCTCTTAATGCTCGTACATAATGACTGACTTACCGCCGTTTCCTTTATGGAGAATTTTACGAAGTATTTAAATAGCGTTCTGTCTCGTTCTTTTTTGAAAAATTTGAAGAGACATAAGGTTCGGTTCCGTCTGGGGCCGATGGCCTCAGTCTGGGTGTAGGTATTCTCATATTTGTGATGTCCTTTGCTGGTTACCATAGGAGAGAGTATCTTACTTTGGGACCAGTACAAGTTGGTACAAGTGATTGTGTTGTGTGGAAGTTATTTATTCATTATTTATATACTCTGTACTGATAATTAAGTACTTACTGAAATTCTCGATTGAGAAATTATCTTTGAAATATTAAATTTAGCTAGATTCGGGCTCCACAAAAGAGCTGTAAAGGATATTTTGTCATGAGAAGAAGTTCCAAAAGCTTAACATGCAAAATGATCAAAAATTTATCGATGACGAACCTTGTCTTTGAGTTGTAGACATCAATTCGGTTTAAATTAAAACAAGTGAATGTCTGGATGTTCAATGCCAAAGAAGCAATAAATAAAATTGAACTAGCCCCGATCAACATTTTTCTCTGTAACATCCAGCGCCGTGCCAGCGTGAAGGCCTTAATGTGCCCGGTGCTGCACCCGATACCGCGTTTCAGCAATATCGACTGCCATATGCCAGAAGCCTAGACTCAAAAAATTCCATAGTCATTATTAAGGTTTCTTGATGGCGTTAAAGACCTCTGTCTTCTTTGTCCTTCTTCTATGCAGAACGATAGTGTTGCGGACCTTTTGAACCGAAGAAATTCTAAGCATCTGGCGGTACACCGACATCTCAAACGCTCCTATACGTTCACACATATTTTGAGTAAGTGTCCATGCCTCTGCTCCGTATTAAAGCACGGGGTAGAAGTCGAAAAACACCTAGCGCACGTCTCAATGTTCAGTTTTCGATCGCAAAGTAGTTTTAAAGTTTTTCGCTAAGTTCTTGTTCAGAATTTATAATTCATTAAACCTAAGCATAAATGCCCACCGATGGACAGTGGGACTGAAACGCATTCCGGGACTATATGGGTCCAAGGCATCTGGCAACACTAGCTGCGCGTCCGGTGCTCGCTGAGGGCCCGTCTAGACGAGCTCTCTAGCCGGCCGCCGGCGCCGGCAGCGGTAATACATTTAGCGCGCAATTTACCTGTAGTGTCAGCCTCCGTCGGCCTGCAGGTGAAAAGTGCGCCACTGTGTAAGCCGAGCCTTTTTGTTGCGGGGACTCGTCGCCATTTAGAGGGGCACGCTCTGCAGTGGAGCTGCAGTACGGCTAAATGTTATTAGCGCTCGCGTTGAAAATTGCCTTGTACGAACCTTACATTTTCAATTCCAGAAGTGGAAGTATTTTGTTCGTTAACAGATTGCCTTTGTTTGTTGAATCACATAGCCTTTATTAAATTGCTTACACACGTACATAATCCCTCGGCTGTGTCCCGGAGAGGTATGATGGTGTCACTGAGGAGCCTCTCATCCGACTTAGCACATAATCAGGCATCGCACCGCCTGAATGCGGCTCCTACGTCCAACACATCCCCTATCTTTGTTCTCTCTCACACCTGCATGTGCAACAGAGAGACAGGATTGGCGCGGAGCCAGCTCTCTCTTTATGGAATGACACACGTTTTGTTAAGCTGCAGGGACTATGATCGCCCGTCTGTATCGCGCCTCGGATATAGGGTGTTAAATACTTTATGCGCAGTACCGAATCAAGTTCAAAATCGTGATATTCTTCCTCCTGATAGCGATAGATCGCTTGCCTAACATCAAAAATGTCTGGGTCCGATTCCGTCACGTGCCAAAGACTTTCTTTTCTAAGTAACGTATATTAATAAATTTGTGGTACCTATTAATACCACTTTCAAACGGAGGTGAATACGTGTATATGAAGGTATACCTCAGCGCTTGCTACGTACAATGGTCTAACTATGAGGCTGACAAACGGTCAACAGTTTGTTAGTAGATTATTCATTATTAACACACAAGAAATAAATATAAAACAATAGCGCCGCAAAAACCTAATATGGTTTAAATTATGCCTTTTGAAACTAAAATTTTTAACGGTATCTCATCAATAAATTATTATTTAAGCAAACAAACATACTGAAACTCGGCGGGCATCTAATAGATGCCACTTTTCTCAGATGAAACAAGTCAAAGAAATGGTACCTACCTAATACGTAAATAACTATTTTCGCGTCTTCAGGACCTTTAATCTCGTCTATTACGGTAAGTATAGGCATCCATCAAACTTGTCGCAATAATATAATACCTAAGAATTTCTTCACAACAACCGCGCAGCGCTTGTTTGTCAGCTCTATCCATCTCTGTTTCTAGTCCAGAGAGAGTTATTAGGCCGTATAAGAGACAAAATAATTAAAATTCATCGATTTAAACGATGCGAGGGGTATTATTAACACTGTGTATTGTAATTAATAAGTTAATCAAGAATCACGCAAGAATGTGTCGCTTGAATATGCATGAGACTTCGATAGCATTAGGGCGGGGAATAGAGACCGCTACGATATGGGAATTACACAAAACGACTGCTCAAAAGGTGGGAAGAAGAATCCACTACTGAACGCTGGTGGCCCTCTTTTCTTTTCTCTGTCTTCTTCAGCACAAAACTACCCAATTCTGAGTGTAGGCCTTGAATCGCGCATAGGCCTGTTGTAATATTTGCCCACTTTTACTGTTCGAATATTGCGAATAGTACCAAACCTTATGCAGACAAATATTAGGGGTTAAAGTATGAAATTGCCGATTTGTACTGAAAATCTAAATTGTTTATTTTTTAAATTTTTAACAAATTTATTTAATCAAAATAGTTGCCATTATTATCTATACATTGCTGCCATCTAATGGGAAGGTCATTAATGCCTTTGCGATAGAACTCCGACGATCTAGACTGCACAAACTGTGTGAAAGCATTTTGTACTGCCTACTGGGAAGAAAACTTCTTGTCACGTAGATAATTGTCCAAATCACGAAAAAAATGGTAGTCCGTTGGAGCAAGGTCTGGTGAATACGGAGGATGACGAATGGTTTCTAACTGCAGTTCCTGAAGGGTCAAAATGGTTTCTCGTGCTGTGTGAGGTCTCGCGTTGTCGTGGAGCAATAATGGTGAAGATCGATTCATGAGTCGGGGCTGTTTTAATGCTAGTTTTGTCAACATGGTTCGGAGTTCGGCACAATAGACAGCTGCCGTTATTGCTTGACCAGATCGGAGAAAACTATAGTGAATAACACCATGCTGAGACCACCAAACAGTTACCATTACCTTTTTATTGGTAAGTTTTGCTTTAGGACACTGTTGTGGCATTTGACCTGGGGTCAGCCATTGCATTTTTCTTTTCCGGTTATCATAAAGAATCCACTTTTCATCACATGTTATAATTCGATCCAATATTCCTTCATTTCTGTACCGGTTCAACAAGGCAACACAAGTTTCAACACGCGTTTCTTTCTGCAGATCAGTCAAATCATGAGGCACCCATTTTTCGTATTTTTTTATTTTATTGATTTGACGCAAGTGAGTCAATATTGTGGTTAAGGTAACGTTAAACCATGCTGCTAATTCCTGGGTAGTTTGACTAGGGTCGGCTTCCACTATCTCTCTCAATTCATCGTTATTCACCTGTGTGGGCGGTCTTCCTTGTGGCTCGTTCTTTAAGTCGAAATTTCCATCACGAAAGCGTTTAAACCAAAATCGCACGGTGCGTTCATTAGTAGACCCCTCTCCAAACGCAGCATTGATATTGCGGGCTGTTTCTGCCGCGTTAGTTCCGCGTCGGAACTCGTATTCAAAAATCACTCGAATTTTCGCAGTATCCATCTTTCTTGTCTAAATTGAATAACAAAAACAATTGAAAGTCGATATTCAAATATTTACATTTTTTAAAAAAAGAACACCATAGAAACCATTTGAAAAAAGTTTCATTCGAAAACCTCAAACCATGAAGATTCTATGTCAATTCAAAGAACCTATTGCAATAAAACGGCAATTTCATACTTTAACCCCTATTATTTGAGTTGTGATCTTAAGGTCTTAAGTCCGGATTGATTTTTTCGATAGAGTCCGCAAAAAAAAGTTCTGATAATAATATTTGAATATTCAAATACTAAGCCCAAACACAAACCCCGGTCCCGAATCAAACAACTTCCTACTCGGTCGGTTGGTCTCATAGGATGCCAGCCATAATCAATCGCAAATAGTATATAATATTTAGCGAAGCTAAGGAATTAAATTACCAGGAGACGGGCAGCAGCGTCTTCCTGAGATTCCGACCGCATACGGCGATCGCCAACCCGCCTGCCAAGCGTGGCGATTACGGCAAAACCCCTCGTGTTTATAAAAACCATGAGGGAGGCCTATGTCTTGGAGTGGGCGTCAAATGGCTGATGATGATGATGATTTAGCGAAGCAATAAGCTTTTCCAGACGGAACATCGACGATACCGTAGCGAGACTGCCGCGTGTCACTGCTCTGTGTCCCCGCACCGCGGGGGGCGGGGCAGATGGAAACTATTAACATTTTAATTACACGCCGAGACACCGCGCCATACCTGCACAGCACTCCGGTTCGGGTATTTATGCCGCTCCGGATATTAACGATATCATAATTCCCATTTGCGGCCATTTATCCACCGCCCGCGACTCCACGGCTTTATCAACGGTAGCACGAAAGAGGCTCATATACTCGTAACGTTCCGCGTATTATCAATGACCTGGTCCCGAAATAGGATACCGTGTGCCATGGCAACCGATGGAAGTCACCACAAAGGTGGACAACTTTTGGATTGATACCGCATTGGGGAACCAAGCCTCTGACCTAATTCTTGGACAGCGACGACACACGGAGGCAGTAAATATAGGTACATAACATACATACTCAGGCCTTTATCCCAGAGGGGTAGGCAGAGACCAGGGTCTGTCCCTTGCCACGACCCTGACAGATCACTTTCGCTTTCTCAACATTCATTAGTCGTTGCATGCACGCACGCTGCTTTCGGGTACTTTTTATCTTGCCCTTTGCTAATACATCCCCTATTTGATCGAAGTATGTCTGCCTGGGACGTCCCTTACTGGCCCTTCCACCCACATTCGCTCGCATATTTGTTTGAATATAATTACACAGAGTGTAAAGTATAAAAGTTTTTTATTTGACTGCCTCGTTGGTCTAGCGGTATCACTTCTGATTACCATGCCGAAGGTCGTGGGTTTGATTCTCACTGGAGGCCGCCATACATGCATACATGGTCTCATTCTGAGTGTAGTCCAATGTTTGTGATGTCCTTGCCTGGTTACCATCTTCTTGTTACTTATCTGTTTATTTTGTTTCTGTGATATGTCTTGTTGGCATGGAAGTAGTATGTACTAGTACATACTACTAACTTCCATGCTTGTTGGTATAATAAATGTCTTTCTTCTTCTTCTTCTCTAATCCCTTTGCTCCTCCGTGGAGTCTGGGGCTGACACAAGGGCTTTCCATTTATCTATGGTTACCATAGCGCAGGGTAATCCTAGTTTGGGACTAAGACGAAATATTGTGTTGTGTGGAAGTTATTGTGAATCTGCAATCAAGTTAATAACTCCTTACGAAAGTTGTAGTTATTATTATTATTTTTAAATAAGTGTACAAAAACACTATCATGTTAAAATGAACACGTTTAGTATTTATTGTAACGGCTTTGATACACGAACTTGCTCTTCCGAAAATGGAACTAAAAACTTTTTGGAAGAAATTCATGGAAACTGCCCGGATACATTATATAAATTAATACATTACGACTGTCATTATTTTGAATCTATATCTGCTTTGAGTTAAATCATTACGTATTATTCTCTTATTACTTTGCGTATAGCATGCAGCGGGTTAAAGCACGAAAGGGCCATCAATCCACTCGGTCACTTCCTCGTCAGCTTCGTGAAGTTTACGATGCCTCCCTTTATGGACCGCAACGGACAGTGGTCAGTAATGTGGCACATAGTTTGCATCTCTCCGGATCTGCAGGTGGGGTCTGTGCCGAACTGCCACCTACGCATCAGATCGGCGGGCGCATCTGCCCTGCGAGGTTCGGCATCTCTTCATTTGTGTCCAGTATCTGCGAGGTAGATTAAATCCAGGAACACTCTTATGAAACCTCATCGAAATCAAATACAGTCGATGGCACAAGAAATTTGAAATGCGTGCATACAGACGACTTTTTTAATTTGATAATGTTAAGGTTTATCAGAAGTCGATAAACCTGCCGACAGCTGCTCTCAACTGTATAGAAAGAAGCGCAGGAACGCGTCACAGTGGAAAGAAGTTTTTATTTCCTGTAGATTGAGTTTGCGAAGGAAAACCGCAGCGGGCGAAGTTCCGAGCAGACCACACACCGACGTCGGACTTGCTCCTTTTACACTCGCCGAGTGAGATATCGATTTACAATCGCTCCGCGAATCGATTTAATCGCTCTTCCTTTTGTATTTTTTTAATCAATTAATTCGGGAAGCCCCGATTCGACGCCGATTAAAAAACTTTTAACATCTTTATGTAATTTATTAGCTTTTTGCTTCGAGCCTGCGTATGTTGGGTAGTATTACTCGATGAACGAAAACAATTTGGTTAATGTATGAAGCCTACAACGTGGAGACGGTGCTAGAAAATGCGCTGTGTTGACTAAATTTCTATTATACTTTGATACCGTGACAGATGTTATCGTTGCTAAGTGTCTGCCTTGTTGGGTGTCTCGGACATTGATATATCATAGTTAGTTTCAACAATCGGACAGAAACAAGCTTGTTTGGAGTTTTTACGAGATTAGCATCACAGCGGTCTACGCCGGTGGCCCCGACTATTGTCTAAAAGGAGACATTTATATTATTTCCCTCTTCAAATAAAAAGACCTATCAGTTACGAATAAAAAACTTTTCATCGAAACAAATCTCATTTTTTGTCTCGGTTCAGTCCGCAACCAGATAATGAAAGAAACAGAAGTTCCATTCAGGAATGACGAATATCATCTTGAAGTCTTGACGATAGTCCTCAACATTATTTCTGCATTAAGACAATAAAGTTTTTTGTATTTGTATTACATGGCACTCAATAAATAGGTAACATTTTGTAGTTTAATATAACACACATGCCAACAATCTGATCTTGACTTCAAGTCGTCTTCTAAACTTAAAAATTGACCACTTGTGATATATCAGTAGTCTTTACATAAACATTATATTTGTATAAATAACATACCATAACTAACCTTCTGCTGTTACAACACTAACCCAATAAAGTCCGGCGAGCGGCGGCCGGCGCGCGGCGGACTCACATGAAGAGTTTATCAGAATATTGTGGGACAAACACAGTTTGGCTCTCCACCGCGATACGAATCTCCGAGCCTTGCGCAATAAAATCTACAAGAGCTCGATGCCAGGACTATTGATACTGATATCAGCAGGACTATCTTCATTGAGTAATTTATGACGTCATCTGGCGATAAAGGGTTGACACTGACTAGTCTAAATTTGGAAACTATTTTAGTGTTTCAAAAGTTTATTTTTTACTATACTTTCACTTTGTATCTACTTATTATTATAAATATTTAATAAGTTTGGTTTAAAAGCGTAGACAAAACTACGCTAAATAGAGTTAATGCACTTTTCGAAAGAACACACACTAAAAACGACTCAACTGTAGAAATCCATAAAATCTACTTTGTACTCAGTATTATTTTAACATTTCCGTAAACAAAGACAACGGTAATACAGTGTTTTGTCTCAATAAAGATACTATTGTTACCATATTTATGGGCGCGTATAAAATAACAAATCGGCATGCGTCGGCGGGTGGCCGAGCCGGGCCGAACTTAGCCGATTGGACACGAAAGATGGAATCTTTCAGCTTACATCAAGAACCGTACAGAAAGCACTAGTCTGCCAGTAAATTTTTTCCAAGTTGGGTAAATGCAAAGCTCTGAAAAGAGGGGGAATCCTGCTTGACTATGCAGATATACCAATTCACAAACAGCATCGTATCTTGAATTCTTCCCTGATGCTCTAGAGTAGACCCAACAAGAGATCTTTTGAGGAGTCAACCAGTGCGCTTCCAGCGCGATGTCTGAAGAGCAGATCTTGACACTTTGGACGTGAAATAAAAAAACGAGATGTCAATAAAAAACCAGACAAGTGCGAGTCGGACTCTCCCACCGAGGGTTCCGTACAAATTTATAGCTACATATTATAAACAGTTCAGGAATCAAGTCACGTAGTTTTTCCCGAATTTCAAAGGTATTTTTTTATTATTTAATTATAAGTGTATAGTTTTAGACTCCTCCCTGTATTTGCAGTATAACACGATATTAATTGCCAAATTTCATAGTTCTAGATCCAATAAATTTCGATTCCCTTGAGTGTCGAAATATAAGTTTTTTTCGGCATAATCTTTTTTACGTCAATTTTAAAGTTAGGTTTTTTTACAGTTTCAAAAGACTGTAGACTTGAGTATATGGTTTCAATTTCAACTCGATACCATCACGCGTTACCAAGATAAAGGGTCCCGTCAGGCAGACGGACGGACGGACGGACAAAGTGATCCTATGAGGGTTCCGCTTTTTTCCTTTTCTGGTACGGAACCCTAAAAAAGTTACTTTCTAAAAAAGTCTGTCTCACCAACATTGACTGATCACATTAAAGGAAAGTATGAATGTTATTCGGTGAAGTTTCTGTTTTGGGACTGCTTGCAGACGCTATGCGACATCATTTTCTGTAAAGTGATGCCGTAAACAAGACCTTATTACAACGTTTTTAGGAAGCTGCTTCGTAACGTTGGAGCAATTGTTCACGCTATCAGAAAGATTTCTGTGTAATCCTATTCTATTCCTAAGTGCAGTCTCAGTGTGGTTAAATATTGGTATTTTGTATTCACAATACAATATGAATACCTGCGGTATGTTGGCGAGGGTCATTGTGAAATTGCGGTCAACTATCGGTCGAACAGTTACGCCTTATTTATACTATAAATGTACCTAAATTAAGAGTCTTAGTTACCTACTATAAACTACACCTACACATACTTAAACTTACCTCTCATATTTTGTTCCACCACAAGGTTACAATGGTCTTTGGGATGACCTTGGATTGTTAAAAGCGACTTTCATCATAATTTCCGAGTTGCCCCGATATGGACAAAGCCTTTCAATTACGGGCCTTATTGTAAGAACGAAATTGTTTTGCAAATTGGTAGCCCAAAGTGTTTCCATCAATCAAGATTGTGCTGCTTCGTAACAACCTTCATTCTGAAATGTATTCTCACCAAAAATGTGTAGGCGGTCTGATTTATAGCTGCATATCGTATTTCATTCAGACATAGTTCTTGGGATCGAATAAATAAACAAATAATAAATAAATAAATGACTTCTACACAACGCAATCACTTGTCCCGGTCCCAAACTAGGATAATTTGCGCTATGGTAACCAGGAAAGGACATCACAGACATGGAAATACACCCAGACTGAGGCTATTTGTACAAATATCCGGCGGCCCCAGTGGGAATAGAATCCGAGATCTCCGGCGTGGTAATCAGACGTGATACCGCTAGACTAGCAAGGAAGTCAAACACAAAATAAAAAGTTTTTATTGGATTTGTACGCTCTCACAATTAATTTCTAATTCTAAAGTCACTGCTCAATTTATAGGAGTAATTTACAATATTATATAAGCGATTTTAACATATAAATAAATTCAGTCGAAAATGGCTCTCTATTGGGCTTCTATCCTCGTTTTTTTACGTACGAATGATATAACACAACTTTTTCATTGAACAATCCTTCTGGCTCCTATCGTACCCCAGTAAATGTTCCAAAAACCTTGAAAGATCATTTCTGCGCACCGGGCGGTAAACAATAGAGTGAAAAGTAAGAGAAGCTGTCACAATAACGTGACAACGGTGAGCGCGCCGCGAGGGAGAGCCGGAGAGCACAATGCACATGTGACCCTTGCGAGAACTCCTGCTGCGGCTAAGAAAACGCCATCAAGTCACATACAAGTCAAAAGACTGAGAAAGGAGTTGTAGAAAGCCCAGCTCTCTTTAGATCAGAATCCAAAATAAATAAACCATACACACTTTGTTTACAGCAGAACTCCGGGCATACGAGATTTTTCCTGTTATGTGCCAGACTGTATTTCTGGTGCCAGAGAGGCCATCTCTAATCGTTACTTGCCTCATGCATTCAGGTCTGAAAAAAATAACAGGCAAAATTCAGTAGTTTTAGGGGTAAATTTGCGATTGAAAATGAAGGTAAAATGCTAATGGATGTTTATGGAATTTCTACTTGAAGACAGTCTAGGCGCTATCTTGCGATCTAACAGGCCTTCTGTATTTAACCTAACAGGCCTTCTGTATTTCATAATGTGTATACTGTAACTACCTACAGTCTTATAAACGCAATTTCGTATATGTATGTGTTCGTGGGGATGATGCGGTGCCGGGGGACATGGAGTATCACGCGCTCGATCTCGCGGGGTAGCCAGAGACAATGCCAGATGCTATCGCGGCTCAATGTGCGGCCGGTGAATGAATGCGCTGCTCTGACGGTGTATACTGTCGGTGGACACATCATCCTCTACATCCGGGCACTCTTACTGAGTTACATTTCGGGCGACTTTGACCTAGTTAACCTTTAGATTTTGGGCTCTGCCCTGTCGTAATTTTAAAGCCTTAGAGTTGAATTTGGATTGTCGTGCACAGATTTGCTATCGCTTTGTAAAGTTATGTTGGACACAGTCATAGTTACTTTAATTTTATGAAACGTGTGGGACATCGTGCGGTTGGGGGATCTTTTGGAAATAGGGTTGAAATTTGTCTTTGGTACACTCATATTCTAATCTGCTTTCGTCCAATATAATGATTATCATTTGTAGCACTGCATTTGTACTAATACTTGGCGTGGTATAGATCAAATGATAGTGAGCAATTAGGCGCACACCGCACGTGGAGAAAAAGGATACCCTTTCACCTATATTAGGTTCGGCCAAATAATAGCGATAACAATTTCTTAACGTTCGATCGTTATTTCCACACAGGAATGGGAGGAAAAATATGAGAAAAACATGGAAGCCTTTATAGACTCTCGGGCTCCGTGGGACTCCGCCGCGGAGCGCCGCCGGTGGTCCCCGGCGGGGGGCGCTTCAATGGACGTAGATCATTGTCGATGGATCGGGGCGAAGTATGGACGGACTATACCTATTTTGCCCTTCGCTGCAACAACTACATGTCAACCGATAATGTTGCCAACAAGATGTTCCTTGTGAATTATTGTTTTAATTGGAAGTAAAGCTGCAGAAAAAACCTGGCTAATACCTTTGTATCTTTGTTGCAAATTGTAGAGTGAGTACACATACATTACATAAACTCACGCCTGAAGTGCGGCAGGGTAGGCAGAGAGCAGGGTTTGCCACTTGCGCTCGCTGAGTGCGTAATACCATTGAATTTTAAGTAATACGTGTAAAGATCGAAGTGCTGTTTACTGTATGTATAATCGAAATTGTTGACCTAAGCCAGCGGCCACACAGAAGAGACGTGTGGCCGCGATTTCTATACAACGCGTCGCGTCTTTACCGCGCCCTCGCCCCGTCTCTTCTGTGTGGGCTTCGTCCCGTTTCTTACAGTAGTACATTTTGTATGAACGTGAATTGGATTATCGACGCATCCCCACGTCCCTTCTATGTGGCCGCTGGCTCAGAGCACGCCTTCTGCTAGCAAACTTTACACAAAACAATCCGTTTTCCTCGCGCAAAACATTTTCGTTACTACGGTAAGCAAAATGAAAAGTGGTTTTGTACATTGAAAACAGATTGTTTTTTGTAATGTTTGATAAAAAACACGAGCGGGAAACTCGGCTATAGAAGATCTTACACTTTGTTACGCCGTGGCTTACTATTGCACACGAGCACGTTTTTCTATGTCTTAGCAAGGCAGGCATAGCCGCATAACCTCCAGACAGAATCCATAAGTCTACACACGGGTGCTATTTACTTACTACGAGTATACGCGTTGAAATCGTAAGAAAAATTAACACACGCCGTGCTGTACCGCGCTATACACGGTGTCACAAAATCTCGAAACCCGTGTTCGTATTGACGAGTAGAATTCCCTTTTTCGCAATTATATGGCGATTTTATTCCACCCTGTATGATTTAAAGCGCATGTAAGATGCGCTTTAACTGCAAATTTAGTTCAATGCAAGCTGCAGGTTCATTTCGCTAGCCAGTTGGTTGCACATGCGATTGTCGCGGGCGGTCGGGCGGTCGCTGCGGTTATGATCCGCGTCTAATGAAGCAGACACTCACCTCAAAAGTTTAATGGGGAGGGACAGAAGCGCTTTTAGTGTGTTATAATGTCAAGGAAAAACTTTCCTATACCCTGTACCCTGTTTTCTCACAATTCAGAATCATTCTCTAACTCGTATCGCTTATTTCATGCTTTTTGGGGTATAATATCCAAAAAATGCATTGACGATAATAATAACTTCCACACAACACAACTTGTCCTAGTCCTAAACTAGAATACACTGCGCTATGCTAACTAGGTAAGGAAATCAAAAAAATTATAACACGCCCAGACTGGGGCTCTTTGTACAGGGTACAGCGGCACCTAGTGGGCATCGAACCCAGCACGACCTCCGGCAGGGTAATTAGATAAAAACGCGCCCGTCGGCACCTTGTCTCTAACCTAATTGATGTATTAATCGATCTATAAACATTTACATACAGGCACATACATTGCTTCTGGCCCCACACTAGGATACCCTGTGTCGTGGGAACCAGAAACAACGACATCACAAACACGTAAACATCCAAGACCTGGGGTTTTTTTTTTGTCCCCAGCCGGGATTCGAACCCTATGACGATATTTACAAGCTTCAATGAAAACGATCCACTGCTCTTCTACATTCTGTAATACTAATGGGCAACTACACATCGCGGGCGCATTGTATGCAAAGCCATCGCTTTGTTCGCTCCGCGATAAAGTTTTATCTAGTACGCGCGAGCGGTTAGCCGGGGCCATTAGAAAACTTGTTAGTTTTAACTCGGAAACTCTATTACGTCTCAATTGCAAGCTCCAACTCCAAGATTGCTTTCAAGACCTTTTTATTACTTCGCTATTTCGTTTTTTCGCAATCAATTGAGTTCGACGACAAAGAGAAACGATCTAGCTGTAGATCGGGCTACACTCGTTCAATTGGTCCTCTGCCGTCCGCGGCGGCAATTAGTTGATTGTCGCTGCTCATCCTCTCGACACAGACTAACACGTGAACAGAACTATATACTTTAGAAGAGCGCTAAAAGGTACGAATGATAAAATCAAGTTATGTAACTTAATTGCTTCGTCGTTCTAATACAAAAAATACGGATAATAATAAACCATTTATTTCAGGCAATCAGGGCCTCACAAAAAATACCTTAAACAAATTATAAATGCAACATAACAAGTAAGTACGTTATCCACTGCTGATGCCGGTCTCATCTACATCGCGTCGTCGTTCACTGAAATCTTTACTAATATTATAAATCTACTGTAAATCTACTTTACTAATATTATAAATAACTGATTTAATCATAAATGATGATACATTAACACTTAGCATCTTCTTGTTTGCCAGTTTGTATTTTTTTGACGCACCAACGGGTCGGCGAATGACATAGTCTGCTTTTTATTCTGGGCCAACGTAACTAGTTGCGGGAGCAAACAGATGCATACAAATAACAACCTTGCAATGGAATAAATGCAAAATAAAATCTCGATTTCACACCCGTACTAATAGTTGCTATGGGTTACACTTGTAGACAATGTGTCGCTGGGCGACAGAGTTGACTTTCTATGTGTAACCATATTGTCGCAGCGCCACTAATTGCACTTGACACTGCAGCATGACACTTGCGAGTTCTCTGGACGGATATAGACATCGCCCTAGCCTAGAACTGCACTTGGGAGACATGTGTAAACTGGCCCTATTTGCCGGACGACTTTACTATCAAGATAGAATTTAACTAATACCATAAGTCATTGTCATCCTGATCGTAAATTTCGTAAAACGACAAGCTTGCTGACATTTATTTCGTACAACTTAATTATATCAAATATTGGTTGATGGACTGTATACTTATCTGACAACGGTTCCGTTTAAAAAAATCCCCTACATTTTTTTCATTTCGACAACCAGCGTACAACCTTTACATACGTGCAGTGACTTTGCAACAAAAGTGTAACTGTCGCATATACATTGACAATAGAGTGCGGAGTGCTTATTAAGGACACGAAACAAGCCACTCTGAACAAGAGCCCAATTCGGCTTAGCGGGGAATAACTTGATACCCCCATAATTATCCCGAACATGATTACTGTCCGTAAATAGTAGATTACCCTCTGCCCTCTTTACTGTGTCCCCTATCGCGTTCCTGATTGGTCGCCGTAATTAATAGAGACATTCTAGTACAGAGGGCCTTTGTGAGTAAACACGTCGTATTCATCGAGATAGTCTTACTCCGTACTCGCCTGAGTATTTCAGATCAATTAGACAAGTAATTCATTTATGCTCGCTGGCTTAGCGACCCAAGGTAGATCTTGGCTTCCAGAAACAAAGAACGCCTCTTAGTCTCCCTGTCCTGACTTTCCAATCGTCTACCTGAAACTTGCACAAGTACCACTGTACTATCTTTTTCCAACAATACATTGCCGTCCGACCTGCAGAAGTCGCCCAACGCGACGTACGCCATATTTCTCTTTGCATATCCTGTGGGACAACCAGCGGAGTCTTTCGGATTACTGTATAAAATAGTTACTGTATTTATACCGTATAAAACATCCCTATTTGGCCTAAAATTGGTCAGATGTGGGCCAAATATATAAAAAATAACAATAAACACGACTAAGTAGAAGCGAGGCCAAAATATAATTAACCCAGGTCGAAAGTAGCAAGCGATAGTGCGTATTATTGAGTGGGTCTTTTCTATCTCACTAACGCAATTAATTATGATTTTACCGCAAATTCTTGATTTGTGCATGATGGAAAGACGCCAGCAGGAAAACTAAGGGCATAAATGAAATAGACCGCCAAGTGAACAGTAAGTGTGATACATGGTGCTATTAACACGTGTTCATTATCTCCTGCTAATTCTGTACTAAATGCCATCTGGCTTACATGTCGCCGCTACTGAACATTGTGCCTAGCTGACCGCCCACGCGGCTCTATCTACCTATATATCTATCAGCTTATATTGCCTGACGATGATCCTTTATTCCTTTGACGAACTTCAAAGCACTACATACATTATTTGCCAAACGCCAAATTGGGTACCATCCTCATCATCTTTGATCAACCTACTTACTGGTCAAATTAACACGAACCCCCGGTTTCTCGTGCATTATAAATCTGTTAATATGAGTAGGTAGTTGCAGCAGTTGTTGTAGTTGTATGTCATGATAACTTTGAACAGTTATCAGATTGTATGAATGTTATTCCGGATTATTCTTATAAATTTGTTTAAAAGTCCAGCCAGGCCAATGAGGTATTATGTACTACGTGCTTTAGGTAGAGGCGGCATTTTGTAACTTTTGTGGCGCATAATTATGATTTAGCAGCACTTAGCGATTCATCATCATCAACCCATTATGTCCCCACCGAGGGGCACGGGTCTCTTCCCTGAGGAAGGTATAGGCCATACTCCACCACGGGGGCCAAGTCCGAATTGGTGGAGGCTTGTAGACTAGTGGCTCGTCTACTGTCAGAAGTTGTCAAGCCGCCCTGAGGCCTCTGACTTGGCTTAACGACTGCCATCTATCGACGGCAGCCGGCACCAACAGCTTAACGTGCCTTGCGAAGCACGGAACCGCTCGGAAAAATGCCACTAACGTTAGGCATAGACGGCGACCCATCCATGCACTGAACGCGCCCTGTGTTGCTTAACCTTCGTGATCGTTTAAGATCACTCAGGTAGCCAGGGCTACGAGTGTCTGTTTTATCTTCAGAGTAATTCCACACTTGTTGGTCGTTTATCTCGCAAGTGGGGAGTTCATTGCCAGCGTATTCCATCAGCTGAGTGGTGGCTCAAGTAAACGAGGTGCGACGCCGCAGTGTAGCTGGAGCGGAGACAAATGCATCAATCACGTGGGATCAGCCGCTCGCTCTATATTTTATTTATTTATTCGCCGAGATGTCGCCGCGAGTTACTAATGTCTCGTGGATGTAGAAGCTCCATGGCTTCTACAGACGAAAGGGGACACTTTTAAGCAACCATTATGAAACCGCGTATATATTATAAAATTTATTTTCTCGACCACATTTTTCAAATTTTTCAAAAGTAAAGTCATTCTTGTTTAATTATTAAGAATTTGGCTCCGGACGCTGATTGGCAAATCTTTACACTACGATGCCGAGCTTGGTTAAGCTCGGTTAAAAAAAGTAAACCAGCTCCAAATGTATTTTTCTTTTGGATATCGATAAAGAATGGTGCTCCTACGGCTGAGGAGGCTGCCAGCGGAGCGATGGCGGATCGCGCTATGAATAATTCCGTCAAGCAGTTTCCGAATGCCACCAAATGTTTCCGCGAGACATCGGTAGACCAACCGAACGAACGCTCGAGCATAATCGTGCTTTAAGTCTAAATTATTTGACGAGACCGAGTCTTGGATGTTAACAATTTTAGTGTAACTGTATGCAACATATTGGATGTTAACAATTTTGGTATAACTGTGGTCCCCACACTAGGCCGAGCCTATATCGTAGGGGCCGAGGAACGATTACTAGATTTGAGATTTTTTTACCGTTGAATTTCAACCAACTTACAAAGCTGAATGATTTAATTATTTCTCAATCTTCAATTCCAATAGTCTTCACATTTCCAATCCTCTTTGTTCTGGGCAGGACTGAGCCAAATTGCTGGAAGGTCTACTTCAGTCGATTTAATGTGTAATCTATGATAAACTGCCGCTCTATTCCAACAAACAAAAAGTTGAAACATAACAGCCAAAAAACAACCATTTGCAAGCGTTTGATCAAGAGTGCAGTGCATGCAGCGACTAAAATGGCGTAAAAAGTTGAGGACAATAAAGGGAAAGAAGTTTGACGGAGTCATGGCAAGTGGCAAATTTTGATCTCTGCCTGTCCGTTCGGAATACAGGCATGTGTTTATGGTTACAAACTTTGGTTCGCTTTTGTTCGCCTAGTCTGTCCCCAAGACAGGTGCCGCTCCCATCAAGATGCACCATCAATCTCACGACCCGTTGCTGACACCGCTGTGTCCTGTGTGTCACACAGAAAACCAGCTCCGTAGAAAGTGCAAATAATGACTAAAGCCAAATTGACTATCTGTCTAAATATCCGTCAGTCTTCCGTCTATCTCATTCATTTCTTTCCGTTGCAAATACTATGGTATCCATAAAATCATACACTTAAAGACTTATCAACCTATCTATGTGATTTAGACAACATAGGAACGCGAACACAAATGTCCAAAATACAAAAGTTGATCAGCCGTCAGGTATTTAACTGCATGCACTTTGAATTGATGCGTAGTGATGTGAGAGGGATATGTAATTTAAAAAAAACGGCTTCTACCAAAACGGGCCTTCTTTCTATACTTACCGAAAGCCAGTCTTGCGGAAAAACGGAATCAAAAAGACACATTCAACTAGCAATCTCTAGCCGCCGGATGGATAGTTGTCGGCTCGCTCCACTGAAGCCGGTGCGGTGTTCCTCGCTGACAGATGTGCGGAGATATAGCGCGGCTTGAGTGATTCTTTTGTCATGCTAACGTCCTTACCCTCGATATTATGAAGTAAGTTGGTTATGTCATGACTATACTTAGGCATATATCGCGATAATGATCGTTCCATATCTTCTCTTCTTTATTTTTGTAAACTAGTTCCATACTCAATGTGGTATCATAGGTATTAGACAGACTGTAGCCACACAGATTCAGTAAAACAGAGATTGACTCCATTATATTAAAATTATATATATTGCAGAATTACTGTCGACCCTGTTAAGATATATACGGATAATTTTTTTCATTTTATCGAGCTTATTAAGCTTGTGAGCTCACAAGCACGATTCATTTCTTAACTATTTTGTTACATTACATGTCAAACAATCTCTTAACACGTATTGATTTGATATAAGTCGATAAAGACAAAAAACCGCCTTTAAAATATGCACAAATAAGAAACGACACTTCACTAACTTTAACACTTGGTGGCGCTGACATCATTCTATATCGCTCTATGGTTGTGTCCATAATGCCGTGCCTGTGAAAATTAAAGCGTTAAAGGATTTTCTCATAGATCCCGTGAAGATAACTTAACCAAATTTATATTGGATCACTTCTGAGATACTTACAAAAAAGAATCAATGAAATTGGACAACGTAGTAAAGAATTATCGCTGAACTTACACAAAGAAATATATATTGACGAATTAGGCACCTCACCTTTTATTGAAGTCGGTTGAGCAGAGCCTAGTGCGTGAGCCCAGCCGAGCCGAGTCGAGCTGCAGCCGGCCCGTCCCAGGTGAATTATTCACGAGACAGTTCCGCGGTGCCGAAGATTCCAACCGACTAGCATCAGGAACAGTAGGATCGCCTGATAGAAGTTATTTTGGCAGGTTCAGCTGCTTAATAAACGTGCGGCAGTGATTTCGAGTTATGACTGGCTCACTGCTTCATATACGACGTCAGCTCTTTTTTGTTGTGCCATCTCTCTCATATCTCTCTCTCAAATCAATCAGTTATGCTTGTTCAGGTCATTAAGGTCCTAAATTATCTCACTAATGGAAAACTTAAGTTTTGTAGTACTTAGATGTAAAACACTGTAACAGTCCAAAAGTAACAAAATCTATAAGTAGTTAGTTTTTTGTGTTCTTCTGTTTTCTGACACCGTGTACGTATGACGAGGGCGTCCGTCCGACCAGCGGGCCTGCAGGTGACATGACCATTACCGCATTTAGCACTACTGGAGTTATGTAACTAACGTAACTGTAGCAGCTCCTTAACTCAAAAATCTTTAAATATTAAGATTAGAAGTTAAGTTCATGCCATGTAATGTATATAATTTTTCTTTGAAATAAACAGCTTAATTTTTATTTTTTTATTTTTTTATGTACCATTTGATTTTCCTAATTCTTTCGTGTTCAAAACTTTGCCTTTGAATTCCACAATAAATATGAAACAAAGATAAAAATCGTCATTAAAATGTTGTTTTGCAAAGTAAACTCCTCAGTCCCGAACTTCTTGAATTGTTATTTTTAAGGTCAGGACTGAGGAGGTTAAGAGCTTACATAGTATGTAAGTAAAATGGATGGTACGCATTACGCAAGCTGTCTTGCCTCCCCACGGGGTCCCGCTAGGCTGACGCACACCCCACGAACTGATTTCTCATGCATTCGTATTGGAGTGGCTTGGGCTTGATTTAATTCACTGTTTTCTCATGTGTGTTTTCATTTGATTTTAAAGAAGTTTTTGTTTTTTCCAGGTAAGTGCACCGAACCCGTCTTTTGGTGACGGAATAAATGACTTCCTCCCATTGAAATGTTCCAGGTCGACTCGGTAAGTGTCGAAAGTAAAAAAGTGATTGTACTCGAAAGTAAAATAAAATACTCGCAAATGCCTAGACAATATATTAATCATTTGAACATTACTTGGTAATAGTTAACGTCTCTAAAAAGCGGCTTTCAGACTTTATTTTGTTTTTTGAAAGACACTGCATAACAGCGTAGGAGTAGTGTAATATTTCTTACAAGAAGACCTGCCAAAGTCTCAATACACTATGGGAATGTTCTGTATTTTTTCTGTTCTATGATTTTGTCTTGTTATAAACTTGTTTGAAGCGTTTTCCAGTTCCAACAAATCGTTTCCTCTCAAACATCGCGACGACCACATCAGAGACCGGCGTTTCTTCCGGCGTACGCATCGATGTCGAAACAGTGGATTGTATTCGGCTGGCGACTGACGACCGACCGGTCGGTGCCGGACTCGTGTCGGTTCGTTTTCGATGTACATGGACATCGTGGTTCGGCAAGTCCTGACTTAAATCACATTTATTCGTGTTCAAAAATGAAATAACTCCTTTGATTAAATAATTTCAGGAAATGATAAATTAAATAACCCACCATAAGACGCCCATAAACTCTTCACTTCAAACAATTAGATGAGGATGGCTGAGAATAGCAAAAACTAGCATGCCTTCGAAACCTATGTCCAGTAGTAGACGAATGTGGGCTGATTGAAACTGGAAGTGAATTTGGAAACGCCTAGTCTTAAAAGTGAAAAAGCTGTTGATATATAAATCGACACATTTGCTCCATGGTTACTCCATGCACGTGCCCACAGCCAAAGTTTTCTCAATTAGCGATGCAGAGAAGACAAGTCTGACGATAGAGCGGGAGTTTTTGTTTTATAACTGGTGTCGTGCTTTGGATTTTTGCATGCATCAATCTCCTGAGTTCCTGTCGTATATCGTATTAGTTGGTGAACGTCGGCCTCACATTCGAGAGGTCCTAAGTTTGATGCTACTTTTTTCGTAATCTACGATAGTTTAAAAAAGAAAACCTTTTTGAATCATCCATTTTTTTTGTCCTCGACTTGATAAGCTCTGTGCTATTAACTCAATTTATTTCTTGGGTCTATAATTACAGTGTTTTTAGTACAAAGTCTTGTCCTTCTGACATTTCATTTCTTCTGCGGTGTGTGGTCGGCTTGCGAAGTGTTTTAGTGTATTCGTGTAGGTGTCGAGACACGGTATCGTTTACGGATAATTGATTTAATGACGTCAATATTATTGGCCTCCCCGACGCGCTATTAGTACGAGCTTTAATGAAATTATAGTGCATTATCAGATAATTGCGATCTCTTTCCTTTCCCGGCATAATGACAGGGACGGGCTTGCAAATTAGGTTCTTAACGTGACTACAGTGATTGCTTGCGTGTAATGACGTCGGACAACTTGTTTTTGGTGTTTTGATCCATGATAAACAGGGAATCCTAGTTTGGGAGCCAGTAACCAAGAATGTAACACTGTTTAACAATGAAGCTTTTTTGATGTCTATTTTAGAATGTTGATGAAGCGAAATAGGGTTGGTCTGGATTGTGAAAAGTGGTCTCTGTCCACCCCTCCGGGTATACAGAGGTAAGTTTATGTGCTTTACCACTAGAATGATATGATGAGATAAGAATACTAGTAATAATTTAATAAATCGCACCGCAGTTATCCAAAACCCATTAACAAAACTAAGCTTAATTTATCACTTCCTTGATTTTCCTTTTATTTCAAACAATACTGAATATTTAACTCTATCAAAATCGCTCCGAAACAAAGCACACTATTGGATACTGGAGTGTGCTTGTGTGTGTACCCTGTACGTACGTCTAGCTAATGAGGTGCAACGCACGCACACTAACGTTCAGTTGGATTAAACGCTTGTATGGACTAGACGCGTATTATTACTCTGCTCCCAGTAGCTACCCAAGACACTACAGTGGCGCAGCCGGTACTAAAGAAATCAAAATGTCAATCGGGAAACTCAACGAATTCAACTTGAATGGAGGGTCGTGGAGCACTTACGTGGAAAGAATGGAGCAATACTTCTTAGTGAATGCAGTGAAAGAGGAAATGTTCGTTCCAACACTTATTTCGTGCGTCGGAGACGATACCTACGAGTTGATGGTCGATCTTTGCAATCCCGTGAAACCAGCAAAATTAACCTACAAGAACCTTGTAGGATTGGTAGCGAGGCACGTGGAACCAGTACCGTCGAAACTTGCAGAAAGATACAAATTCCGGAAACGGGTGCAAAGCAGTGACGAAACCGTAACTCAATTTTCGGCTGCTTTGAAACACCTCGCAAAGACTTGTGAATTCGGATCTAATCTACAAGATTATTTTCGCGACCAGTTTGTGTGCGGATTGAAAAGCGAGACCACGCGGCAGCGCGTTTCATTTCATTTCATTTCATTTTCTTTATTAGGGACAACAAACAGAAGTACAATGTATTTTAAACAAATATCTTAAACGTAAAAAAATACAATAGTTAATTGTACATCCAGCTCCGTTATCCACATATTACAATATGGCGTTTTCATGGAAGACGTGGATTTCGCCGCGGCATTCAAGATGGCGGTTACACTGGAGGCGGCGGCGAGTAATGCGGCGGCAGTCGAACAGTGTCGAAACAACTCATGGAAAGCAGAACATTTAGTTCAGACGGTACACGCGCTGGATAGGAAACGCACAGGACCGCGCCAACAAAATGGCGGCGGAGGTGGCGAACGGCGAGGCGGTGTGACGAAAGCGAGCGGGGCGGCCGGCGGCGCTGGGAGACTGTGGTCTTCAGGTCGTGGCGCGAAGACAGAAAGCTCATCAGGCCTATGTTCCTGTTGTGGTGCTCGAGATCATGCAAGAAACAACTGCAAATTCCGTGGCTATGTCTGCAGAGTGTGTCTGAGGCAAGGACATTTGAAGAGAATGTGCCCAAACATAGAAAGGAATGACAGGCAACTCTTACGGTTGGAAACCGCAGACACAGACGAACAGACAGATCAAACCCCGGCAAATCTCATGTTTGGAAGGCCTATTAGGACTAGATTAGACTTATTACGATCTGGCTTACTAGAACCTATTACTGATAAACTTAACAAACAAGCAGCTATTAAAAAGGGCAAAAGCAGTAAATGGGAACCGGGTAACGTAGTCTGGGTGCGCAATTATAGCCAAGAAGGACAATCTACTAAGTGGACAAAAGCAACAGTTATTTCTAAAATAGGAAACAATGTTTTTGAGGTCCAGACTGTAGGTGGGTCGAAATGAATACGCCATGCTGACCAAATGTGGTCTTCCTCGGTGATCATGGGCGGGGGCGGCGCAGAGACGGCCGCGGTGACGTCACCGACTGCGCGCGAAGAAATAAGAGCCGGAGGTACCGCGGTTACACAGGCAGCTGCACTGAATGCGCCTGCGACGGGTAACAGACCGCTGGAGGCACCGCCGCTGCCGATAATTATTCCGAGACGATCAACTCGTATGCGAAGACCGGTAGAACGTTATGGAATAGATACACAGGTGTAAAATATGTAAATAACATTAATATCAAAGTATAAACCGTAATGATGTTGAAAGAAAAGGTTATGTATCACTGTATGTAATATAGAATTCAGATAGTATTATGGGTCAACAATGTATATTGTGTTTAAAGAGGGGGTAGTGGAGTGTGCTTGTATGTGTACCCTGTACGTACGTCTAGCTAATGAGGTGCAACGCACGCACACTAACGTTCAGTTGGATTAAACGCTTGTATGGACTAGACGCGTATTATTACTCTGCTCCCAGTAGCTACCCAAGACACTACAGATACAAGCAACGGCTCCGGTCCACCGGAGGCGTTGCTTGTATCCAATTTTTTTAACAAATTAAAAAGAAATCCTATTTCATTCATAGCGGAGCAGTATGTGTTCGCATGTAACCGGCAACCGGAATAGGTAACAGCAAGTTAAATACAACATTGTCACAAGTTCGACGCTTGCGTCTAGTCAGCCCGACTCAAGAGCATAGAAGCGTCGATCACACTCATATATCTTCAAAGTACTTTTCTGGCATTTAATTGCGTCTAAAGTCAAAGTGTCCTCCATTTGTAGACTGCCATTAGGTGCCAAAGGAGAATGCTCATGGATAAAAAGTTGGTGGTGTGAGCAGAGAGTGTATTGAAATAGATTTCCGTATTATCAGTATCATATCCCTAGAGAAACGTGAAATTTAAACGTGAAATTCTTTTCTATTTCCTCTGTACAGCTTCCAAAATTTGTACTTTTGTATCCTTTTAATATAGGAGGTCAAACTTTATCGCGCGGAACCACCGCGGTTTATCTGCCGCCGCAGTTTACGGCGACGAAACGAAAAGCTAAATATCTCTATATTCCGGACGTTCACCACTCATCAAAATATTTAAAACAGTCGAAAATACCATTGGTTTTGAAATTCTACAGAACAAACAACAGAATTGCTTCATGACTTTTCCGAAATACTTCCGTCTTTCAATTTGGCTGGTCAATCCTCCATCACGCACCATTGTTGCCCTGATAATGTCCCCGTTAAACCGCGAACGCGGCTAGTGGCACGCCTATGATGTGTGTCAAATCGCAAATTGTTGACATTTGACGTGGACAAAGCTAGCACTGTGTAGTTTAGCGCAACACAATGCGATCGTTTGCCACGCGCAGAGCGTGTCCAAAAGGAATACAGACTATGCTTTATGTCCATCAAGGCCATGTCAGGCAGACGTCAACGTTTGCGGTTCCTTTACCTGAGTTTGAAGCGCTCAGCTCCGCAGTGGTCGTTGCCACATTATAGGCAGCTCGGAGCCGGCAAGATAAATCTCTGTTTAACAGCCGGCGGTAACCCGGGACAAAGCGCCATCTCGCCGCATTGTTCTTGGCCCGTAACAAACAACGCAGAAGGTCACAGCTGATGTTGGTTGCTGCAAAAAGTGGTACATTGAATATCCTCTAATCATCGATAAATGTTTATGCTAGGCGCGGCAAAATTCTACTCGTAAAATCAATTCTTTCTCCAATATTTTGTAAACCTAAACTATTTCTGTCTCTGAGAAAAGACTTGTTTCTTACTATAGGGTAGGTTATTCTGTACAGGGTTTTACAAACCAAAATTGGGGTTTCATTAGCAACACTTACTATGGGGTTAACTTTAAAACTGTGAAGAAACTTCCTTACATTTAAATGACATAAACGTCAACTTTAAATGACATAAGCGTCAAGCTGCACTTGAAGACGTATTCAAACTTCGGGACTGGGAAGGATCTGGCATCAATATAAATGGCGAGTACCTATATCACTCACCTTCGATTCGCCGATGACATAGTGATTATGGCTGTGACCCTGGAAGATTTGAGTTTAATGCTTAATGACTTGAACAGAACTTCTATCAGAGTGGGTTTTAAAATGAACATGGACAAGACTAAGATAATTTCAAACTCTCATGTAGCACCCACTCCTATCAACGTTGGCGGCTCTGAGCTCCAAGTTGTTGACCACTCACGCACACTCCTTTATTTTTAATTAATACATGTAAGCATGTTTGTTTGTGTGGCGCCGGATTTAGAATAGCGTCACTCCATTTCCTTCCGTGGATGTCGTAGAAGGCGACTAAGGAAATTAATTACCAGGAGACGGGCAGCAGCGTCTTCCTGAGATTC
Organism: Yponomeuta malinellus; assembly: GCA_947308005.1. Taxonomy (NCBI): domain Eukaryota; kingdom Metazoa; phylum Arthropoda; class Insecta; order Lepidoptera; family Yponomeutidae; genus Yponomeuta; species Yponomeuta malinellus. Next base: position 246,376 of record OX371003.1, on the reverse strand, counting down.
CAACCACATACTGCGATCGCCAACCCGCCTGCCAAGCGTTGCGATTATGGCAAAACCCTTCATGGTTATGAAAACTACGAAGGAGGCCTATGTCCTGCAGTGGGCCTCAAATGGCTGATGATGATAATGATGATGATGTTTGTTTGTGGCAATAAATCATTCATTCATTCACTATGTATACCTGGGATAAACGGTCCAGCAAGGTAAGTCCTAATTCGAGAAAGAGGTCACTAGCTTAAAAAACCAGGAGGGAGGCCTATGTCCTGCAGTGGGAGTCAAATGTGGCTGATGCTGATGATGATGAGTCGAGTTATTTGTTATTTTAGTTTTTTTACTGCGGAAGCAGACTGAACTGTATTTCTGTTCTGTGACCTGAGTACACAGTGCGTTGTTAAAGTTTAACGCTACCGGACTAACTAACTCGGGGCTAACTTTTATGTGCATTCTCAATGGCTTCTATTTTCAAGGTTTTTAAGGCTCGCGCTTTACTGTTGCTAAGTGTAGAGTGTGCTCAGTTCACATAAACACAGGCAAGCGCAGACATTGTACACACTCACTTCATTTAACATCTAAAGAATCTGTTTTTCTTTATTCATTTACTAATTTAAAAAAAGGCTTATCGTCGTAAATCATGAAGGTGAACCCTTTTAGATTTCAGCACGAAGTAGAGAAACCGAGTCATGCAATATCTATAGGAGAATAGTCAGCCGCAGTCACGCAACAGTATCTTGCTACAGCTAAGTTCGTTCATTTTCGCGAGCATTTGTTTACTTTACGGTCAATAGTCGGTCGTGCGCTCGGAAGTTTTCCTGGTATTGTTTTTTTATGGCTTGTTTGTAGACTGCAATTTGTTCTGCAGCGCTTAAGTGCAAGAAATATGGACGGGAAAGTTAGCAGGATCGAGTGGCGCATTTATGGTTGTTGTAAAGGCCTTGTCTGGCACGTGTGTTGATGTCCACTGCAAAACTCATAAAGTGAACAATAAACAGTTTCCTCTTTTTGCCGGAATGACTGCGCCGAGTCGGCTGAAATGTCGCGCCCCGGCTGACTAATTACATTCTCCTGGCTGGCCGAGACCAGCGCCGCACAGACGGGCCACTCGACGCAAGGGAAGCGGCTATTCAACACTGACGTAAATCGCCCTACAAAGTACGCTGCTTGTGAAAGTAGCATTTTGACTTAGGTGCAAATACAAAAGTGGAAACATTTTAAGGAGAGCCTTATCTTAATAATTGTTAATTTCTTCAGCCAGTTCAATCTGTCTAATTTCAAAATCCTACGAGTAAAATTATAATTACGTTTTTTACTTCGAAGTTTCGTAATTTGCAATAGTAGCCTTAAATTTTATACTTTTGGTTGTTTTATACTGCATCTCATCGGAGTCAAGCTGCTGACAACAGGACTTTCTGTATAGTCCTATCCACTATAGCACGCAAACACGTGAGTACTATTTAGGCACGAGTGTGCGTGTGTGTGGGTGGACAGTGAAGGAGGTGCGCTTTGTGCTGCGCTGCTTTTGTTATTCTTTCTGTGGTTGATGGAGTTTGTGTGTCCGCCGAAGTGTTTCGGTCTGGCTAATTAACTGGCGGCGGCCGATGTTTGAGCCTCAGGTCAACTGCGGGCGTGGCTCAAGATGTCAAACTTCATCATCATCATCATCATCATTCAGCCACAAGAAGTCCACTGCTGGACATAGGCCTCCTCCATGGATTTCCAAAAAGACCGGTTGGAAGCGGCCTGCATCCAGCGCCTTCCTGCCACTTGGATTAGGTCATCTGTCCATCTTAATGTGAGAATATTTGTCTTTGCCTTTTCACCTAACTTTGGAGATTTTTTGTCCAGTTTTTCTCCAAAATGATCTAGATTTTGAAATGGGCACCTAGTTTTACTTGTGACGCTTATTAAGTCACAGTTTCTGTGCTATTTTGAATAAAACGAACTTTGATTTCATTGATTTTACTTTATTCGCTAGAGATCTGTTTTAAAAAATTACAAAAGAAGTTTTCTTCCTCTTGAATTCTGAATGCACTGGCGTAGCAGAATTGCCCCTATTCATAAAACCTACTTCGCATCAAGTAAATAAAGCACACTTGCGGGCGCACAGAATCCAATTTTTGCCAATAATGACGCAAAACGAAATATTCGCGGCGAAGTTACCGCCGGGCCACATGGGGCGGTTACATTACCCGACACGACACCGATACTGTTCGCTGCAGCTGCGATACTCTGTTTGGGTGTGATAAAATAAACAGCCCAAAGTAAAAGTAGAAATACAAATATCTGTGGGTGAGTTTATAAGAATAAAAGTTTTCTTTAGTTTGAAAATAAAAGTTTTATCTCAGCGCTTGAAATTGCCAATCCTCGGCGGGCATGCGTGGCAATTAAGCCCATACTCTATCTCTCAGAAAAGGCCGGTTTCCATGAGCATCTAAGAAGCATCAACTTTCAAAAAAAAAACTTATTTAGAGGCTCAGCACGGATTAGTGCAACAAATAGAATATGTCCACTTTCCACCTAGTAGGTACTGATACCCTGAAACGATGGGTATTAAATAATGTTCTAATAAATAACGTAATAAATTACGTACATTTGTGAAGTTATAGTAGCAATACCACTCGTTACTGTGAAGGGAAACGTGGTAAGGAAACCTGAGCGTCTGAGGTATTCACATGGTACCTCGGCGCTTGAAATTGCCAATCCGCGATGGGCACGCGTGGTGATTAAGCACATGCTCTCTCTCTGAGAGAAGGTCCGTGCCCTACAGTGGGACGTATATATGTAGGCTGAATACAAATAACGTTTTACCGTATTTCTCGTGTTAATCTTGAGGAACTTTGAAACAATTTAATTTATTAATTGAACTCAGAGTGTATCAATATCCCTTGTAATCACAAAAATAGGAGGACAAGGGAATATAGTGCACCATAAAATACATATCGCTAACCTAGTTTAGGCTTCATTCTTTCCAGAAATATATTTTGTCTTGTATCTACCATCTGTACCTACATAAACTGTAATTGATTTGTGGAATGAGAATTTAAAAGATTTGTATTCGTATATTTCAATACAAAAGAAAAATACACTGATGCATGGGATTCGTGCTGAATCGGGTAAAGCAGTTCCCTCCGTCGGCGAAGGCAATTTAAACTGGAAAGTGTTTCGCGCGAGTCCGACGCACGCTGCGGCCGTATCGCTTTCACGTTTGAGCTATTTTTTAAATCCTTGCGAATACTTCGCACCCCCGGGCCCGGCACGGCGCCGGCCAGGAAGGTGCGAGGGAGACAGAAGAACCACTTTCATTTAGAATTTTATCATCTTAGACGGCGAGAGAAGACGGCAGGTTGACCAGGCCGATCACAGAGTGGCGGCCGAGGACAGGGCGACAGTCAGCGGGCAGACTGACGGCCCGACGGTCGGACGATATCGTTGAGTCGCCGGAAGGTCTGTGGATGCGGGTGGCAAAGGAGTGTATTTGGGAAAAAAGGCCTATATACCCAGCAGTAGGCAGCGGAAAACGTAAGAAAATTTAAAACATATTTGTGTTATCTTTCTTGCACACATAAAATCACATGAATAAAACAAATCTGTAGTAAATAAGCGCAATCTTGTAATTAGCTTATATTTAATATTTCGAAGTTATTAAAGCGGTCATGATAAGTGTAGAGTACTCTGCAACTGCCCTGTTTGCACGCTGCATAGACTGTGGGGTGAAACTACGATGCAGCAGTTGCGGTGCTGGTGGTTTGGTCTTTAGCTATGTTGGTACGCTGAATCTTCTGTGCAGATGCTACACAAAGACTTGAAGAAAACCGTTTCGTGTCTCTCTAGTTTTGGCGCAGGTGCGAGCAAGGGGTGCGCCTGCCGCCAGTGCATTCCCGCCCCTAACCCTAGCGTCATAAACACCACTGTTACATTATGCAGTAACTCGGGTCACGGACTCCGTGAATAAATAAGCAAGTGCCTTCGGGATTGTGTTCTGCGATGATAAAACACTGCCTCGCTCAAGCAAACAGCTGGGCCCTGATCAATATTAAATTTTGATTTCTTACGCCTTTTCTTCCGTGTAGCAGATGTTAGCCGCGCGATTTATTCCCGGAGTTACACAAGTAATGTATGTTTGTTTTCCGGTGAAAAGGAATGGTCCGTAAAAATGCATTAACTCTTTCCTGCGTTGGGGGAATATTGCCTAATACCAAGTTTTGCCTACTATCTAATCACGACCCGGACAAACTTCTTCTCTCTAAATTACGGACATTTGTGAAGTTATAGTAGCAATAGCACTCGCTAACTGTGAAGGAAAACATCGTGAGGAAATTTAAGTGTTTGAGGTTTACGGTATTTGCAAGAGTTTTAGTTCAAAATTTTACAATTTTTTTGTTAATAAATCTGGAGAGCTAGTGGACACCTCATATAAATTTTATCACCTTGATATGTAATAAAACAGATTAATTTTTTAAAATCGGTTACTGGCATAAAAATTTTGTTTATTTCTAAAACTAATATAGTTAAGTTAAAATGAAGTTGTTGATTTCCTAAATAAACTTAAAATAAAAATAAAAGAAACGTCTTACCTCAGCGTTTGAAATTGCCAATCCGCGGTGGGCACGATTGGTAATTAAGCCCATACTCTCTCTTTCTCTCTCTCTTTCTCTCTCTCTTTCTCTCTCTCTTTCTCTCTCTCTCTTTCTCTCTCTCTCTGAGAGAAAGCCTGTGCTCTGAAGTGGGACTTATAGTATAAGCTACATAAAAAATATTGGTACTTTTAATATCAGCTACACAGAAACGATATCACGATTTAAAAATTTAATTCGTAGTTCAAAGAAGGTAAAGGCCTGTAATTAGCGTTTGAAGAACTGATTGTCAACGGGGTAAAATGTTTTGTAGTTGAGACAAAAAACTGGCAAAGGCAGCGTAAACCTCTCGGCACTTTAGGTCCTATTACCGGAATCTCCAGTTGGTTCATTAAGTCTATTTTCCTGAACGTCCATTCCCTGATAGTCCACTTCCCTGTAAGTCACCTATCCTAAATGTCCACTTCCCTGAACGTCCATGTTTATTGTATTTTTACAAAATACGTTTATTGCATTTTTTAATCAAACTGGATAAATTTATATAAAAATATATACAATAAAGAATACTTTATTGCAAAACCAGGTGAAAGGTATTTATAAATATCGCTATTTATTATACATCGAATCTTTCTCCTGATTTCTACTTTTATTGGCTTTGTAAAACCGTGGCTCAAACATGGACGCTGAGGGAAGTGTACCTTTAGGGAATGGACGTTCAGGGAAATAGGCTTAATGATATTTTATCAATATTTTTGTATTTAAATTAAAAAATTTAGGGTAGTAAACTAAAAGTTAATGCTTTCAAAAAAACACCTGTCACCTCAGTCTATCGAGACCACGGCACTTGCAAAAGTACCGAAACGTCGGAAAATTGTAAAATGAAAAAATAAACGAGTAAATAACCGTGCAAATTTAATTTGTATTAGACTTAATGAACCGCCTGGACCTTCCGGTAATAAGACCTAAAGTTTCGAGAGGAGCGTAGAACGTCGATCATCCTCATCTAAACGCGATTAGCAATTATGCTGGTGCCGGCTGGATAAAGGTGGTGGAGAACAAAAAGAAATGAGGTACCTATATCTAGCAGTGGACGAGTAAACGCACAATCTTACGAAAGACATTGATGGATTTCCAACAAGTACACTCCAGGATTATGCCATGCACTTGCACACAGCTATAGCTTTTAGCAATGCAATTAGCGATGCAGTGAGGACAAAGAATTTTCGTCCAAAGCCGGAACTTTTGTTTTACGTTTCGTCCCGTGCTTTTGATTCTCTTGCATGCATCGAATCTCGTTCACTCCTTTTACTATAATCGTATTGAACATATTATTTATCTGATGATCGGTTGTTGCGCAGAAGATAGATCACTTGATTAAAATCTATGGGTCTCGCTTTGTGGCACTCGATTTATTGTCGATGTTACTGACCACTCGCAGGAAATGATTGTGATGAAACCTGAGTATCTGAAACCGCCAATCGGTGACTACGCCTTTACTTTCTCTCTCTACATCACATACTCGTAACTGCAGGCCAGTAGCCTGTAGGGATTCGCAAAGACCAGAGTTTGCTTCTCACACTAATTCCAACAAACCTATTACTCAGAAAAAACCACTTTCTCGTGAGTCGTATATATGCTGCTTTGGAAGATTGTTTATTATTACCCATTTGTGACGGAGCCCAAAAGAAGGGTAATGTATTAGGTCCGTATGTATGTATGTGTATTGTAATACGCTACTTTATTAAAAAACGCGGATTACGGGCAATATATATTTTTATTAGTCTTTTTTATCGATGCCCTAGCCTAGGTGGGGATCGACTGACATCTAAAACAAAACGTAACGATTCCCTTCAAAAATTCAAAATAAGACGAGAAGGCTCTGCCAGCCAGCTTCTATAAAGGAGAATCGTTACAGTATATATAAGTATGTCCGAGTCTATGTTCCCTCATAACTCCTTAACCAATTATCAGATTTGGACTCAATCGATTCATCCTATGTGCGCGATTGTCATAGGCTATATGAAATCAGCATAAATCCAACAAAAAAAATTAAAAAAACCGGCCAAGTGCGAGTAGGATTCGCGCACGTAGGGTTCCGTGGCATTATCTATGTGACATTTTAATATTTCAAGCGTCCACCTGATGCCGTTATTAATGTCGAGAAAAAAAAACAGCAAAAAATCACGTTTATTGTGTAGTAGCCACAGTTAAATATTTATTTTATTCCGTTTTTAGTATTTGTTGTTACAGCGGCAACAGAAATACATCATCGGCGAAAATTTCAGATAAAAATAAAGATAAAAAAGTATTTATTACGTCATCAGAAAAAAAAACTTAAAACAAAGTAAGGCTTAACTAGTGATGACATAAAATAATAATTTAATTTTAATAAATAAAAAATTTCAACTGTCTAACTATCATGGTTCATGATATACAGCCTGGTGACCGACGGACGGACGGACGGACGGGCAGTGGAGTTTTAGTAATAGGGTCCCTTACACTGGTACGGAACCCTAAAAAATAAGTGAATATACAACTAAATATTCACTATAAAAATAAGTAATTAGATTAAAATAAAATTTATATTTAAGGGGGGAAAACAAACGTGATTTTTTGGCCAATTTTTGCTCTATATTAATAAAGGCAACAGGTAGAAATATTCAAATGTTGTGTATAATGGTACGGAACGCATTTGGCTGATTTTTATTTGAGTTTTTTATTGATTTATCGATATGTAAGTCTTCCAAACCGCCATATTGCAGGCTGCAATATGCGGGCGATGTTTCCTCCAGCAGAGTTTCGCACTGCATAGCGAGCATAGTGAGTGTCAGTTGGCACACTGACTGCCATTTTGTAGCGCGATGCGTGAGCCTTTGTCGCCGCGGTATGTGTGCGGTTGTGGCTCTGAAGAGCGAAGAACATATTTTCAGAAGAACCATGTAGTTACGTAGGCTAACCGATGAAACGTAAATGATCGAATATGTTCTTCGATTTCCGTGATCTATCTATCTATAGTGTTTTTTTTTTCTATTTTCTTTCTTTCTTTCTTTCATAACGTAAATATTAACCAAAGAAAGAATTTGGAACTCTTACCTCTAAGATGGGGAAAAGATCCGTATCACATGCTATTTGACCCTAGAAAATATCGTTATCTACTTGATATTCGGGGTTCCCAATCTTAACCTAGATGGGGCTGTACTTAAGCCTCACTTTTAAACACAAAACGACCGAAACACTGAAAACGCTGGCCTTTTATTGTTCTCAAATAGCCGGTATCGGGCAATAAGTTGTACGGAGCACGTTCCACAGTTTCTTCAATACGTTTCTTTTTACGACCACTGAGCTATTATTGAGATAGTTTCTCTGTTTTATTGTTGTATGAATTGATCCGAGCGATCGTCGATATAAAGTTTTACCATATTTGATTCTGTCGTAGTTTGCTGGGGACGCACAACAATGAGAACCGGTAGGGCTGCCTCCGCTTTATTTTCGTTCCGATAGGTTGTAATGCGCTCTCAGACATGTCACGCTTTGAGCAATGCTTACGATTGAGAGATACATAGATAGGGAACACATCATTGTATATTGAGAGTAGCAGAGCATGATTTAGTTTCTAACTGGTGTTCTTTAGATTGAGAATTTCGTAAATATTGCTATATTCGTAGCATTTTACGAAAAATCGACGGGAAGTATCTTCTCAGAATCCAAAAAGTGTACATGACACATATACTCTGACACTTCTATCTCTGAAAAGGTAAGCGAAGGTAACTGATCGAAGGCGGCGGACGCGGACCACGCGGCATTTACTGTTTATTAGAAAACTGTTGATGGAACTCAGAAGGCATTACAAAAAGGTGCAGTTCGGTTAAAAAAAAGTGTAAAGCTTTGTGCCAAAAAGATGTCTGGAATGAAAACCAGTTTAATGCATTAGTTCCAGGTTTTAGAATAATATGTAAACTCTGTTAATTAAGGAACATATTTGGATTTTTTTGTCCATTTTTCTCCAAAATGATCTAAATTTTGAAATGGACACCTAGTTTTACTTGCAACGTTCATCAAGTCACAGTTTCTGTGTTATCTATACGTATATATATATATATAAAAATGAATTGCTGTTCGTTAGTCTCACTAAAACTCGAGAACGGCTGAACGGATTTATCTTATCTTAGTCTTGAAATGTTCGTGAAGGTATAGGGAAGGTTTAAAAGGCGAGAAAAAATCGAATAATTTGCGGGAAAACCCTAAAAACAGCCCTTTTCTATTTCCCATACAAACGTTTTCTGTGGCGTTACGAAGTTCGCCGGGACAGCTAGTTTTAAATAAAAACACTTTCATTTGATTTGCATTCATAGCTCTATATATTAGTTTTCAGTCTACAGTATTCCAACTCTTACATTGATGCAACGTCACCCGTACCGTAACTGAGTTGAGAGTACCTACTCCAATGTAAAGGTGGACTGTCCTGTAGGCTCGGGCCTAGATAATATTGCGTGCCTGATCTGACGCTTGATGAGTCTGCGCGCCGCTCGTACAGTTATGACAGCGGCACGCGCCTGCGTGTTAATCACAGTCTGCAGCGGTGTCGGGTTTTATTCCCCGGCTGACTTATGGCGCGATAAATGTCAAATATGATTGGAAGCGAGCCGAGAAAGTCCCAGGGACGATGCGACACTCGGGGAAATAATGAGAAGATCCACCTTTGCTTCGTTGCAATTCCACCCACTCTGCTCCGACTGACTGATGTGTTTTATATTGAGCAGGACTTTTGTGTCATCGTATTCCGCATGCAGTGTATTTGCATGATAATGTCGCGGATGTACTGTGGATATTTTTAGCCTCTCCTTAGAGTTTCACGAGCGATAAACCAAGACAGACACAATTCGCGGAACTAGCGTCTGGCGAAATAAAGGGAATAAGTTGCCCGTTACGCCGCAGTACGAAAATTAATCGGCACTTCTGAAAGAGAGCGATGATGCCCCAGCCGCCGTCAAATTTTTATTTACAGCCCATAAAGTGCTTCGGTATAATTCTGCGCATTTTGGCATAGGATAAGCTGCTAATTTGACATCTTTCGACTGTCTTCTTGCACAATTTCCCAGCCCGCCTATATCAAGATACTAAGCAAAAGTACATACTTACAGCAAAGCTTAGAGAGAAGTGCCCTAGCTTTCTATGTGGCAAGTTTTTGGAGGACTCAATGTCATCTCACTGTGTACTAGACTGTATTAGAATCCTTTATGATAGATATCCAGTGCGGGTTTTATCAGACTTATCTTAGTACTGATTGAGTTAAACCCGTATATCAAACAGGATCCTATATCTAGTCAACTGTAACATCTCGACTTCTGTTGGTTTTGCTTTACGATATTTCGTTGCGTTTCGGCTAGACATCTAATCTCGTTAGAAAGCAGCATCGTATCGCCGTTTACGATTCTATCGGTAAGTCGCAGGACAGTAGCCCGTCCCCGCGCCCCCGGCGTGGAAGGGGACATAAAAAGGCGTACTCGGCGTAATTTATCGACTATAAACGCTCGCTCGTCCGATTGCGCCCGCTCGGTCCGCGGCCCAGCGCCGTCGCCGAACACACGGACTTGGAAAATGTACCGGATTTTCCTCCGGGGCTAAATTGCTGCGTTTCGCTGAAAGTAGCACAGCACCAGCCACGTGGAGGATTTTCAGGGGTTGCTGCATACGAGATACTCAGTTAATGCGCATTATATCATCTGCATTATAAGACGTTTAATAAATACATGCACCACCTCCCGTTCATTTAAGAGGTATATTTAATTGTTCTTTAAAATGAGGGTTTACAAAAAGTGAAAATAGGTTTTTAAAAAATATATATTAATAATTACTTGTAACTTTGATATTTTATGTCTCTTGTTTCTTGTGGAATAAAGATTATTCTTATCTTACTTTGGATCTTTAAGATATATGTTTTTCAATATAATGTTACCTATAGTAACAAGTCTTCTTTACAATTGCCTTTAAGCTCAAAAAATCTTTTGTAAACTATAAAATTAGTAGTTCGGGACCAAACCCAGATCCTCCGTACCGGGATCGTGGCACAATGCTAGGTATTGAGCTGTGAAGATGGCAGATCGCTGTATGAGCTGTTTAATGCCTTTTTCACTTATTAAAATTTACAAGGTGCGATTAGTCACTGAGGCTTTATTTTGTAGTAGTGATTATTAATTTAAGGCTGTTTAATAATCTATAGCGTCAAAAATTACACACATAGATAGAGAATATTTTATTGTACATAAAAAAATAAAAATGAATGTATTTTTTAGTCAAATACAGTTTTATTTTAGGGAGTTTATTTTATTACAGTGTAACAATTTTTTTACAGTGCGAAGTGGCGTTAATTATGTTACAGCAATTACATATTTTTATCGTAATAACCATTATTTTTAAAGATCCATTTAATGGGCCTCAAAGCGTTCCATTTCGACTTTCGCTAATACTGCAGTGAATAGATTACCTTCTAGTGATTTACATGACAGTAGCTGTATCTATATGCGTCAGAATCTGAGTTCACATTCCAGCGTGTTATACATTCGTGAAAACTGTGAAGGAAACGCCGTCCTATTGCCATCGCTCGCACCACAGAACAGAGAAAATAATTCCTATGTTCTGTGGCTGGCACCATGATGAGATGCGGTTTCATCGTGCGATGAAACTGCTCGCGCGATGCGAAATCGTGTGTCCTGTTTTGGAGCGATGCGATCGAGTTTTGGCTGTCGGGAAATATTTCTTTAATCGTAAATAGCATTAAAAAAAGGAAATGTGGACAACATAATACACTAACAAAACCGAAATTAGCGCTTGGTCGCCCGCGCGCCTCAGGGCATTCAGTACTGATCAGAATGTTTGATCGGACCATCGTCCGATCAGTTGGTCGCGCGACGAAAACTAGACAATTTGGTCACATCGCATGATCGCACGCACGGTCGTACGATCATTGTCTCCGGACGCATGCATCATCGAGCAAGCGATGACAATAGGAAGACGCCTCTGAGCCTCTCTGAGAGGGCATGTTCCCGCTAGCCGTTTTTGGGCTGCTTGTATTTTTCAAATACATTGCTTATGAAGAAATTATTATAATTGAGTTTCTTTGACCGAAGTTCCGCGTCTACCCGGCGTGAGGATATAAATAGATCCGTGTGTTTGTATCAAACGGAAGGGCTCGTCGATTCGCGACCCTCCGATCGATAGGCTTCCGATGCAATCGCGGGACCCTTCTCTTAACACACACGTGTTTGCCGCCGGGGCACACAAAAATAGACCATATCCCCTCGAAATAGCATTAGTTGTGTGTGCGAAAGCAATTGGTGGAAGGCGTAGGGGACATTTGGAGAAACTATCGCCTTGTAATGAAATGACGCACGCTTTGGTGTTTCGTGATTAGCTTTTTTGCGGGGGATTTGTTTGGTCGGGCCGCGCCGCACGGCGGGGGAACGACAGCCTACGTTTTTGTATGAGGAACAAAAGGGAAAGCTATTAAAGTGTAGCTTTACGCACTCGGCCATTCTTTCTTATTGATGATCAATAAGATGATCACCAGATGGTCTGACGACCTGGTTACGGTGGCGGGGAGTCGCTGGATGCGGGCGGCGCGACATCGGGAAGCTTGGAAAACCATGAGAGAGGCCTATGTCCTGCAATGGGCGTCAAATGGATGATGATGATGATACATATTTATTACGCTGACAAAACGGTAGAATAAAATCTTACAAAAAAAATGGTGTCTTAGAGTACATGCCCCACACCTAAATTAGGGATGCATTTTTTTTCTCACCTACACCATAGTGTAGGGTACCGTTGGATTGGCTGTATAAAGAGATCATTTTTATTTAGGGTTCCGCTTGTGAAATATCGCTTTAAACCGCAAAGTAGGGCGTCTCTGCCCCCCCCCCCCCCCCCCCCCCTCCTCTGTCATAGCTAAACGGTTGATTGTAGAAACGTGAATTTTTTTAGGGTAGAAGCACATATTATAATACAAGTTAGCGAGTAATAGGCGACCAGCTTATAAAACGAAAACTTCGTACAAAATTCATTGAAAATTACTTTGATAAAGTTGTTAGTTCGGTAAAGCAGATAAAACCGCCTCTCTCTACGGACACGTACTTGGCGGTATTTTTTTAATTCTCACTGTCATCAAGTCATCGTACTAACAATCCAATACCGAAGAAAAACATATACACTTTTATTTTCAATACACCCACATCGACTCTGACTGTGACAGGTCCGCTGATATCAGCCAAGTCCTAGTCCTTAACTGTCAGTGCGTGTTGAATATTGTAGAGCTACCATACCGCTGCGGTACCGGCGCGGCGGCGGTCGCATGCGACGTAAAGTGCATTGACGAGAATAACATGCAAGGTCGTGAATAGTTTATGCTTTTAGGGAGCCAAATGCAACTATCTATACTTACACGGAGCGATGGAAAACATGCGAGGGAAACCCAAGGAAAATGCAACTTTGCGTGTATAACCATTCAACTTTACGCCATCACAATACCCGATTCTAGATTATGTTAACGCAAAAGTGCAAGAAACTGTTGTTCAGCCGCTGTCTTTGTGTTTTTACTAATCAATGTAACTGGACAAAATGCGAGCGGAACAGGGGTCCTAACAATTTGAAACTACATAGTATGACTGAAAACCAGCGCTGAGAGCTCACAACCTCAGCACTATGCTGAGTCAGATGCCCTTTGTGGCAACTTTGACACACCACAGGATGCACTCTGACGCTCTGACTTTGTCTTGTATTATGTTGTATTTATGTGACTTGTTTTTCCTTTGTACTTCTTTATGTTACTTGTTATGCCATTTTTTCTTGTGATGTGTTAATTTGTCCCAATAAAAGTATTTCTTTTTCTTCTTCTTCTACTCCTAGTAGAGTTCTCTATCTATATCTACTTATCTTATTTGAACAAACACTTTTAAGGGTTCCGTACCCAAACACTACTAACACTCCTCTTTCCGTCTGTCTGTCTTATGAACCGTGATAGCAAGACAGTTGAAATTTTTACAGATGATGTACTTCTGTTGCCGCTATAACAACAAATACTAAAAACAAAAAAAAAATTTAAGGAGGGCTTCCACACAACAAACGTGATTTATTTACCGCTTTTGCTCCATAATAATGACGGCATCAGGTAGACGCTTGAAATATTTAAATGATGTATAGATAATGGTAAGGAACCCTTCCTGCGCGTGTTCGACTCGCACTTGGCCGGTTTTTTTGTCTTTATCTATTCCTTATAACCCAAATGCTAAGACACGATTATATTTTTTTAGCGTAACGATAAATTCAAAGTTTCGTAAGCACTAAACATTATATACTCCGGAATCACTTACGTACGGAATCACTTTTGTCCGTAAGTGATTCCGGAATGAAGGTAATAGCGATAAACTAATGGTATTTTTTAATGTTTTCCTTTACTTGTACTATGAGAGCTTGCGTCGTAAATTTCATAATTCTAGGATAACGGGAAGGCTTTGATAGTGAGTTCATTAGTATGAAACATGTGGCATTTTGATTACATTGACATAGAAGCTTATATCATTTATTATATTATGCCTTCAAGCGACTGTGGGTTTTAGTATGGGATATGACTATCAACTTGATTGCTTAAGCCGTTGCTGATAAAAAAAAACATTTTGATAGACCGATAGATGGATATACAACACGGTGATCCTATTGGGGTTTCAATTTTTAGGGTTCCGTAGCTCAAAAGGAAAAACGGAACCCTTATAAGATCACTTTGTTGTCCGTCCGTCCGTCTGTATAAGTCAAGACCCTTTATCTCGGGAACGCGTAAAGGTATCGAGTTGAAATTAAAATCATATTCTTATATTCAAGTCTACAGTTTCTTGAAGCAAAAAAAAAACAAACTTCTTAGTTAACGTAAAAAAAGTTACAGCCGTTTGTGTCGCAAAAGTTGATCTGGAACTATAAAATTTTGATCGTAAATAAGCGGCAATAGATAGAAAGGCAAATAAAAAAGTATGGAATATTAGTATTCAATTGTTGCGAAACAATTATATCACCTGAGAAAGCACCTCTAGAAATCCACTCCTCAGACTTTCAACCGCCTCATAAAGAGTTTAACTTGTGAAGCTATTCTTCGAGCTGATCGTTTTCTCATCGGTAACCAAGTTCGCAGTTTCCCAGAAAATCACAATAAATTCAACAGCCGCTCGACTAGACCGTAGTGCGGTTACTGTTGTGTACTATAAATAGTACGGCAGTAGCCACAACATAAATACAGAGGTTTTACCTACTTTTGGGTCTTCATTATACTGTATCACACTGTATACATAATACGTATCTTATTGTATATAATTATTATTCTGTATAACATAGTATTCTACTATATATAGTATTGTTCACGGTTGTACCGCACCGCTGTATGTGACGCTCGCGGGGTAACTCCTGTCAATGACTGAAAATCAGCGCCGGAGGCTTGACCCTCAACATACTGCTGAGTCAGTTGCCATTTATAGCAGCAGTGTCACGCCGTGACCTTTCGTTATCCTTTCTTTTTTATAACATTACTGTTGAAATATTTTCTTGGATGTTTTTTTGTTTTGTTATTGTTATTAATTTTTATAATAAATGTTTTTTCTTCTTCTTTTCTTCTTCATTAAAGTTTTCAGTCTCTCATACTACCTGAAATTACTGACGTTAAAATTAGTTGACCTATTCCCGGCATTATGAAACGGTCTTTGCTCGAAGGCTCTGAAAAAAGAGAACTAAGATGTTTGATGAGAGAAAGAAATAGGAGGAGTCGGGCGAGGGGTGAAATAGCACAGAATTTGCAGTTTCACATAAAAAAAAAAATATTTTGGTATGGTTTGGAGGTTTCGTGAACCCAAGCCTCTGTATGTTGCTACTTTGAACCGCAACTTTGAGTGAGCGACAGTAATTTCCTAGCGGACGCGCCGAGACATGTGTTGCAGGCGACTGCGACACGCGCTGTAAAAATACATGACACATACAATAAAAAGCTTTCATAGTCTCTTACCAATTTAGTCTCGTTGTCAGCCCATAAACGTCCTGTTACTTTTGCTGATTTCCTCTTAGAGAAACCAGAAGAAATGATGGACCTTTGTACTTTGAATCTGCGGTATTGAGTGTGGAAATTATGCTATCCTTGTTTTGGTATTATAGTCAGTAACGTGTACCATATCGCCCCAAATCAGGAACCTATTCACTGCGATCTTGACTGGTAACTTTGCGATCTTCCCATTCGCCTCCCAGAGCCAATATTGTCCCCTCTAGAATCACTGTCCGGAGTCAAGCGGTTTTCGGTTTCTCGTATTGCAATATGAGATTGAAAGACCGCACCGGCTCAGCCATTTGATTACCACCGCTTCTCGATAAAATACTGCTACAATATCCGTGTCCTAAAATTTTATTCATAGAGGGCGCACAGGCCAGAGAAGTCGTCAACACGGACCAATAAAAAAATGGCATGAAACGCATAAATCGTGCGCCATTACACATGGCGGAATATCGGGAAACGATTCCGACTCGCTCCTCTCGCCCCGGAGACAATGCGGCAGACAAAGAGAAGTTTTTATAACACTTGGAATTGCCGCAATTCCACAGCCACAAAATAGAACCCTACAAAGTTCGACTCTACAGAAAACACGCCGGTATTACTTGGCTCCAGTGAAGGTTTTCTGTCGGCAATCTACCCATTGGTCTTAGATCGAGTCAACCAGCTGCAGAAGAAAGAGTTGAGTGAGTTCCTGATTCGATTGTTGGTCTGAAGGAGATTCTAAAAGGTCTTCATCGTTATATTCTTTTTGTTACACTAACCCGTGTTGTGGACAATTTTTAAAACCCTATTTAGAGGCTTAAAAATCCACCCATGCCGGGTGTTGGCGACAGATCTGGCAACCCCGTTGCTGTGTGAGAATGTTATAACACTTACATAGCAACGGGGATCGATTTCTATTGAATTGTCCTTTTTATTATTTAATTTGTTATAAATATAAGTAATATCTATAATTCGGGCTTTCCATTTTCGGCGCTAACACCGGGACTTGAACCCGCAACCTCTGGCTAACCGTGCCAGCGATCTCCCAATTGAGCTAATGGGCTAGTGCAGGCATCGGCGCAATTTCGAGCCTCTTGACAAACTTCTCTGTATTCGGCATGGGTGGAATTTTTAGCCTCTATATAGGTTTTTAAAGGTCTTTTATCGATTATATTATCGACTCTATGGATCAAGTTACAGAAGTAATACATAAGCAGCCTATATACGTCCCACTGTAGGGCACAGGCCTTCTCTCAGAGGGAGAGTGTGGGCTTAATCACCACACGTGCCCACCGCGGATTGGTGATTCCAAGCGCTGAGGTATATGAATGGCACAGACACTCAGGTTTCCTCATGATGTTTTCCTTTACCGTTAGCGAGTGGTATTGCTACTTAACTTCACAAACTTAGAAAACCAAGTCATAGGTATATGCCCGCACTGGGGATCAAACCTGGGTCTCTCGCTTCAGAGTCCGATGTTCTACCCACTAGGCTACCACCACAGAAGTAATAATAATTATACAATTATGTTGTGTTTCGGAATGTCGTGGCTCGTGCTTCTGTGCTGTAGTCAGTATACTCACCACTTAAAATATTCGTCGGAAAATGTTGGTCACGCGCGTTCCCCCCTCGACTGTGGCGGGACGCCCTCTGCTGACAGATCGAGATGTCTCACAATAAATAGAACGACCATAACTTTCTAAGGCAGCTCATTAAAATATTGCTTAATTTTTTTACGTCATTTCACCTGTGGATTATTTATAATCCACAGGATTATGTAATAGTAAAGTTAAATTACTCCATTTTTATGAATAACCCTGCTTGTATCTGGGTGGGGTAAACACAGACTTTGGCTGCTATTCTCACAACCAATTATTTTATCGACATTTGTAAGTCACTGCATGCACTGACGCCAATAACGAATAAGAAAAAAAATATATACGCGTCGAATTATTAACCTCCTCCTTTTTTGAAGTCGGTTAAAAAGGACTTTATTGTTACAACACGACACATCACAAATAAATATAAAGCAAAATAGAAATAAAAAAATGAGACTGTAATAATGTGTGAAATATCATAAACGCTAGTCTTATGTACTTTAATTTAAGCCAACTTGTAATGAAAATAAAATAAAATTGTGTCAATAAATTTATATTTTTCATTTACTATGTATCCGCTCTCAGAAATCTATTAGTTTGTCCGTTAGCGGCGAATGATCGATCTTAATTCTAGAAGTTGTGCAGGTATAATATAAAGTGCTTACGGACTTTAGTTTGAAAACGGTACAAAACCGTCCTTCTGTCGTAGTCCCTGTATAGTAACGTCTCCGAAACAGTTATGTTTGCTCTTTCTCATAAATCCGCATATAATTCGTGAATAAACTCGCAAGTGGATTGTCTGAGATGAAGTCTCCGAGGGGATGCGACGCGATGCAATTTTTCTCTAAACAAGTAACAGTTTCAAGAAAAGCTGAGCATTATTCCCAGTGAAATAGATCCATTTATCATCTGCCAGTGTATGCGCGGTTATTCATAAAACTTTCAGCAGTTGGCGATAAAAACTATTGTTTTGCAAAACAAAATCTGTCCGATCTTCTTAAGTGCTTTTCCATTTCTGATAGCTTCTATATTCTACATTTGATGTTATGTTAGAGTGAGCGCCCGAACGACTTTTTCATAGGACTTTATACACCTTTACAATACACCTTTATTGTAGGCAACGTCTTAGGTGTAATAAATAAACTTAGACCTGTTTTGTTTTTACTGTACATAAACGACATGCCAAATAATGTGCGCCACCCCATGGTACTATTTGCCGATAGTGGCACAGCTGTAATAAAAAGAATAATGATGTAGACTACCAGAAGGATATTAAGGCAACATCATACAACGCCCAACTAATAATAACCTGCTTATAAATATTGACAAAACCAAGGTTATGCATTTTAGTCAAAGGGTAGAAATTTCAACATAAATCTAACCTACAAGGGTGAAATAATTGAAGAAGTACACCATACAGTAAAATATTCTTAAGGTTAATTATTGATAAAAACCTGTATAAATTCTCATACGCGTTATATAAGCTCGCTAAAGTTGTGAACCGCAACGCAGTATCATGTGCCTATCACGGCTATGTAGCTTCCACACTTTGGTATGGTATCATTTTCTGGAGGAACTGTTCAAATAGACAAATTATATTTAAATCTCAAAAGAGATGTATTAGGGCTATGTGTAAATTAAAGTCGACAGACACATGTAAACAATATTTTAATGAATTGACGTTGTTAACATTTCCCTGTATGTATATTTTTGAAGTTGCTTTATTTGTAAAAACGAATCCAATATTGTTTAAAAAACTAATAGATTAAGAAATCCTCGTAGGCTTCCAAATGTAACTTCAAAGACAGCTCTACTAACTAAAATTGTCCAAAAATTTATATTAAAATTCCGAACAGTATTAAAAACCTTGATTCTGATTGACAAATGGTATTATTCTATTGTTGACTGTTTAAATGACAATGAATTCTGCAAATAACTTTTGAGCCATATTAACTACCAATGTATGATAAACTTTAAGTGTGACTTTTGATTTCTTTATAGACATAAATTTAACCTAGTTCTTATTGCATATTACATTGTAGTTCATTAAAATATTTGTACCCTTTTTTAGCAGAATGTAGAGTACATAAATATATTTACCAACTTATATATCCACCTACATTCCATAAATAAACGAATTTGTATTTGTATTACGACGTGTCAGGCAGAGGCCAAGTCCTGACATAAATCTTTCTCGTCACCAACATTTCTTAGTCGTTGCATGCATGTTCGCCAGTCACAAGTAATTTTTATTCTGCCGCAAATCCAACAATTGGTCGACCTGCCTTCCTGCTTGGCAATGCTTTACCAACTGTTCAACATACTTTCGTATCTTACACATATCCTTAATCAGTCTCTCCTCCTGTCTAAGAACCCTACCAATAAGATAAGATAAAATTTAGTCATAAAATCGCAGGTGTACATAAGAATTAAATTTAATAGAGGTAAGAGTAAGTACGTAGCCTAAACTAGGAATAAACCTGAATAACCAATGAAAGCTTCTCGTCCTTAACTGATAACGTGATAACAATTAGTGACACGTTTGGCTAATATGCCGAGGAGGTGGATTCCCGGTGGGTGCCGGCCGGCATACTTTAAATTTTACAAATGGCCTCAGTGTGTATAGTTTTTTCGTGTCTGTGATATCCTTGTCTGGTTACCTGTGATATAACAGGCTACCTTAGTATGGGATGAGTGATTGTGTATCCACGTGGTGCTGGATTAAGAATTATCCGTGTGGTGATGGATTAAAAATAGCGTCACTCCATTTCATTCCGTGGATGTCGCAGAAGGCAGCTAAGGAAATAAATTACCAGGAGACGGGCAGCAGCGTCTTCATGAGATTCCAATCGCATATTGCGATCGCCAACCGGCCTGCCAAGCGTGGCGATTATGGCAAAACCCTTCAAGGTTGTAACCTTCCCTATAGGGAGAACCATGAGGGAGGCCTATGTCCTGCAGTGATATGTGATATGATGATGTGATAGTGATGTGCGGATATTATGCACACCAACATGTTCCTAGCTGAGTCCCGGTCCCACGTGGCGGTCTCAGTCTCCGCAAAGTTTTCCCGAAGCCTATATAAACGCGCGTAATTACTTAGTTGAGTATTCCCTCTAACCCTGTTAGGCTGCGGCGGCCCGCGGTGGAACTCACAGAAGGTCTTTGCCCAGATTCAATTTTGCGTGGAATAATTTACACCGTCGACCCGACCGATTTACTTAACTCAACGGCCTACTGGGGCTTTATTCACAATTAATATTGGAAATGGAGTTCTATTCGTATAGCTGTTTAGACGAGTGCTGGGTTGATTCAACTTCGAGTGGAATGTTAGCTAGACGGAGACGGTGAGTAAAACCTCAATGCACTCGTGGATGGTAGCACAATTACAGTGGAATAGACCGGTCAAATGTTTTTATTACATTAAGGCGTTCAATATGATGTCTTTGTTGGTTGACTTGTGTAAATGATAAAAGTGTAGAATCAAAATTCAGATATTGCTTTCTTCAGAAGTTGTCGACCTTCACGAATCGGCCTTGGATTTGAAACAAATTTTAATTTCTTCTGGTCACGCACACTTCCCATACAAGAAAAAATCACTTGCGTAAATGGCCTAGACATTCTATTTGGTAGATTTTCGTTTTCTGAACATAATAAAGATATATCTGTGGCCCAGAGCAATTTTAGACTTTTTGATAATTGAATACAAAGTATTTTTTTTTTTCATAAAAATAGAAAGATAAGGCTGAAACAAAACAAATATATTATTTATGATGTTTGGGATGAGATAACCCTTTAATATAAAGCCTACATCTCGTTAAAAAGAAAATAATTTATCGCGTCGTGAAGCAAGGGAACTTCTGTGGTCCGGCGCGGGGCCGCCGGCCGGCCGCAGCGGCGGGACTTAGCATAAACTGGCTCGGACGTATTGCTGAATTTCATGAATACGAAGCGCGCCCGCCGCCG
The DNA here is from genome assembly GCA_947308005.1 of Yponomeuta malinellus. Lineage (NCBI taxonomy): Eukaryota > Metazoa > Arthropoda > Insecta > Lepidoptera > Yponomeutidae > Yponomeuta > Yponomeuta malinellus. Next base: position 225,185 of record OX371003.1, on the reverse strand, counting down.
CCGCCGGAATATGTTTGCCCGCATTTCATTAAGACTCGTTATTTCTTAGGACACCCTCTGTACAAGAGCCTTCAGGACTCCGATATTCTTCCAGAGAATCCAGTATCAGCAAAGGGAAAATAAAAAGTACTAATACTAAAATAAAAGAAAATAAAAAACCGGCGTGCGTGCATACAACGTCTAAATTAATGTTGATAAAGCGTAAGGAGTGTGACTGAAACGTGGTAAGTGGCAAACCCTGGTCTCTGCCTACCCCTCCAGAATACAAGCGTGAGTTTATGTAATGCAATGTAGAGATAATCGACTATTTTATAAATGCAAAAATAAGGTCCTGTTTTACTAAAAATAAACACATTTTTCGGGGCACTTCCGGCCCGGTCTCCGACCTCCGATGGCTTGAGAGGTTTGACATACAGATAGAACAGATAAAAATAATAAATCGGATAAAAGCTATGCTTAATAGAAAATATTACCAACCATAAAATATTTACTCTAATGTTACGCAAATGAAATCGCTGATACCATTAAGATCCTTCATAGCGTATTGTTGATGATTTATACGACGTTGAGTAGTACTTTAACCCTCACTGAAAGGGCGCAATATGTCTTTGTAAGTACCCATGAAGTGTTTAGACCGTGGATTAGTTAAGTTAGGTCTGCATGTATTTACTGCGACTTTCATACGGATTAGGCATGATTACTTAAAGAAATCTCAATATTTCGTGCTCTGTTATAATTGTTTTTAATTTTAATTGCTTGCATAATTTTAAATAGTTGCATTTAATACGTGCAAAGTACAAGTATTGTGTTTCTAAATAATTATCATAATACGGTACGGTCTCTGTTGCTACTTGGGTCACCGTAGGTTCGGTTTCTTCTGGAAGCCGCCGCCGTACTGTTTTGTTCGTTGTGTTTTATTTTTTATTTTATTCCGTAACAAGAAGCTCACAGCTCAAATATAATTAGGATGGACAATTTTGATTGGACTATACATAGGCCAATTACGAGCTTTTTTTATAGGGTGTTTTTCTAGATTTGTGATGTCCTTGTCTGGTTACAAAATCCTAGTTTGGGACCAGAACACACAGTATTGTGTGGAAGTTATTGCATTTTCATTACAAAATTGTGAGATAATATGTCCAATATAAGACACCTATGACGCATATCATGCGTTTGTTAGACGTTGCGTATATCTTAAGAATATCTTCATCATGGATCCATATCAATTTTGACAGCAAGATAATACTGCAGTAATCCTAGAAGAAAATAATACATGAAGTACAACATAAAAGTTTTTTTACAATGTCGTTATCGAAGCAGACGTTAAAATTATCGGGCGATACAAAGTTGGTCTCCAAACGCCCGCGACGGTCCCTCGCGGCATTCCGTCGTGGAGTGGTAACCTCAGCTGGAGACACCAGATTGGAATCTGCGAAAGAACTGTCTATACTCAAAATTATACGCTGCGGACAAGACACTTCCACGACTTACTATAAGTTTTTTGATAATAAGTATTTAAATATCAAGCTTATAATAGTCCAAGCTGGTACTTTGTAACTCTATTTTGGCTAGAGCTAAGCAGTTATACATTTTAAGATAAGATAAAGATAAAACATTTTATTTGTTAAAGCATGGTAAATACATTAAAGTAGCTGGTAAAGTAAATGAAAAGAACATGCATGCTCTACCAGTTAAGGTGTGCAAATACTATAATTTGAGAATAATGTAAATAACAAATTTAGAATCTTAGAATGAATATTGAACACTAACTCTAAGCGCTAATCTACCCAAATTGTGTAGGTATTTGCCTCATATATTCTTCAAGGAGCATTACTCTTTGCCAGAGCTTAGGATTACTCATTAGTTATATAGTTCATTTGATGCTCTTACCAAATATTTGTGTTCATGCATCGATTTAGGTATAATACTTTTACTTAAAGAACTTAATTGAAATAGTACATTGTTACCCTAGGGATGAAAGTAACTCGCTATGCTTGGGCGCCCAACCTCTTCTCGGGACTAATAGACTTTAACCCGAGGTAAACACTGTGCTGTTCATTACGAATATAAGGAAAGTAAAAATAAAAACATGTATTAGCTAAAGAAAAATTAGTTTATTATATTTAACTTTAAATTCGGTTCCCGCCTATTTTTTTTCTGTGGCCGAGCAACTATTTAGCCATTATCTTTCATTTTCATCGTTGAAAAAATGTTAAATATGTTGCCCAAATCTATGTTATTTTAAACAAAAAGTTTAAAGTAAATTAAAATAAAGTCATCAAAAAATATATATTCTTTAAATAATACTATTTCGACATTACATCGTGCTGTAATTGAGTGGCTGTATTAGAAAGTTGGAACATGGTTCAACAGAAATGTGAAAATAGAACTAGTTTTTTTTATAATTTGACAGCTTTTAGTTGAAAACGATTCTCCCTAGGGCTGAAAAGTATTTTTATTTTATTTATTGCCAAAAAACTTAAAGCTAACATTACAGGGAATCCCTATTGCGTTAACAAGTTTTAGAATTAACTATTCTAATTAACTTAAAGTAACCTAATCCATTTATAAAGTAGCATTAATAGACACACAAAATACTACTTACCATAACACAACACAAAAAGAGTGACTTTTGTAAATTCATTCAGAGAACATAAAATTAATCTGTACTCTCTGCGTCTCTTTGAGTTACTTTGGGACTCTTTGTGACTCTTTGAGTGACTATTACTTTGAACCCGCTCCTCAGGCAACTTCAGGCCTTCTTTCAGAGTATGAGTAATGTATTTTTCATTTATCCGAGCGAAAGGCAAACAGTTGTTCCGGTACTTTCTTTAAGTAACCATGCTATATAACTTTGTATTAGTAGCACAGACAGTGACTGACGACTAGACTATCCCCCGGAAATATTTAAAGCAGCAGTAAAGCTCGCCGCAGCGAGGTGATTGCGGAATAAGAAATGAACAGTGCGCTTCAAGTCACTTCCGAATTCACTTTACGAGTTTTACGAGTTGAACTTCGGCATTAAAGAGCGGCGGCGGCGGCGCGGGTAATGAGGTCGCAACAACCTTGTTTGTAACTAAATAAGTGGGGCTAAGATGGAATTTTTATTAACTCTCGCCCTCACTTCATTCCGGCATCGTAACAAAGGAATTATAGCTTTTGTTTTCACAGCAACGTTTTCACTTAACTAAGTCTGTACCGCATCCCCATTTATTTATACTCCTCTACTTCTACCCATCAACTCATGATATCACTCCTGGTTAATAACAACTACCAGCGAAATAAAACTTCAATGCCGGAAATGGAAATAATTTTTTTTTTTTTTCATTCACGATATTATTTGCGCTGCGCCCTGTTATTACGTTTTTCTTGGAACAATCCGACCCAAGTTACTACTGAACTTTCTTCTTGTTCATGATCATAATGTTACTTTGTTAATGAACCGGCGAAAATGCAGCACTACTTCGCTATTTGAAGGGCAAGTTTAAATGAAGTTCGCTTTCAGCGGCGCTATCGCGGGCTGCACTCGCGAGCGTTCGCTCCTCGCAATGTAGAACGAAGAACATTTCAATTAAACTGTATCTGTATTCGATCCGCCACCGAGTATAGTGGGTTCTTAAGTTTTAATTAATTTGGCATAATCTATCACACACAACAGTCGCAGTGAAAGCGTCGAATAATAATGCAGCCTATATACGTCCAACTGTAGGGCACAGGCCTTGTCTCAGAGAGAGGGTATGAGCTTAATCCCCACGCGTGCCCACCGCGGATTGGTAATTTCAAGCGCGGAGGTATATGACCACCCCAGACACTCAGGTATCCTCACGATGTTTTCCTCCACCATTAGCGAGTGGTATCGCTACTACAAATTCACAAATATACATAACTTAGAAAGCAAACTCATTGGTGCATGCACGGGACTTGAAGCCAAGACCTCCCGAATATGAGGCCGGCGTTCTACCGCTGCGCTACCACCGCTCTGCGCTACCAAAGCCCCGAATCCGTCGTACCACTGCACACTTGCTTCAAAGAAAGATTGGTTTCAAATAGTTAAGAAGTACCTGTCGCTTGTTTTGGTATGCTGACATAAAGTATTCCACCCAAAGGTTGGTTTTTGAAATATCGTCATGTCATCAAAAACTTATTTGAAACCTCTGCCCTTGGTTCCAGGCGTTTACTCTCTCAGAGCTTGGCGTACAGCGTAGTGAACACTGACGATAATATTAAGCCATTTTGGGGTAACGCCAATCTTGTGAATCCAATAAGTCAGTAATATTTATACATTTTGGAAATTTTAAAATTTCAACAATTTTTTTATTAATGTTTAGTAATCAATTCGTCATCGTAAAAGTCATTGAAATATAAAAAAAACATATATCTCAATTCAGCAATTACATTATTCATAACAAGTTGAAGTGTGTCATCGAAGTGTAAGTGTGAGCCGGAGGAATGCTGCGTCGACGGCGATCGGTGAACCGCTTCATTATTGTTACAGCAGGCGCTAAGGACCTGCAGGGAAATAATATTTCACGGGAAGAGCTCAGCTCGAGCCGAGGTATCAGTCCCACAGGAGCAGGCGCCTAGATGGAGAGCAACAGAAGGCACAAACCTTCAAAAAAGGCAGTGCCGGGCATGGATCGAAATTTTACTAAGATGTTCCTGGAAACTACGTTTGTAACAGCGAAGCTACGGAGGCTTACTTTTTACTATAACTTAAAGAAACTATCGTCATCATCATCAGCCCACCGCTGCCCACTGCTGGCTTTTTCCCCCAAAAACTATTTACAAGTAAGTAATATTTATTTTTGACCAAAGGTGGAGACGTGTGCACACGAATCACGAAGCTTAAATGGAGATGGGCGGGACATCCAGCTAGACGAGAAGATGGACGGTTGGCGAAGGCGGTCACAGAGTGGTGGCCGACAACTGGCCGTCGTAGGCCCCCTACCCGATGGGTTGATAACATTAAAAAGGCGGCAGGAGGGCGATGGACAAGATTAACATGGGACCGACCGGCGATGTTGCCGTGATGGTGAAGAATAGATAGATTTATTTTTATTGCTGTACAAAGTGAGTCCCATGTCTGGGTTGTTAAATAAACTTTGCAACTAAAATTCTTCGTCGGCTTGACACTTAGACAAGTAAATGTAAATGAATAAAATTTGAACTTTTAAACTCGCAGTAGACTTATAAGCTTGCTACTAGTTTAAAAGAAACTGGGAAGTGATTGCTCTTCAAAGAAAATGCTATCGGGGCTCCTTGAAATAACTTTTCATGGGGGTATGTATATATTGTTTATTTGACTTATCACTTATCCATGACTACATTTCGATCTTTCTATCTATTTACAAAATCCATGAACCATGCGCACTATTAGGCATATGCTTCTTAATCGTCACGCCAACCTCGCCAACATTTCGATAACTGTGTGCATTATTAGAAAGAGCAGCGGCATTTCTGTAGCTCCCCACTTTGTGCGCGAGGCTAAGCGCTCCAAGTAGGTGAATAATTTATCGGACTTAACGAGGATTAATATGTGGAGGGAGCGTTACAGTATGACGGGCCGCCGACGCGGGCGCAGGCACGGGCTGGGCCGCTACTGATTTGCTTCCTTCAGCCGGTATTTATGAAAACTCCTTTGAGGCTCCGTCTCGGCCTAATCTGAGCTTCGCGCCGTCATGACGCTACTGGGATGAATTTCAAAGGCAATTTGGATTACTGCGGCCTGTTTGTGTATTGCTATTCTGTTGAGATTTAAGAACCAGGAAAACTCTTTGGGAATTGTATTTTTTTATTTTATATTATCCGACCTGGCAGACGCTGTTCTGTCCAAATTTCGATAAATTTGTTTGTTGTTGTTTAGTGAAATCTTGGTAAAAGCCCATAGAAAGAAGCAATTTCAGATTTTCCTGAATTTTCCATTTATCGGACAACGTTTCCAATAACACGGAGAATACTGGGCATGCCCAGCAGTGGACTCTATTCCCGGACTTGATACAGATTAGTGACATAAAAAAATCTATCTAACCCCCTGTTAATTTACGAGAAACTGGGAGTACGTTAAATATGTATCTATCGCGATATCTTTGTAGTCTTACCCGAGACGTTTAACCAGCTGGAAACTTGACATAAATTTTCTAACTTCAAGCTCCAAGGAAGCGTGATTCAAACGAGACAGATTTCTGCTTCTACGAATGCAGAGCGGATTCTCGGGCATTGTAATATTTCAAGTGTAAATTCTCCACCGGTCTACTGGTGCGTCCATTCGGCCGTCGGAAGCGCCGACTCGGCCGTATCGCGCGTCCGGCGTCCGGCGCCCGGCGCGCTTCGGCACTCGAACCTGCCCCCGGGACTCGCGACGCCCGGGACGTGTCGACTAGCGGAAATTAACAGCGAGAAACATGTCACAGCCCACGTTTCCCACTTATTTATACTTTAAACGTCGTCGTCGACGGAGAAATAAAAATAGAAATGAGAGCGCTCCAGATAAGACATTTCATGGTTCTTTCTATATTGCTGGTGGATGTACGGGAAAAGCTAGATATTTACAAGAGCAGGCCATTTTTTGTGCAGATTTGTGAAACTATTACCTCACTCTAGAAGTAAACTCTCATGACTAAACTATTACCTCACTCTAGAAGTAAACTCTCATGACTAAACTCAGCCGAAGATCCAGTTTAATTTAATTTTAAAATTTTAAGGGTTCCTACAATATTAAATAAAATATTTTATAGAGCTATTAATATTAATTAGTGCCGAACAAGTTACATCTGAGCATTTTGAAATTATTACCATGGTGCAGTGGAGACTTGTTAAAACTTATATTTTGACCCTTTTGAATGGGTTTCCACCAGGCGATAAAATAGCACATTTCAACTAAAAACATATTAAAAATATTTAAGTGAAACTTTGTTTTGTTATAAAAATAATTATGCTTTATTTATTTCTATAGCGAAGCATAATTTGAATTACCAAACAATCAGATTATTACGGGATCAAAAGTCCGGTACTAAAAAGGACACATCACACGACTCGGATCGTTAAAACCAAAGACGCATAAAAATTATGCCGCGAACTGTTTACTGCCGTCCGCTTGATAATTTTATATGACACCGGGTTTAATTGGACTCGGGTGTGCTAACAAGATCTGCTCTTTCTCGGATAGTTTCAGCAGAAGGGTAGTTTTATCTTTCGCCAAAAATATTAATTCTTTGTTCTTATATGACAAGGGTCCAAAGATGTCTAACTGTCTTGTATACAACTCCCAATAATTAAGTATTTATTAACAGTAAGCGCAGTATATACTGCTTGTCAAGGTTTGCTTAGATTTTCACCTTTGTCTTCCGTAGTTGTAGATGTCGTGATAAGAATCCTCATTTTCGACAAAAATATTTCTTTACAAATCCTAACTAGCAATCTGTTTGCTATGTTGTAGGACCGTCAGTTTTTTTACTACACTAGAATGGAGTAATGAGCTGTACTTCTGATCTACTCACTGTACTTCTCAATTTATAGTCTCGTTAGTGATGATTATTTTAAACGCGGTTATAAAATCATATTTCCAATTTTCGTGCGGACGTTTATTGTTTTAGTGTCTAGTGACGTTATTTATGGCGAGTACTCGCTGCACTTCCAATGTGTAAGCGTGAAACTTACCATTATTGTTTGTTTAGTTATTAATTGTATTATATATTATTGTTACTTTACTTATTATGATGTTTTCTTGCGAAACAAAAAGTTATAATTGTGGAATAGACTTTGTCATACGATTTTATCGAGAATCTATGATGACATCCATTATAAACTTCAGTTTGGAAAATCGTTATAAATAACAATTTTAAAGGGTTAGACAAACTACTTGGTAAACAAAGTACGGAATGCCTAGAACCACCGCTCTTAAAATGTGACAACTCATACAGTCACAAAGCCATATTTGAGCAGCAGCTGTAACAAGTGTCAGCGGCATCGAAGCGCTCAACACGATTATGGGAAAATGAAGGATCCAGAAGATCAGCCCGCTAAGGAGCCCAAGATCTGGCTCGCACAATCACACTGGATTGCAGTGCGCTGCTATATATATAATATTTACACAGAGACTTCAATTGAAACGTGACCTAATGTAAAATGACCCAATATTCATAGTGCTGATATAAATATATAAGTTTCATGACCAGCACATATATTTTGGGCACCGACTCCAAATTCTACTTCTACAATACCTACAGGTATTGTAGAAGTAGAATAGTATTCATACTTTTAATTATTTAAATTATTCCAACTTTTTAGTGCTGTGTGTTTCGAAGTCGGTTTTTTATTTTTTTTAGTGCTGTAGGATTTTTATTTGTTATTTAAAAATTGTTTAGCTTCTGTTGTTTGTCTCACTGGAGTTTCGCCTCAACACCGCGGACAGGTGTGTGTGGGGCATTCCTCAGCCGCGAGTCCATGTCTCCACACCGTGCACTACTGTACTCGAGAAGGTCCCTATACACAAGAGTTTTTGAAAGGTGTTTGAACAAGAACATGATACAACAGTATTTTTAAAGTACACAACTCGAGTGGAAGCTATTTGCTCGGAATTCAAATGCAGTATTTCAAGCTTGTCAATTGTCCGTTTTTATTTTGTTGATGATGTTTTGTTCGCCTTAAATACGGAGATCGCGTTTCATTCACACTCGGTAGTTAACTAGTCTGACAGTTTGCCCATCTGTCTGTCGGCGCACTACTCTATTGTCGCGGTGATATAGTCGCTGTCACCGCGGGATTCCTTTCACTCCGCGAGTCCTAATGTCCTCGGATTAAAGACCCTTTTCACTTGCCTGCAGTGAGCGGCGCTGGTCGAATTACTCCGCAGTAACGTGATACTCCAGCTTTGTGGTAGTTTCTTTTTATCGGGTGACACATTTGTATTGAATACTGGTTTTTGTTTGCCTGTTATGTGTTCTGTGCACATTGTGTCGCAACACAGTAGTTTTGTCGACGAACAAAAGGCTGTTAGTATTTTTTGGGGAATTCGAAAAACGTTTTTCTACTCGTTGAAACAAAGTACTACTCTGCGTAACTCTCGGGGAAAACGGTCTCGGGTAACATGCCTTAAATATTGATATGTGATTTCGTCTACGATTTTTTCGGCGGAAAAAATCGGGATTCTGCAATGGCAGGTCGTAAGGCTCTGTAACGACCGCAACAGATGTGTCGACATTCGACAAGCGAGACGATAAAACTTTACGAGATCGCACGAGGCTCGAGAGTCCTCGCCTCAGCCGCTGCCCAACATAAATACTATAGAAAACCCGAACAAACTTCACGCGTTTCTGTGGCTGTTAACTTCCGAGTTTTTCTAGAATCGAACGAATTTACCTAGGAAGAATTCTCCCTCTCTACTGAGCTGACGTTCTATGTCGTGCGTGTAATACCGAGCCCGGTCCGTTCAGTCTGTCATTCTTTGAAGGGTTTGCCTCTTCGCTCTGGTTTACGATAATGTCTCCGGACCACACTAGCCCTTAAAGTCTATTTGCTCTTTTATCTGATTCCATTCCACGTATCCATGTATGAGTAAGCATTTTTTGCCCCGGGATGGAGTCTATTATAGAGCTACTTGCAAACTAATATTGTTTGTTTGATTTTTCTCTTTATCTTGCGTCTACCGCAGTTGTTGTTATTTAACAATTTGGTCGGCTGAATGAGTACATCGATGCAGTAAATATCAGACTCTTGTAGCTTTATTTTTTGAGGGAAAAAATGCGAGGCTCTGTTCATTTGTCTAGTTTTTGCCGCACCCCGCCGGTCGTGTGTGGAGCCGCGGCAGACGGCGCCACGCCTTCTCCGTGTTCCCCGCTCTTGGATCATTCCGCATTCACACAATGGATACAGCGGCTAACCCGACCACTTTTTGCTCTTCCTCTGTACACATGCCGAGATTTATCGCTGCGAGAACATGTTTGCTCTGCTATGCTGCTTTTGTCATTTAATTTAGACAGACTTTTTAGTTTAATTATTTAACCTACAACTTTGTTTTGTTGCAGGTAAGCAAAGAACCCAGTCATTTAGTCAATAAACTGCGAGCTATGCAAAAAGTAAGCTACCTTTCACCAGTCCACCGGGGTTCCGCCTTTTGAAAACACAGAGTTGAGAAACGCATCAGGGTTCTTCACGATATCTTCCTTCACCAACTTCATGGTAAGTAGTTCCTACACCTCGCGTGCTGCGCCGTCCACCGGTTGCATCCAGCCGCGGCGGGAACAGTTTATACTTTCAGATAAAATCGCAATTAATCCTCGGGTAATTCGATCAGTTAACGATAATGGATTCCTCGGGTTAGTGCTATTTGATCCTGAATTCTGATCTCTAGATTTCGAATACTATGGTAGTTAGTAGCAATTTTTATACTTAATAAATACATTGATTGAATCGGGATTTACATAGTGGATTGTAATAAATATTTACTGAACTAAAAACATTCGCATGTACACCAATATAAATTAAATGAATACATTTCGCTCGTAGCCCCGGCTGCCTGAGTGATCTTAAACGATCACGAAGGTTAAGCAACACAGGGCGCGTTCAGTGCATGGATGGGTCGCCGTCTATGCCTAACGCTAGTGGCATTTTTCCGAGCGGTTCCGTGCTTCGCAAGGCACGTTAAGCTGTTGGTGCCGGCTGCCGTCGATATATGGCAGTCGTTAAGCCAAGTCAGAGGCCTTAGGGCGGCTTGACAACTTCTGACAGTAGACGAGCCACTAGTCTACAAGCCTCCACCAATCCGGACTTGGCCCCCATGGTGGAGTATGGCCTATACCTTCCTCAGGGAAGAGACCCGTGCCCCTCGGTGGGGACATAATGGGTTGATGAATACATTTTCAGTTTCACTAACTAAATCAACACAAACAGGATTATTTTAAAGAGGTATCAACGCGTAGGATCCAACGAAAACAGCCCGATTCTCGGAAGCGATTCCATCTTCGACTGATTCCGAATGGAATTAAATCTACGAAACTATCAGCCGCCCAGCCTGGCGTGTTTGTTTTAATTAGGACATAAACATTTAAGCCGATAACCTCTAACTTAGCTGTCTGGTAGCGTTAGATTGACTAACTTCTACGGTGAGCCGTAGAAGATACACTTAGTGAAGCTTTTCAACAATCTCCAAGAATGATTCGCGTAAAATGCATGTGTATGAATTAATTTCATGATTTGAAATCGTTGTCGAGGGTTTTTTTTTTCTGTAGCACGAATTATTTTTCGCCTTTATATAAGGCCGTCGTCTGCACTCTTAGATTAAGAAATATCTGAGTAATTTCCATTTTTATGTACAATAAAGCTGTGTTCTTTATCTATCTATCCACAAAGATATACGTATATATGTTGGACTCTTATAAAACGCTGTCTCTGTCTTTTGTCTTTCCAACAATTATATGTTGGAAAGACAACACTTTCGGCACGACAGCAACAAGACTTTCTGTGATGTATCTTGTTGGTATAGTCAATGTCTTTCTTCTTCTTCTTCTTCATATAGCATCGAAAACACCGTACGTGTATGTTTAATACGGCATACCATTACGCGACCATTAGAGTCTCAGATTAGAGTAAATTCGGCGGACAGACGAACCTGTTGTGAGACACAACACGCTAACGAGTTGGCCCATCGATAGCATCGGCCGCGGATACCGACCTGCCGTCATACCAGCTCAGACAAAAGGTCCGCCCGGGCATTTCTGCGTAATCGAATCTGTACATATATGAAGCTCTATACAGATCGACATAGTAGAAGCATCTTGCTTTACGTAGCGATTGAGAGCGAGATAACTCGAGTTTACGTCGCTGTCTCTACCTGGATAAAGCTTTTATGTTTCTTAAATTAATTAAAAACATTGCAGGTCATTACTTCAATGTTTTAAATTAAGAGTACTTAAAGCAAGTTTTTCCGTGTTCTGGGTTCCACCCAGTCAGTGGCAATTATTGTCCATCTGGCCGACCAAGGCGGAGATGGCGAGATGTCCTCACGATTTTTCTGCCGGGGTGGCAGGGAATGGCTGATGATAGAGAGGAGCGGAGAGCTAAAGGGGAGGCCTTCGCCCTGCAGTGAGACACTAAATCAGCAAATTTTAAAAAATAAAGTCCAGATAGTTCACCCGACCGGTAATGCGAGACAAAATTCCTTTTTGATAGCACTTGTCTATCTGACTATACGGCTTTAGGGGGCTACTGACTGCAGTCAATAAACTGACAAATGAGTTCAACTGTGCAATACAAATTTTAACAAATTTTGCTGATAATTTTTTTGCGAAAGTTTTCCCCGTGGTCGTCAAAGTTATTATTGTTATTGCCAAGTGGAACTTCACATTTTCGTATAGATATGGAGATTTTATTACACCCATATCATATCTTACATATCTTATTGCAATTGAAATTCGAGACACAGAAATGGTGTGAGGAGTCATCTATGTAAGAACAAACGTAGTCTGATCTGCGACTTCTGTACGTTGTCACTCAGTGAATCAGCAGCTGCTGGAAATACACGCGACATTCCGCGGGTGTTATTCTAAACTTGTCACACTGTTCGACAGTTGACAACCAGCTATTGTCATGTTACATGTTAACGAGTGGGATCGGACTCTCAATGAACAAACAACCTTGTTGTTCGTAGATGTAGTCTTTTTTGTAGAGACTCCTGTTTTATTTATAGTTTATAACTGCGTAAACCGAGTTCAGAGTTATCTTAGATGTTATGTTCAATATTATGTTTTACCAAAAATTGAAATTTTATTTTGACTAAAGAAGCAGCCTATTTACGACCCGCTAAGGCACATTTTTTGAGATAGGTATGTCCTTAATCACCACGAGTGCCCACTAGGGATTGGCGATTTCTAGCGCTGAGATAGGTGAACAACTCAGAGACTCAGGTTCTGTCACGATGTTTTTCTTTCTCATACCTCAACATCCAATGTCATCCATTAAATACTACGAGTATCTCCTTATTTTCAAATAGCAGTTTTAAGTCTCAAAAGAGTAATGTCTGGTACCTAAAGTTGTGTACAGGATCATTTAAATTAGCAAATAAGATTAAGTAAAGGTAATTCGAAACCGCGACTGTTCACACCTGGCCAGAGCCGCATTGTGGCGTCAAATTGCAGGAGGGTGGGCGCCTGGTCACCCTTCGTAAAGCAATGTTTATTTGAGTGTGTTTTTTCCTGTTGCTTAAAAAAAACTACTTTAAAAAAGTAGGATCAGACACGCTGTAGTCGTCCCGATTACGAACCGTCTAGGATCTATCTCCTAGACGCTTACTAAGAGGCGGCATTTCGAAATTTAAGTAACTCTTATCCATTTCAGATTATGAAAGACATTGTAATGTTGGTAATAATAACTAATAATAATAATAACTTCCACACAATAGAATCACTTGACCTGGTCCCAAACTAGGATACCCTGTGCTATGGTAACCAGGCAAGGACATCACAAACATGGAAATACACCTAGACTGAGGCCATTTGTACAAATGTACGGCGCCCCAGTGGCAATTGAACCCATGACCTCTGTCTTGGTAGCTAAGCGCCTTAACGGCTAGACCAACGAGACAGTCAAAGCCCCACCCTGAGAGACTGACACGCGTGACAGTTAGCCATGTCACGGGTGTCACTCTCTCAGGATGACAGTTTAAAGTAAACTTGTCAAGTTGCGTCCCGCGGGTGCCTGTCAGTGAAACTCTCAATGTCCACTGAGAGTATTGTCAGGAGTATTTCAAACAACATGAAATAGTTTTGAAATATGTAACGTCGTCTTTTCATCCCAACAACAATCAAGGCAGATACTTAATATGGACATAATTTCCCAATGCTTAATGCATACTTAAGGATCTAAGCAAAGAATGTGCCAGGCCACATTCTGGCTAAGCTTGTACTGCATTATATACGCGATACAATTCCGACCCCTTCTATAAGACTTCGTCCGCGTGGGAGTCGGTTAAAACGTATCCCTTATCATTATCCAGAGTGCGGTCAATCTGTAAGTTAAATGCTATCCGTTTAGCCATTTGAGCCATAAATAGATAGATTCATTTTTATATTTCAATAAATCTCAAATATTCCAACTTTCATATTCACAGAGTGTAACAAAATCCCCTGTCTAATGGGAGTTTTACTTGGTGTTGCAACTATTTCTATGGGAAAAACCTTGAAATCGCAAACAAATCTGCTGTTCTCTACTCAGATCTGCCAACGAGGAAGCCAATATTCGTCCCAATGCAGGGCACAGGCCTTCTCTCAGAGAGACAGAGAGAGAGAGAGAGAAAGTACGAGCTTAATCGCCTCACGTGCTTATCTTGCATTGCCTATTTTTAGTGCTGAGGTGTGTGAATACTTCTGACTCTCAGATTTCCTCAAAATGTTTAACTTCACGGGTCGCGAGTGGTTCACCTACGACGACATCAAAATGTATGCAACAACTGATTATTTTTCGTGATTTCGAAGCTGTCTCTATAGTAAAGGTACAGTATAACTTTAAATCTGTCAAAAACTAAAAACCTAAAGACGAAACGTCCCTCACGAAAACCGCAGAAGCGTCTAATTTGACAGTCACTTAATAAGCCGAATGTGAGCTTGAGTTACAAACTCGATTTACGACGGATTTTATTTAGGCGGAACATACTAAATAAAATCCGGCCAAGTGCGAGTCGGACTCGCACGCTGATGGTTTTGTATATATATCTTCTTGATCTTTCTTACCAAAAATGTGTTTTTTTTATATTTGCTATCAATTTGTTATTGCGAATTCTCATTGCCCAAGTTTGAAACTTGTATGGATTTGATTTTTTACGATAATGCAACAACGAAGAAAAACCTTCAATTCAACCCCCAAAATATTTGTTTTGAACGTTCATTATTGGATCACCGTACATGCACTAAGTTAAAACTTTTTCCATTCTGTAGATTCGGAAAAAATAGCCCATGACGGAGGGGTAGAGATCCTCTAAGCGTCCCGTTTTGTACGGAACCCTAAACTAAAACGCGGGTAATCCCAGTGCACTCTGCCGCTCTAAAATAGCATAATGGATGACGCGTGAACCTTTCACCTTGGACCATGAAACTAAAGACGACAGAAGTCACATTCTATCTTCATCATTAAGAAAACGGGCCATCGATAAATAAGTCTACTGATAGTTCAATTTTGACAGTTCTTTAATAAAACTTATTTATTTATTGAGTTTTAGGAAAACCATCGACTAAAAGTAACATGACGCTAACTGCTGGTTGGTTATCTATCGATAGATTGAACAGAAGATGGCCGCTTCTTACCCATGATCCACCTCTTGAGACCACCTAGGTGAAACGTGGGATTTTTTTTTACAACGGTTCACTTCTCTGATAAAACTTTAAAAGGCTCTATTTTTATTGGTGACAATCTGACTGGTGAAAGTGACCTCAGACTTTCAAGAGTTTCGATGTCAAAGTGTACGGTGCAAAAAAAATATTTCCCAAGGAACATCCAGGTGAACAAAGGTGGTCCGTTGTGAAAAGAAAACCATGGTATACCGAGGTGGTCTCAGGAGGTGCACCGTGGGGATGAAGGCGCGTATAGATAGGTTTTTGCATAAAAATATTGAACTGAATTAGCGCACCAGTCGTAGGCGCACCGGCCGCGCGCCCGAAGCTCACCTCGACAACATGCACGCCGTCATAGGTGAGCACGCTCGCGCCGACGTCTTGCGTCTTACTTGCCTGCCTTGAATAAGACATACATTTTAAGATATTTTTTGCATAAAAATATTTAATGGAATTAGCGTATCCGTCGTAGGCGCACCGCCGCGCGCTCGGAGCTCACTTCGACAACATGCACGCCGTCATAGGTGAGCACGCTCGCGCCGACGTTTTGCGTCTTATTTGCCTGCTTTGACTAATAGACAGATTTTAAGATAGGCGCGTCATTCACTATGCAATTTTATGCTAGTGATGATCTTCTAGTACTGAATTACATATTCTGATAATTTAATGATTACAAGAACGTAGAGAGAATCTTCTGCTTGTTTTTATTCTGAGCTTAGAGTGTTATCGCTATACCAACGTGCCGTTGCATAGGTTTCAATCGAAAATAGGTCTTCCTAACCTTTTGATAGAGTGCTGTAATCGTGCACACACAGTATTGGCGGGCTGGCAGAGAGGCGCGGATGCTTTTAGGCAGCATTGATCTCTTGCCCCCACCGCTGACGGAGACACGTGACCTCGCGGCAGCCGCAGCTTCACTATCTCTTTACATTCTGTTAAGTAAGACATGCGCCAAAATAAACACATACAAATACAGGTAACATTCACTGGCTTCCCACATTGAATTGCGTCCGTTATAAGTTATAACGGACGCAAACATCCGTTGGTTTGTGTGATGGAACTTAATTAATGTAGAAATATCCTCTTTTACTCATTGAACGTTTTAGCTTCGCTAAAGATCCTTTTGTGTGATTAGTGGAGAAGAAGTAGAATGAAGTAGTAGAACCCATCATCTGTTACAAAAACCTACTGTAACTCAAAAAAAGTAACAAACCCTGGTCTCTGCCTACCCTTCCGGGTTTGAGGCATGGGTATATGCATATATGGAACTAATCTTATGAAATTTTTACTAAGAAATATAATTTTATTTGTAACTATTTATTTTCACAATGTTTACTTACTCTAATCGAGCGTTGTATCATCTTTTACCAGAAATCAATATAATATGACGTAATTAAGCAGATTAGATGGCAAATAAAACAAATACTAGCTCTGTCACCACATTTGTAATAAAGACTTAGGCATGTTTCTACCAGGTGGTGTGAATTAAAATAACGACCGCGGGTTCGTCTCAAGTGGCTGAGCTGTCTGCACCTCATCTAATCACATTAGCGCCGCGGCTGACACTGCGCAGGCCGCGGGTTATCGAGCGGATAATTGCGTTTCAGCGCGGAGCCTCCATTAGGTTGATTGGCGCTCGAGGTCACGAAATACGAGTGGCGGCTACAGCTGAGTCGGAATTTATTTTTTATACCTTTTGAATACTTTTCAGAGTAAATCAGACTGATACCGTTAATGTATAAGGTATAACCAGCATTACCGGATTCATCGAAAAATGGGTGTTCTACTTGTTAGCAATATTATTTACAGTGTTTATCTTTCTTTCCTTTGTTAACTACGTTACTATGCGTATTAAAATAATTGTAGTAAATATCATTAATTATTAATAGTGTTTAATTCAGTTAAATTTATTAGTTTACAAGCGGAAACACGTGATGCAAAGATGGCGCGCTAGCTGTCAACGTGTTTTATAAAAGTGACAGCGCGCCATCTTGGCGAGCCATTCTGTTTCCGACTTTTGCCGAGTGAACAACTTCAAGTGACTGACTTTGTGAAAACTGTTCCTACTATTATTATCAAGGTATGTACTGCAAAAATGTAAATTATATTTTTTTATTTGAAATGCTAAATAAACCGTGATTATTTCGTATAACTCTATTCGTTTTACTGTATACCCATTCTTTGACCCATTCGATCTTACATATCAGAAGTGGAATCGTATCTACTCCATTAAAAGTTTTTTTTTTTTTATTTTTTTAATTCGTTTTGCTCACATTATTGCTTAATATAATTTAAATTGCTTGTTTCGCGTGTGGTTTTATGTCACGTGGGTCAAAAGAAAGTTTCGCTAATTTCCATGGTATTCGAAAATGTAAATATCTTCTTAGGAAGATTTATTTCGACTCAAGGTTTGAATATAGTTCAATTAATTTTATTTATGTAATTTATATACATAACTTTTTTTTTCAAATTTCATGTATAGGAATATATTTATTTTTGCCAAGTTTTGTCCGTTATTTCTTATTCTAGGAACAATGGAAACAAATAAACTAGCAGAACCTGGCGCAAACGAGGTCCCAATCGAAACTGGTGGCCATTCCCCGGTGCTTAGAGGCCGTTGGTCGGTGCCGGGTGGCAGCCGCTGGGAGCAAAGTTGCGCGTCGCTGCAGCGAGGTTCAGTGCGCTCGAGCAGCCGGGCGCCTTTGCCATCGCAGCCCCCTGTGGTGGGCCGTGTCGAGAGCCAGCGATCTCGGAGTCGCAGTCCGTTTACGAGACGCTCACGGGAGCGCAACCGCCAAGAAAACAGTGGATCACCCCGCAGGCGCCTGCGACGAGTACGTTCACGTAGCGGCCCTCGCCAGATGTCGCGAGGCCGGGCACGAGAGCGCTCGCCTGTATCGAGGCGACGGCCGGAAAGCCGCAGCCGTAGCCGACCACAACGAGATGCTAGTGGTGCAAGTTGTTCGCGGACCAGAGCATCGGGCACACGACTGCGGAGCCGGTCGCGCAGCCGATCACGCCATCAGTCCCGCCATGCAGTGGAGCAGCCTACCTCCTTCAGCGCAGTGGAATATGGTGAGCGAAGCGGCAATTCTAGTAATAGTGTAGATCAACTAGTTAAAGCACTAAAGTTTATCTCCCAGTCCCACTCATCTGAAGCAAAAATAGATTTCCACCATAATAACCCTATACCGGAATTCGATCCAACGAGAAAGGAACAGACTATTACGATGTGGCTCCATAAGGTTAATGAATGTGCCGTCATATATAAGTGGTCAGAAAGGCAAACAATTCACTTTGCGCTTCCAAAGCTGAGTGGTGTCGCAAAGCGATGGTACGAGGGCTTGTCGACTGTCCTTTTCTCCTGGGCTGAATGGCAGGAAAAACTCTCAGCCGCTTTCCCGTCAGCAGAGAACTATGGCCAAATGCTTAGTGATATGCTAGCCAAGCGAGCTCGTTTTGGTGAATCTCTAGAGGACTACTTCTACGATAAGATGGCATTAATCAATAGGTGTTCTATAACGGGAAAGCGCGCCGTGGAGTGCATCTTACACGGAATCGATGACCGTTCCGTAAGGTTGGGTGCCGAAGCTGTCCAGTATGATGATCCTAATAGGCTACTCCCATATCTGCGAAATGTCAGGCATACAAAACCCATACCTGAGCGTAGGAGCAATGGTACCTTTACCAGAATCAACAACGATCGTGACAAAGTGCATAATAGGTTAACAAATCAACGCGATCGCCCTATTCGCTGCTTTAACTGTAAACGTGATGGACACATTATCACCCAGTGCCCTGAGCCTATAAAAAAGTGTACCAAGTGTCTCCGTTCGGGCCATGAGGCTGATCATTGTTTTAGTAAACTCCCACCGGCTAATGAAAAGTCTGTTCTTCATGTACATGACTTTAAGGACACAAGTAGGAAGTATTTTAAGGTTGCTATCGTGAATGGAGTTCCCATTGAGTCGTTTGTTGACCTAGGAAGTGAGTGCTCTATGGTTAAGTCTTCGATTTCAAAGGACTTAGGTCTGCCTTATGAGACGAACAATTTGCCAGTGTTAAAAGGTTTTGGCAACTCCCAAGTTATCACTTTGGGCAGGAGTACAGTCTCAATCGCGATCGATGGAGTCGAAGCTGAAATTGAACTGCTCGTGGTTCCTGACAATGTCATGCACGTCCCTTTGATGATAGGCCAAACTTTCACAGAGCAGCCACATGTGCTCATACAGAAAACCTGTGATGTCCTAGAGATATCTCAACTTGTCGCTCACTGTTCAGATATAACTAAAATAAATTTGATTTCCAAAGACGATGTCACAATTACGGGGACAACTGCAGTTCAAGTAATAACTGAACCACCCTTCGTAGGTGAAATATTTGTCGAAAGCTCTTTTCGTCTACAGCCTGGTTCCTGCTACAGTGTCTTGGCAGGATTGTATAAAACACGTGATAACGGTGTCACTGAGATTATGTTGAATAGCCTTTCATTGTCGCCTGTCGTCTTAGAGAAGGGATCGGTCTTAGCTCGTGGTCGAAAAGCATATCATGAACGTGCACATAATGTTCTTCGTGTCACAACTAGTGAGGCTGGTTGCCAATCGATACACTTGTCTGACTTAAAGATAGGAGATAACGTCTCATGGGAGGAAACACATGAGCTACTGAGTCTCTTGAATAAATATCGCGAATGTATTGCTTTTAACCTGAGTGAGCTCGGTAATACTTCTGCCGCGGAGATGGTTATCAATCTCGTCGATAACGAACCAGTCGTATACAGACCCTACCGACTAGCACTGTCAGAAAGAGAAAATGTAAGAGACATGGTTGAAGAGTTGTTGGAGCATGGCATAGTACGTCCATCAACATCACCTTACGCTAGCCCTATCGTCCTAGTAAGGAAAAAGACTGGCGAGACGAGACTATGTGTTGATTACAGGGCATTGAATAAAAAGACGATCAAGGAAAACTACCCAATGCCACTGATTGATGACCAGCTGGACGCCCTAGCTGGACACGCGTACTACACGACTTTGGACCTTGCCTCTGGGTATTACCAGATCCCAATACGCGAAGAGGATCGCGCTAAAACTGCCTTTGTCACACCTGACGGGCAGTTCGAATTTAACAGGATGCCATTCGGTCTAGCGAATGCACCTGCAATGTTCCAAAGGATGATGAATCAGGTTTTGGGATCAGCAAGGTATAGAGAGGCACTTGCTTATTTAGACGACATTATTATTCCTTCCCGAGATATACCGGAAGGTATGGCTAGACTCGAATCCATTCTGATATTGTTCTCAAACGCAGGCCTAACTCTTAAGCTCCCTAAGTGTTTCTTTTTTGGGCAAAAGGTCGAATACTTAGGGTTTGAGGTTTCCAGTACGGGGATTCAGCCGGGTTCTAGGAAAGTGGAGGCAGTAGAAAAGTTCCCAACCCCACAAAATATTCATCAAGTGCGCCAGTTCCTCGGGTTGGCAAGCTTCTTCCGCAAGTTCGTTCAGGGGTTTTCAGTAATTGCAAAACCGCTTACTCACTTATTGAAGAAAGAAGTAAAATGGTCATGGGGCTCTGAGCAAGAGCAGGCATTTCGGTCGTTACAGAAGGCACTGGTACAAAAACCGACTTTGTCCTTGTACGATCCAAATGCCGAGACAGAATTGCACACGGATGCATGCAAAATAGGAGTCGGGGGCATCCTATTGCAAAGAGATAGGAATGGTGCTCTTAAACCAGTGGCGTACTACAGTAGACAAACGACACCGGAAGAGCAGAACTACTCGTCCTATGACTTAGAAACCCTTGCTGTTGTGTCATCTTTACAAAAATTCCGGGTATATCTGCTGGGACTGGCATTTAAGATTGTGACTGATTGCAACTCTCTTCGTGCCACCTTCCTCAAAAGAGATATGTTGCCTCGTGTCGCTCGTTGGTGGTCCCAGTTGCAGGAGTTCAACTTCAGTATCGAGTATAAAGCCGGTAAATCCATGTCGCATGTGGACGCTCTTAGTCGTAACCCGGTCCGCGATGAATTTAATGTGCTGCAAGTCACTGATGGTGACTGGCTCGCCACAGTTCAAGAGGCAGACTGTGATATTCAAAGAATCAAAGGAATTCTGAACGATCCCAATCTAGAGGCAGTTGCTGACATAAGATCAAATTACAAATTGAAGGGGAACAAAGTGTACAGAATTACCCCACAGGGTGACCGTTGGGTAGTGCCTAAAGGCGTTAGATGGCAAATCGTCAAACTCAACCACGATGACATAGGCCACTTCGCCGCAGATAAAACACTCGAAAGGATTAAGGCTACGTATTGGTTCAAGAAGATGAGATCCTTTGTAAAAAAATACGTCAATTCCTGTCTTGAATGCGCATATTCAAAAGCTCCAGCTGGTAAACAGCCTGGATTTCTTCACCCCATAGAGAAGGTAGCGATTCCTTTTCACACACTTCATGTGGATCATCTGGGGCCCTTTGTAAAGAGTAGTAAGGGTAATATGCACATACTCGTAATAATAGACGCTTTCACACGTTTCATATTTCTGAAAGCAGTACGTAATACGAAGACTCAAACAACGATTCGAGTCCTGAAGGACTATTTTTGTATCTTCGGAGTGCCAACAAGAATTATCTCCGATAGAGGCACCTCTTTCACAAGCGAATCCTTTAAACAGTACATGGTTGAGAAAGGTATAAAGCACGTTCTAAACGCCGTTGCCACGCCCCGGGCAAACGGTCAAGTGGAACGCTATAATCGCACCATACTTGATGCCCTTACAGCCAAGTCAGTCGGAACAAAGGACAGTAAATGGGATGATCATCTGTCCGACGTGCAATGGGGCATTAATAACACCCTTAACAAAGGCATCAACAGGACCCCATCCGAAGCCTTGTTTGGTACTCGGCTGACTGGACCAAATGAGGGAAAGATGACGGCAGCTTTGGACAGTAGGATTCCAGCGGATAACCGTGACGAACATCTAATTAACGTCAGGAAAGAAATAACTGCACACGTAAAAACTTTACAGGAACGTCTTAAAGCAACTTACGACAAGACTCGCTCTCATCCTCATTGCTACAAAGTAGGTGACTTAGTGCGTGTGGAAAGACATATCCCATCAACAGGCAACAGCAGAAAGTTAGTACCTAAGTTCCAGGGTCCGTACAGAGTCACAAAAATCTATGATCACGATCGATACCAGATTGAGAATACACCTCTAACGAAAAAGGGTGGTCGTCTTTACAATACGGTTGTAGCAGTGGACAAACTTAAGCCTTGGCTCAATTTTGATAGACCTCATCATAGCGCTTCAAGCAATGAAGATAATGAGAACTCAGGATCTGAATAATTAGCATGTCGTGTTGATTTTGATATTGTTCTGTCATTGCGCTACCAGGGCTCCATAATCCAAACTACTTAAATATTTAATTTATGGCTTTTATGGCCTATTACCAATCAATATACAACATAGATCCCGAGTATTAATCAATACATTTTGTTAATCGAGTGTATTTATAAATAGTAATTTATTAACTGAATGTGTTTGACCACGCTGAATCGGTCATATTAGATTAAAAGTTCTCGACTACGCTGAATCAGTCGCATTAGATTTAATGTTCTTGGCCACGCTGAATCGGTCATATTATATTGAAGGCTCTCGACCACGCTGAATCGGTCGTATTACATTTAGTGCTCTCGACCACGCTGAATCGGTCGTATTAGATTTAATGCTCTCGACCACGTTGAATCGGTCAGAGGTACTTAGATTTAAAGTTCTCGACGATGCTGGATCGGTCATAATTTTACTATAAATTTCAAATAGTGAACTGTGATGATTCGTAATGCTAGTACAAAGGAAATTAATTTTATTGTATATACCTACACCAGTAATTACATGCGAGACTATAACTACGACATGATAGGTCAATGCTACTTATGTTGGTTATATGAATACTTATAGTCATATTTCTCCACATTATAATATGCTGATATTCCAAACTTTATTCAATAGTGTTTAAAAGTTTTGAAATACATTAATGATTTGATTGATATCTCTAATTGTACAAACGTACGAGGGCGTACTTGTTTAGTCTGATGGCCGACTGTTAGCAATATTATTTACAGTGTTTATCTTTCTTTCCTTTGTTAACTACGTTACTATGCGTATTAAAATAATTGTAGTAAATATCATTAATTATTAATAGTGTTTAATTCAGTTAAATTTATTAGTTTACAAGCGGAAACACGTGATGCAAAGATGGCGCGCTAGCTGTCAACGTGTTTTATAAAAGTGACAGCGCGCCATCTTGGCGAGCCATTCTGTTTCCGACTTTTGCCGAGTGAACAACTTCAAGTGACTGACTTTGTGAAAACTGTTCCTACTATTATTATCAAGGTATGTACTGCAAAAATGTAAATTATATTTTTTTATTTGAAATGCTAAATAAACCGTGATTATTTCGTATAACTCTATTCGTTTTACTGTATACCCATTCTTTGACCCATTCGATCTTACATACTCGTACATGTTTGGAGAAATCCATAAAATATAAAAAAAGTATGAGTATAAAATGTATACCCTGCAGCATTTAAAAATATGTATTAAATGCTGCAGGTTATAAATTTTATATCGCACAGCTGATTTCGTGATTCCGAAATTTTCCACTAGTAAAGTTGCTATTTAATTAACGAACCTCCCACTTTTGGATGAATATGGGGATTATGTTACATACTGCAGAAACATTGTGATTTTCAGAGTAACTAAATTACCAGGGAAAAGCCCTCATTTAGCAAAAATATACAATTTCATCCCAAAAAATGTTTACTTTTTCATTATTCATCCTTCAGCAGCGTCTTCCAGAGATTCTAACCGCATACTGCGATCGCCAACCCGCCTGCCAAGCGTGGCGATTATGGCAAAACCCCTCATGGTTATAAAAACCGAGGGTGGCCTATGTCCTGCAGTGGACGTCAAAAGGCTGATGATGATGATGATTCATCCTATTAATAAATTAGACTACATTTTAGGCTTGCTACGGCGTAGTACTCGCGTAGTCACCGCGTAGTACGAGCTACGGGCGACCGATACGCACCTTATAATGTGGGTTGTAACTAACTCTGACCTACGAGTTGAAGACATGCAAGCCTCCTACTCTTGTAAGTGAAGGTAATAAAGAAGATTGGTGATGGCGTCCCAACCGCCAACATGGCCGATCGGGAGTCTCCTGGTGCTATTAATTGACTCAAAAAAATATTAATAACTATGTGTGAGCATCGCGAGTAAAAATAACAATTTGTAATAATCACGGAGCAGCTCACCACTCAAATAGTAAGAAAAACGTAGCAGAGCAACGGTTTGCAGCGAACTAATCTATCAATCTATGTAGTTACGTAGCTCGCTAACTCCTTCGCGTTGTCAATTAGAGAGTGGATGGGCAAGTTGCGTCCGCAGCTGTGACGTCACGCCTGCTATCCCGGTTATATGGCTAATGTACTGAGTAATAGGACTACGAAAGATTTTCTTTGTAGATGGTTTAAAACCTGCCAAAGATATACAGGAGCGGGAAAACCTACAAAAACATTTTTTTACTGCCAATTTTACGGACAATATTTCTTGTAGTTATATATTAAACGGGTCTAATCGCGATTATTTATTAGGTAAAAGTTAATATATAACTATGGTTTAGCATCGCCAGTCATTAAAAAATACTATTTCTTGGAGTGTAGCTGAGAAAACATAAGTATCTTTAAAATCACCTGAAAAGAGCAGACTTCTGTCCCTGCGTATTCTGTGGGCTGATCCGATGCTCCTACAGCATAAACTTAACAATTAGATCACATCTGCTCCAACAACGACCAAGTAACCAGTTTGCATATCCTTATAGCTGTGTTTGTAGCTTGCATGCAGCCAATGAAGCAAACTGTGTCTCGGCTACTTGGGCTCTTAAAGTGCTCGACCAGCCTTGCAGATGTTTAAGTATAGTTTAAATTTGAAATTGTCCGTGCTTATTCATAGTAATTATGATTTATTTATTGACTGGCTCTTCCCACGCTTTCGTTCTCTGGTATTCTGATAAATATAGGTGGATATTTATTTTTTGTACGATGTAACAGTATCTGATGGTGGCAAAATTACCTTTTTATTCTAATGATATTGTATAGAAATTTTTTATACCTGAAAATACAGGGAAAACAAAGTTCACCAAGAGTGAAACTTAGTTTATTGCCCCCGAAACTCTCTACATACTGACATACTGTTGCAGCCGTTTCCTAGACTCTTATTATTATTATTTATATAGGTGTATGTGTATTTATTTACAAGAACTGCTCGTTTAAAATAGTAAGATGAGATCATATCACCAGTTGCTTACAAACCAACATTCCCGTTTGAAGCCAAGCCGTCTGCCAAATATGGATCACTCAAAAAGCCGCAGCAAACTAATTAAAATCGATATTGGAGCGGAATGTCAACAGCAATCAAGCCGTAGACAAATGAACGTCTCAAGTGATCGCGTCACCGACCGCTCAGCACACATTGCGCTCCCATTATACATTCCACGAGGGCTTTAGCAGGAACACAATACTTCGGGATGGTAGTGAATGGATAGTACAATCACACTTCGAACTTTCCAACATTGCAGCAGACGTTAGTGCTGCTTTGAATGAAGTCAAGCCACTGTGAAGGTTTAACTTCTTTGAACAGTGGCCTCGCTCATCGATGCCATACTGGTGATCTCCGGCTCACCGTTGTTACTTTGATGAGTAAGTAACCATATGTATCATACTTAAATAACATAATAAGACCATTTAAAGATTGAGAAGAGTGCCTTGTTGGTCTGATTGTAACTCGTGGGATTACTACGACAGAGATCGTGGTTCGATTTTGATTAGTACAAAATTCCTCAGTCTGGGTATTTTTCCTTACCTGGTTATCAAATCAGAGGGTATCCCAGTCCTAACTAGGATACTCTCTGACTTCTAACTATGGCCCTAGCTCAGGTGAGTGATTGTGTTGTGTGAGTGTTTTAAAATTATTAATATTATTTAAGTAAATCACACCTGAGATATATCTCACAATGTGACAACCTTTTGATGCTATTGCTCATATGATAATCTTAACACAAAAACATATAGAGTATAAATTTACAGAGATGGAAGACGAGTTACTTAGCGACTTTCGTATACAGTCGCCGGTAAAATAGTGTAGAGGTGGGGAAGGGCCCCCCAACACTAAGCCGGCCCTGCCCTGTCTCTAGCCTTGTTCCCTTACTCTTGATGTTTAACTA
Organism: Yponomeuta malinellus; assembly: GCA_947308005.1. NCBI lineage: Eukaryota > Metazoa > Arthropoda > Insecta > Lepidoptera > Yponomeutidae > Yponomeuta > Yponomeuta malinellus. The sequence continues at coordinate 198,579 of OX371003.1, read as the reverse complement.
TTTCATACTAAATTGAGCTTGAATTATGTGCTATATGTCGGACATAACGATCAACTAATAACATTTCTTAACTTTAGAATTCATCGGACGGACCCACATTTTTATGAAATTGTTAAATAGACATCCTTAATTTATGCGCGATATGGTTATGAAAAAATCGTAAGGAAGCCTGATCGTCTCAGGTGTTCACATACTTTAGTGCATGAAATTGCCAATCCGCAGTGAGCACGCGTTGTCATTAAGCCCATACTTTCTCTCTGAGAGAAGGCCGGTGCCCCGTGCCTGGGACGTATGTAAGCAGCATTATATGGTCAAATTTTCGTCAAAGTGTGGATCTGAGCCGCAGTGGTCGGCTCTAGAGCCTTCGAGTCCGCCCGAGGACGCTCTGTCTGCACGTACAGCCTCATGAATAACACATCGCCTCGCCGCCGCTACACCCACTCATATTCATCTCCGGCCCGAACTGACCTGATGTTTGCAAACGCTCAAGTGTCAAACTTCTATATCCAGTACGTAGTTTTGGTTCTAGCTAGTGATCCGCACTTTACCTCACCCGCTTTACTAGAGGAATTTCAATTGAGCAACTACGTACCGATTTCAGCCTTTGATAGCCGACCCTTATGTGAAACCGTTAAACCAATAATGAAATGTACAGTGCTTACGAAAGTTTAAGTTGTAAGACTCTTATGTTGTTGCTTCACATGAGAATAATTGGGTAAATAGTAAATTCTACGTATAGAGCCGAATGTTAGTGTAAACATTTGCGATATTTATACCATCGTACTTCGTAGTACTAACAGAGCCCTTACCGTCGCTACGAATCGAAACTGATGCCTCCGTATACAATTTAACCACCGATGACATCGTTATTCAATGTTGTTTTAATGTGTCTCTATACGGGCTTTACCGACTTACGAGATTATTTGTTATTTATTGTTGTAACATAAACTTAACAGAACTATTTTGTTTGGTTTCTTGCCACTATTATGAAGGCTTGCGCCTTTGTTAGCAAAATGTTCGAGAAGTTAACCGACAGAGGCTTTTAATAGCAACCCTATAGAACAGTTAATACTCTGGATGACGAGGTACTTACGCGCTTACGTCATTGTGTACGCGAGCATCAATCCCCGCGCGTAATCCGCGTGAAACAATGCTCGGGGCGCTCTGTCCCCGCGCCGCCGCCGCCGCCGCCGCCGCCGCCATTGTGCCGGGCGAGCCGCAAAAGAGCGCCAAAACTTGGGATCTTGAGACTAGTAACGGAACCGCGAGCCACGAATACTGTCCAGCGTGAGTGGAGCGGTCACTTTTCTTTATTCATTAAATTTTTACGGTTTCTACTAATATGCCTTTCCTACAACGTCTGTCTGTCTGACCTGCAAATGGCTATTCGCCCTTTTCAGCCGTATCTTTTCCAAACCTACCTACCAACATTAACCCCCTGTTTCTCGTGCATTAATTAACTTCCACACAAAAACTTCTGCACATCACAATCACTTGACCTGGTCCCAAACTAGGGTGTGCTATGTGCTACCCTGTGCTATGGTAACCAGGCAACGACATCACAAACATGAAAATACACCCAGACTGAGGCCATTTGTACAAATGTACGGCGGCCCCCAGTGGGAATCGAACCCACGACCTCTGTTTTGGTAGCTAAGCGCCTTAACGGCTATACCAACGAGACAGTCAAATAATAGAAATCAATCCTGCAGACTTTGTTTTTCATAGATATTAACCACAGAACAATTGTTATGTGATATTAACCCCCAATTTTTCATACGCTAACAAGCTGTTAACAGATTGTTGACGGTCGGTTGGCAGTTGGCCAAAGTGCGCACAAAAAAACAGGTGACAACCATCAACAGTCTGTTAACAACTTGTTAAGATTTCACCTCTGTACCAATTTAGTATGCAGAATTCTAAATGACCCGATCAGACCACCATAACAATGGTTTTTAATTGTTCTTTTCAAGGTCACAATCTAACAGTTTAAAAACGAATGCTGGTTAGTATTTATGACCGTCACCTCCACTGTGGAGGTTGTTGTGTGTCGTACATCCCGGGACAGCTTCAACGGCGCATCCTCAGGCTCTGCGTCTAAACCTCCCTTTTATTATATTAATTAACTCTCTTCCTCCCTCTCTAACATCAGTGAGGATCCGCGACCCTCTCGCTCGCCCCTCGCTTCGTTTAAGTACGGGCATTAGTTGTGCTTAAGTTATGTACTGTCTTTTAGTTTTAGGTTTTGTGTTCATTTTCGCAGAGAAAAGATGGCGATTTCGCTCTTTATTATATACCGTCTTCTCACGAAAGATACGATTACGACGAGTTTGAGCTGTGTAAGAGCGTTTATCTTGGATCTATTATGAAATTAATGATGGTGCGTGTGTGTAGAAGACGTCTTCATAAATCGTGGTCGCCGCAGGCTCGGCTGTACCGGACTATTATCGACGCAGTGATGTAGTGTCTTGCACTGCACCCGCATTATGTCTGATAGACTAAACTTAACGAGCAGGCTCGGCTGCGGTACTTCGCAGACAGTAAAGACAGATCGGTGCAGGGCACCAGATTGAAACTAAACATTATTAGAACAGAACGTTTGTTACTAGCGCAGTAGGGCTCACTTTGTAGCGAGAATAAAGCTGCGATCATCGAGGCAACTCTCCGAATAGTAAAACATTCAATAATAATACACGGAGAGAACCTTCTGCGAATTCGCATCTATGTAAGCAGTGGAAAGATGGCACGTTGATTGTCGCTGTCAAAGTATTCTAAAAAAACTTGCAACATATAAATGTAGACAATTTACTACTTGTAGAAAAGTTAATTGCTTACTTAAGCCACCGCGGCCCTGCGTCCGGGAATGAAAATACAAACAAATCGCCCGCGTAATAATTTAATAACACACCATTTGGAGAATCTAGCCAGAGGGCTCAAGTCACGGTATGGAACAGAAGAACTCCTCAATAGCTCTTATAATAATACTCGTATACTCCGGGTTTTAATTTAGTTTGGGAGCAGGTCAAGTGATTGTATTGTGTGGAAGTTATTATTCTTACGTCCTTCCCCGAAAGCCGCGTAATCTCTGCATTGCGACACTATCTTAAAGAACTATGCCCCAGAAATCGACGGCTTAGGAGATTGTGTTTAATAGGTTCAAAGTTGCACTTTTTTGCAATTTTTTGCACAAAATGCATTTAAGAAAAATTTATTTTCAATAACAGATTTGAAATTTCTATGCGCCATGTAAACAAAACATCGGGATCTCAAACAAGCGCATCGGTGGTTTATACATAATTATACTTACTGACCATGCTATAACAATGATGAATGCAATGTGTCCGTTGCGTGCAAATGTTTTGATTACCCAAACAATTTATTGATTACCCAGCACAATTATATGGATATAATAAGTTTATTTTCATAAAGTTATGTGGTGGCAATAACTGTGGCAACTCGTACATACTAGATAATTAATCGCTAGATAGACAATCTAGCTGAGACTAAATGGATAAACATTTTTCTTCTCGATGGAAGTATTATTCTGTGTGTTGCTGATTGTATTCGCTGGGTCCGCAGCAAAGCTAGCGAAGCGAGCGAGTCCCGCGGGAGAAGGGACGCTGCAAATTACACCTGTTCGCTACATAGTTGCTGTTAGCGATTTACACAGCCGCTTACTGCCCGAGCAGTTGTGCTGGAATTTCTTAGCCGCAATGTTATTTCATACAACATAAACTCTCTTTTTAGGAATCCGTACCTCAAAAGGAAAGAAAAATAAAACCCTTATGGGATCACTTTGTTGTCCATCCGTCCGTCGAAACGCGTGGAGGTAGTTGAAAGTAAAACCAATACTCAGTCCCTTTGAAACTGTGAAAAAATAAAAATTCTAAGTTTACGTAAAAAAAGATGGGCCGTTTATTCCGCAGCGGTGGTAGCCTAGTGGGTAGAACATTGGACTCGGAAGCGGGAGACCCAGGTTCGATTCCCAGTGCGGGCATGTACCTATGAATTGGTTTTCTAAGTTATGTACATTTTTGAAGTTATAGTATCAATACCATCGGAAAACATCGTGAGGAAACCTGGGTATCAGAGCTATTCACATACCTCAGCGCTTGAAATCGGCAATCCGCGGTGGGCACGCGTGGTGATTAAGCCTATACTATCTCTCTGATATAAGGCCCGTGCCCTCCAGTGGGACATTATAAGCTTCTTATGATGATACCGCAAAAAATATATTTCGACACATAAGGAAATCAAAATTTAAAGTGTCCCTACTTTTCGTTAACCTAGAACTATGAAATTTCGCAAGTAATGTCGTCTTTATACTCCAAGTACAGGGAAAAATCTTAAAACTATGTATTTGCAATTAAATTATAAAAAAAAATGTCTTTGAAATTCGGGAATAGCTCGGAAAAAACTGCGAGACTCGATTTCTGAATTATTTATAATATTTAAGATATGTAATTATTTATAATACCTACAAACTCGTACGGAACCCTCGGTGGGCGTGTCCGACTTGCACTTTTTTTTTAGAAAACTACTTCTTTGCACAGCCGGGTACAAGCTTTGCCGAGACTTAACGTGTTTTTGCTCAAGAAATATAAATTGTCAAAGTAGTAAGTTCAAACATGTTTTTTTCCCATGGAATCACTCTTAGTACCGGTATTTATAAATAAGGTATTTAAAAAAAGAATACGCACCACATACTATGCTCGTTGCGGCTTTTTAAGAACATTGTTCTTTAAAAAGTAACAGGCCGCGTGGGAATCTATCTGTAGTCCCTTAGCGACACGCGGACCGCATAGAAATCTGTTACTTATCGCGACCGTAGTGGCGTTGAAGATTAATTTAGTCTATCACCATTCGAAGTAGGTACCTAAACTCTTAACATACAGAGAACAACTTAAGTATCTAGAAATTAATTTAGAAAATAGGCGTGAATACAGGCAAGCACGCGACCTGCGTCCGGCCGTCCGACCGTCCGCTTTAGATCGCCGCGCGCTGCCGAAGACTCTTCGCGACTAATTGCTACTGCAAGCGCAGACATTGAGAAGCCATCTCTTTGTCCCACAAACAGCCTAAACTAGACCCTGCTACTGTCGGATAAAAGCTGAAACTCCAACGCTGCGGCTAGTTGATGCACATTTTAATCTGTGCTCTGTTGAGGGTAGTTTTTGTGCGGTTAGCAATTAGCACGGGTCCTGGCCGCCGAATTAAACGACGTTTTGTTACACAAAATATAAATCAAAACACAAAAATCCGAAATATTTTGTTGCAATCTCCACAATACGAGACAAAGGTCTTCGCACGCAACATCGCCACAGGCTGCTTTTACCACGATGCAGGACCGCATTGATGAGAAAAGGTGTTTTATTTATGGCTCCAATGATATATAATAAGGTGCCAAATGATATTAAGGACATGCATTTAAATTTATTCAAAAGTAGTTTATTTAAGTTACTAATTGATAAATGTTACTACAGAATTATTGACTTTTTAGAGGATCAAACAATTTAATCTAATTTAATTTGACATTTAATCACAACAATTTTATAATTTTATTTGACATAATTATTGCATGCTTGCAGGAATATTCATACGCCCAGACGGGCAGCACATGGAATGCACTGAGACTCTGTATATAAAGATCTATTTTATTTACCCATGTACATGAATAAACGATACTTTACTTTACTTTACTTTACTTACAAAATCTTTCTACAACGAAAAGAGCTCTACGTGGAGCTGAGAGTGGAGCACGCGGAATGCGAAAAAGAAGCCTTATCTCTAACAAAATACTGTCCTCTCAAAAACAAGCAAATATATTGAAAATACTAAGTAAACATACGTTAACGCAACCTTGTAAACCAGTTTCGATAGAATAGACAACTCGCAAGTTTTCACTGTTCTTTCGTGTAACGTATTATTATATGATTAATTAATATTATTACCAGGAGATGGGCAGCAGCGTCTTCCTGAAATCCCAACCGCATACTGCGATCGCCAACCCGCCTGCCAAGCGCCTGGCAAACCCCTCATAGTAGCTGATGAATATGACGATGATGAAGTTAATATTAGGTAAACATTAAATGTGGGTGGGCTTTTGTATCAACAAATATGCTGAATAAATCGGTCATATATATATATTGTTGAGTATTCGTCTTCTTATGAAATTTTAGTTAAAGTTATTCGTTTTATCTATCGGTCTCTGATTTGTTTCCATCGTTTCGAGAGTGATATCAAATAAAAAAAATAAAAAACGGGCCTCTTAATAAATTTTTAAAATTTTCCTCAGCACGGTTAGTGCAACAAAAATAATATAAACATAACAAATGTTGACTGAACACAATAAACATAATTAAATAATTTTGTTATTTTAATGTAATTTTATCGTCAAAAGCTCAGACAGTTTCTGTATGGTGGTGTAAGTGTGTCGAGTGAAACATGACGTAGGGCGGGCGGCTAGCTTGGTGTAGAGTTACAGTGTGGGAAGGGCGCCAGCAATTAACCGGCGAGAGACGAGGCAGGCGCAATGCAAACGTCCGGCTAAAACACAAAATAATACTTTCATTACATACAATTTTTGGCTAATACTTATCACCAGAGAACACAGACCTTACTTTGTGGTTATTCAAGCCTTAGTACAGTCCTACGTTCGTGAAAACTATATCTGCAAATCCCGGACAATAGGCAAGAATCATCGTCTGCAGCATGCCATAGCTGTCACTTTACCGACATAAGATTAGAATATCCTTACTAATATTATAAACGCGAAAGTTTGTATGTATGTATGGATGTTTGTTACTCTTTATAAACAAAGTACAATTGACGGGCTTATTATTAAAAAGCATCTTTTTCCAGACAACCATACATAGGATAACTTGGAGGCGGGTAACCAAAAGAAGAGAACGGAATTCGAAAAGATAAGATAAGATAAGATAAATGTACACATTAATTGTGACTCGCTACAAACACGTTTATCGGTAACGGATAATTTTATTTTTACATGAGGCAAAATTTAAAGAACAAACATGAGAGATTACACGACATATAAAATACGAAATGTGTATGTAACGAGTCTCTCTTGAGCAATTTATATAAAATGTAGGAAGGTGTGATTAATTGCCAACCCTTTGACGGCGTCATAAAGTTTAATAAGCTATTGAATACGAGCAATTTAGTGCCGTGCTTTGTTCTGTTCTGCTGGTCCGTAAGCAACCTTCGCTCTGGCTCGCGTAAACGGAGATAACAGAAGTACTGACAATCTGGAAACCGGTGACTTACTGTTTTGTAATTATATCTAATACATAAACATCTTGTGTCACACACAGTGTTTATTATCGAACTCCTCCGAAATGGCTTCACCGATTTATATGAAATGTTTGGGTATATTTGGTAGGTTTGAGAATAGGTCGTAGGGTAATTAATATGGCAAAGCAACTTTAAGCCGGGTTAGTTAGTTTATTTATATTATAGATACATTTAGATATAAATGGCAATATGACTATTTATTAAAGTCACATTTTTAAGACCGATACGACGCCAAAAAATATTTAAAAAATAAAACCTTAAAAATATATATTTCTTAAGTATGATTCAATTACTTTTTCTATATCATTTATGTTATGATACATGTATAATGTCACTCCAATCAAATTTTGATGCAAGTTCTCGTTTGTGAACATAAATAAAATTAAATGACAAAACTTTATTGTTAAACGGTTAGAAAAAAAATAGTTGCTGGGTCCCAAACTAGGGTATATACAGACTTCTACGTAGTAATTAAAATTTGAGTAAAACAGCTGAACCTTTTCTTCTGATGAATCCGCGGAGCTCACCGCGTCAGTCGCGCTCGCTCAAATCAATGCGCGTTAAACTTGTTGTTCTCAATACTCTTGAAAACGCTTTCAGCTCGGCACACTCGCTGCCTACGCTTTGGCCGTGAAAGGGTTACTTTTAATATAATTAATCAACGACGGAGGGTTTTAACTTGAAAACGGTTTTACTTAATTCAATATCTGCTTAAAACTTGGAATACTCTGAAACATTGAAAATTATAGACAGCATAGTTAATAATAATACTTTATTCATTTAATTGCTTCTTACTAAGTAAGTTACAGAGTGAGTTATGTGCTAAGAAACGATAAACTGTGATATCGACGATTTCTTGCAACTTCCAGTAATTACATAATTACAACAATTATGAAAATATTGCACTGTAGTTAGTTTGACCTGAGATTTGCGCACTTAGCGTTCTACCTGATAGACAGTGGTTTATCGCAAAATGTTTCGCTTCATCCACATTCATAAGTCTTCAACTAACAAAACTCGAACTTACGCACAAGTAAATATGGTAACCATAGGCTATATCAGCCTAGATTTAGGACTTAAGATCAATCGCGGCAAGACTAAGACTGTAATTGTCAACTGTACCAATAACAATTCAATTGAAGTCTCGGTAACTGCAAACTGCGGAATGGTTCAATCTTATGTCTATTTAGGTGCATTGATCTCCAACAACGGTAACTGCGCAGACGATGTGAAACGTCGTATGGAAATTCTTCTTCTTCTTACCGTGTCGATGGCAAACAAGTTTTACTAAAGTCTTTATTAATGGCAATTACTAGATCAGCAACAAAAGAAAATAAATAAAGAAAATATGGAAGAACCGCAACACAACTAAAGCCACTAAGACCCGGCTCGTTCGAACGCTAGTATTTCTATACGGTGCGGAGACTTGGACATTGCGGGATGTCGAAAAGAAGAAAATAGCTCTGGAAATGTAGGGCTGGATGAAGATACTCCGAATATAATGGACTGATTTCCGCACTAATAATTCCATTCTTAGAGAACTTGGCATCAAGCAGCGTCTATGAAGTCTAATAAAAGATTCTTGGCCATGTATCCCAACGTGACTCCATCGAGCGTATCGTGTGACAGGGAAAGAGCACACGGTAGAGCACCAATGCGATGGACCGACCAAATGAAGTCCACTATGGGGAGGTCTCTGCATCAATGTACCAGAGCGGCATCGGCATCGAGCCGAGAGGAATGGTGAGACATCGTGAGGCACGCAACATCAGCCCACAATAAAGCATCTTCATGAGGACCACGACCGGTCTGTCAAGAGCGTACAGACCAAGGAGAAGAAGAAGAAGAGCCATAGGATTCATGAATTTTGTCTTGATACTCCTTAAGTGATGAATGCCTTTCAAATCAAATGTTCGGTCGGGCTCTCCTCGCGCTGAGAGGTGGTTTGTCGCTCCCTGCACTAATTGCTCTGAGTCTGCGCTACGTGAGGCGCCGGGGCGTAGCCCCACGCACGGGCTGGAAGCCTGATTCTTGGACGTGTCGAAACCTGTGTAGGCTTGCGAGGCTTACACACTCTTTTATTCAGTTTATTTAGAGACAAAGGTCTCTCAAGAAAGCTATACACATTTAGTGAATGATTGACCCTTCGTTATTTCTGTGGAGAGATAATGATGGTAAGCAAGTCTTTCTAATCATTTCAGCATCTGCCTAGTTTACTTTTGAGATTTAGTTTAGAGAACTAAGTTTTTTTTAACTAATTACTTTTAATGAATTAATTTTGGTCTGATCGATTGCTGAACAATTGGCAGCAGGTCACCTCTCACATTTTTAATGTTTTAATTTGTTTTCAAGATGAGTCCTGTTTTAGGCTTGATGTGAAGTTTTTCTTAGTAGAAACAATTGTAAGTGTTGACATGCTGTCGACTATACTACTAATGTTATGATAACGTATCACTTTGAATTTTGTTATGAGAAACAAAAGTGTATGGTCCCTGAATCAGAGCGCAGAGACAGAGGTTTAACAGCAATTAACTGTAGCCGCCCGCGCCCTCTGCTTACAGACTTGTAATAAGTAGAAGGTCTGGCTCTCCATTACCCTAATCCTACAGTATTTTGGAAGGCATATTATATATTTAGCAGTTGCGGCCAAGTTAAAAATCAAATGATGCAATATTTTCGGATAAGAATCGACGTTGAACCAGAATCAGAAAACATTTAGTGCAAATGATAGTCTTCTGTAACTCTCTGTTTGATGGCCACGCGGCCGGCGGCAACTCGCTGTTTGTGGATTTTACAGACAGACGGACGGACCCTAATAACATTAGCTTAGTTAAGAAAAAAACTCACTTTAGAGCCCCAACTTTCTCGTTTAATTCCACGTTGCTAGATCCTTTGTCCTTTCTTTGTTGCCCATTTAAAATGTCGTTTGTATTTTAATTTAAATAAATGTTTCTAAGAGAGCTGCCTTTCACTAATTTTCATTCTTTTGGTGGGTCCTTGTCTTGTGCTGATAATAAGGAACAACTAGAATTTTGATATTACCTAAGTAATAGCGTAGGATAACAGTATTTTTTTTCGTGAAAAGGACAAGCATAAAGCTCTATTACATAACATCAGCTTGATGTCGGCGCTTTTTGCTCTGGAATATGTATCGCGGGAATTTACATAACGTGCGTGTTTGGGCTCGTGACGACCTTGCCGTACGTGGTGTAAAGTGCCGCAAATTTTGAGAAATGTTGAGATAATGCTCTGCGATGATGGCGCTAGCACAAGACAAGTAATGTATGTAGCTCTGTAGTAGTTATGTGCGTATATCAAGCAAACGCGATCATTTGTTAGAAGCATTCCATTGAATCGTTAGCTCTTTCTTGTTTCAAACACTTTAATTTCAAGCACTTCGCGTGTCGGCGCGCGTGCACTCGCTAATACACATTTGATTACACCGAGGACACAGCCTAGAACATTAACGCTACGGCAGCTTTGGCCACAGAGATGTGTTAATGATGACTTTGTTATAAAACTAGTCGGTTCAATTTCTTGTTCTTATTTCTTTCTGAGTACCTACGGTGTAATGATTTCTTCTCATGCAATGAATGAAGTAGGTACCTAAAGAGTTCTTATATAAAATATGCTATAGAATGCTCTTCAATCCCGAGTAGCAATATCCTGAATCGTTTAATCTAATAGTTATTTTCACAGGTTTATCATGATTGTGGAAGGAAGATACAAACCCTGGTCACCCCACCCATCCGGGATATAGGCGTGAGTTTATACACGTATTTACGTACGTCTTTTCTCAATAGCCCGCATTTAATTAACCCACTCGCTACTAATAGACCTCGGCCAGTCAGTCTAGCCGCGCAGTAACATCCAGTCGGTACCGCCCCCGCCCCGCGCCGCCCACCTCGCCCCGCGCCGCCCTCGACCGCGCTATTTCAATTATTCGCCTGTCTGCAGAGATGCGCTCCCGTGACGTCACAACGTATACACCTCCTAAGTAGAGCTATCACTATAATTATTGATATAGCTCGCATACTGCGCATTCCGCAGTAGCTGGAATGGTCACTAAATACTTAGGAGTTACCTACATATACTTCGCCTGTTTATGTCTTTAGATTGATGAAGCATCTAAATGTGTGTGAACAGTGAGTTATCTACCCAAAACTTAAATTGTATTTTCTCCACTACGAGCTTTTTATGGTCACCCGTTGTGTTCTTCTGCCGTTGTTCTTTTGACAGACTTCTTTCCCGATCTCGTATGTTGTGCGGAATGAAAGCCAGGCGTTGATGCGAGCTCCAGAAATAGGCAGTTCACGGACCTTGGCAGTGAGCCGCGCGGTGTCGAGGTGCTAATGAGATTTGTCCGTCAGCAGCGCGGCGCGGTGTCAGGTGGCGGCTGGCGGCTGGCGGCTGGCGAGTGCAAGGGTGTAATGCGTTTAGCGCCGGCCGCACCGGCTGCTGCATTCATGGACTAACACTTTCGGAAGCACTGTTCTGGATTCACTTCTAACGAATAAATTCTTGCATGGAACTTTATTATATGAGTACGGACAGATTTGGCTCCGATTCCCAGAACTTAACAGATAAAATGAGAATATATTAGCTTTCTCGTTGTACTTTTCTCTTTTTATGTGACATATATAAGTCCCATTACCACGCATGCCCACCGCAGATTAGCAATTTCAAGCGCTGTAGTATTTGAACACCTCAGATACTCAGGTTTCCTCACGATGTTTTCCTTCACAGTTAGCGAGTGGTATTTAAGATTTCATAATTATCAACAGTACCTATGCTAGGGTGCCGCAAACTAGACTTCAAATTAATAGTGGAATGTAGAGTCATATTCTGTGCCAAAAGCGCTGAAAGTTCTCCTCAATCTCTATCTGCATTTAGCTCGGCAGGTGATCCAATTTTAACTTATGATTTTGGGGATACTTGGGGTTTGTTTCAATGATGACGACAGATAGTTCATGACACGCAGGTATCACCATTTCTGCAAGACCAAATTACTAATAAGAAAACTATATAATAAACTATTGAGCGACAATATTATAATTTAAAATCCTATAATATTCATCTGCCATGCTTTTCACCATTTAGGTACACTTCGTGCAATTTTCCTGCAAACATAAATTTTACAAAAATAATTCAAATATTTATTAAGTTATAAAGTTATTTGCTTGTCCTATGTCAATTATTTATTAATTAAATACACTCGTCCATTCACTTCCTTCATACTTAAAAAAATGTGTGTTTATATCTAGGAAAGTGTATCTGGCACGGAGTATAGCAGTAGTTAATCTGTGCTAGTATAGTTCTGTAGTCAGCCTCGTCACATTCTGCGCTTGTCACGGCTTGGTTCACGCCTTGCCTACGCGACTCCGGCGAGCAGCTGGCGGCCGAGATTACACCGCTCCCTGACGTCAGCGCGTCAGCGTTCGCGCGTGTAATCCTGCGACGTGCAGCGCAGCCACGCGACCCACAGCCGAGTGACGTCACCCTGCCTAGATACTAAGAAAATATGGACAGGTCTGCTGTGGCGTCGTTATGTCACACACAGACTGGCTTGTGACCGGAGCACATGAAACTGTTTATTACCAAATACAAGAACAAAAGTACGCTGTGTTCTTGGCGATTCTGCACCAAAAAGATGTCACGATGACACAGACATTTCGAGTGGCCTTAAAATGTTTGGTCCTTATGATTGTCTTTTATTGATCCTTTGAGTGATCCTTATTGATTTATTAGATATTAGCAGTCAGCGGTTGAATGTTTGCAGGAGTAAAAATCAAGTTTCGCCGATGTCACTTTCTGTGTCTTCGTAATCCGTAATGGTCGTCCGCTTGAGCCGACGCGACAGATTGAATTCAGCAACTCATACTAAGTCGCGCTTAACGACTCGGCGACGAATGTTAAACGATCGTAAAGTAATGCAGTAAACCAAACAATGTACCTACTACATTGATTCGGTCGGTACTGCGGGCGGGCAATAAAACTGCGGCAGATATTAATAATATTAACAGTTTGGTTTCCCTAATGAATGTAGCTGCAAATGAGTGGACGTGACTGTGAATACCGAGCAGCTCGCAACTCGCTTGGACAAACTTTATCGTGCAATTCATATAAGCGAAAGCATACCTCAGTAACACGTGTTATGGACTCAGGGGGCTGGCAGGAAGTTGGCGGTCGAGTTGAACGGTAATGTCTCACAGTTTGGCCGATGTGTCGGTTAACGATTTGCAAAGACATTAGCTCGGGTCGGTCACAGTCTCACGGTCGCGCGTCTTCCATATTGGTTGTTTGTCACCGGTTGCTATAAACATGGTATTTTGTATTACAACTGTGAAATCATGCTTTCTAAACTTCAAACCCGAAATGTATTATGTGTGTAATAAATATTCAATAAGCGGTCTATTCGATACAACAGCGACTGTATGTTATCTTTTTAGATCAATAAATTAAAAATAATGTTTTATCATGTAGAAAGAGCAGTTTAGTGCTGGCTTAGAATATAAATCACGAGGTTTTGTATTCAAAGTCCCGCCTTACGGCGCATTCTTGGGTTGAAATTCAAAGATCCGCCGCGCGGGTCAGTCGAGTAAATAGCGCGTCTTCATTTGGCCGGAGAACAGACACAAACATGAAGCTGCAAAAGGTTCACTACTGCTGTTCCTCGTTCTTTTATTGTGGGACTTACCCCTGTTTTCTAGGGTAATACGTCAAAAAGCTGTTAACGGTTATCCGTTGATTCTTTTTCGTGTGTCGACAACTAGACACAGCTACCTAACATATTGTTATCAATCAATCGGCGCGTATTCGTCTACTGCTGAACATATGCCTCACCACGTCATAGTTTTTTCTGTCAGCAATCTGCCTCAAATCATCGATGTAGCGAGCTAGTGGGCGTCCTACGCGTCTATTAGTTACCTGTCTCCGCTTGGCTACCTTTGTACCCCACTAGTTATAAGATAAGATAAGAATATTGTTTATTGCACACAAGAAGCAAGAGACATAAAATATGAAATAATATTCTTTTTGTTGCACTAATCCGTGCTGGGAACTAAATAGGTTTTTTATAAAATATGAAAGTTACAATGAAAAAGTACAATGGGCGGCATTATTGCTAACAGCAATTTCTTCCAAACAACCTTGTGATGAAAAGATTGCATAAGGAGAAAGAGAGACGGGTAGTTGGTGCAAATACGAATAATACGTACTTAAACTTAGTAATAAACTTACATAAATCTTACTTAAACAATTTTTATAAACTACTACATAAATAAGTTATAATACCTTTGTGTAAGAGGATGACATAAAGTAAATTGTACATATGTATATATATAATTTTAACGTTCTAATTTTTAAATAAGATAAGATAGATAAGATAATAAGATAATTTATTCAAGGAACATTTGTAAATAAGGAAATGTAAATAATGTTTAATATTTAAAGCAGTTAATTACGCAATAGTTTTAACTGTAACGTAATTATTTTTCTTGCAATAATAAATAAATAAATAATAATTAATATAATATACCTACATAGAAAGAAAAAGTAATCACGTACTGATAAAAAACTTAATTTAGAGAGAAAGATACAGTTCTTTTACCCTATTTTTGAAGATTGCTGGAGATGGAGAACGCCTTATGGAGACGGGCAGAGTTGTCAGTTCTTTGACAGATGTGACCAGCTCGTTGCCACTCAACTTACTAATCTTCCTTGCAGTTATGATCTACGGAGATAAAACGTGGTCACCGGGGGTAGAACTAGTCCACCGATGCACAGCCCCCTTTGATGGGCACAACATAGACACCTCACATCTGTATTCTAAAGGAGTAGGTTAAAGACCAGGATTTGCCACTTGCCACGGTTTACGATCTTGATGGATCTATACAGTGATTGAAATACACTATAACAGACAGATAATTTACGATAAAAAGAGAATGAAGTTTTGCTGATTGCTGACCTTCGCTAATCGGATTGGCATCAGAATAATAAAAATAACGCTTTATGTTGAATTCGTTCCGCACTTAATATAAAAGAAGAAGACATTTATTTAAATTCTCACAGAAACACAAATTAAACACGAAGGTACACAAAGAAAAGCACCGATAGCGCCTGTTATGATCTGTACGGCGTGCTTTCTGTGGTATATTCTTAGTACAGCGCGACCGAAGGGAGGTTCCTTGCCATGCGGCGCACGTCGCGACCCGCTGCACTCACACATACAGACGACGAATACGCCGCCCCAACTGCCAGATTTCAAACACTCGAGCTTTTATATCTGTCAACCGTCAACTCTATCATTCTGCGGGGACACGCCAGATTTTAGCGAGTTTCATCCGCGGATGTCTGTCAGTTCTCTACGACTACATTGTTTTTGGGTATTTTTTCCGGTTCCAAGAGTTGCTCTCCCAATTTGCTTGTAGAGGTGTCTGCCAACTAGAGGGCACTCCGTCAAGCTTTGCGTGACAGGCGCTCCACCCGCGCTTCCACAGACAGCCACGCCCGAGCCGGCCATGTTCTGATTTGATTACCTAACTCATGTTTATGAGTCTGTCTATCGGTTACGTAAGGTCGTACTCTGCAACCATATATGGAACAATTCATTTATGAAATTTGCCGCGAACGTCTTCTGTAAACCTCCCACGAGGCTGCGCCGGGCCCGACTCTTCCCCGCCTCGTAATATCCGATCACTTATGACATACGACTAATAATGGGGTGAAGCCCTTCAATCCGCTTATATTTTATTAAAGCTTTGTTACGAGAGGTCGAGAGGTAGCGGGCCCAGTCCGCCGAGAGGAATTTCAATTTGAAAATAATTCATCGCGTTAAACGTGGATGAATGCATAATCTTGCGGATTAAAACGATAAAAAGGTTATCAAACACGAACTAGCTGAAGAAGCGGTGCGGATCGCTAAGAAAACCCAATTATTTTCTTGCGAGTCGTATTGAAATGTCTGGAGTCGGGGGTTATGGAGTCGGACGTATTGACTCTCAGCTTCTTTGACTCTACTCGACCTGAACATTTCAGAAGGTCAGCTTCATCTCACAATGTCACCGCAAGCGAGCACCTACTGCTTAGATTCAAATTATTCTATATTTTCCATGGAGGAGAAGAGAGAATAATTTGAATTTGAGTGAGAGTTCTGTGGTGACTGTGCCGCGAAGGATCCGCATTTATTAACGATAGTGCCGCGGGCGGTGCGCGGGCGGGGGCGCGGGGCGCGGGGCGAGGTTCATACTACATTTTGACTCTCATTTGGCTTTTAATGAACCCAGCTGCGTACCGACGGAATATCTAATGAAACAGACACAAATTAATTAGATGGTGAAAAGCTCAACTTCTTCATCTCTAAAATGTAAATAGTTAAAGTGATTGCGGTAAATGTCTTTATTTCATAATTTCTATAACTGGAATCTTAACTCTAAAGTTTATATGAGAAGGAGAATTATAATTGCTTGATTCTTATCTTCAATCCAAACTTATCCTGCTAAGAACTCACGGCTCAAATAATAGCTGCTGCGTGCGACAGGCTCAATACCTCAAGTAGGCAGATGTCTTCGGATATTATAATCTGTAACAAGCGAGAGCTTGCTGAGCCGCGACTTAGCAGTATTATGTATTAATGTAGCGATTAAAGCACAAATAGAACAGACCAACCTTTAACATGAGACAGAGTGAAGTACAGAAGGCACATTTTATAACAGTTACAAATCTTACAAACAGTACCTGTTTAAAAGCATTATTTCTCAAGGCTGCTGTATTTGGCTTTCCGTATCGCTAGCACATTCTAACGTGTTTACTCTGGGTAAAAAATAATTATACCTTTGGCATACTAAATGTAGTCAGAGACTTTCTGTATTCATCATGTTCTATACGAGTTCAAGTATTTCCGATGCGAATTATTTTCGTCGCTGCCACGAGTTCATCGCTCATTATATTTTTACTCGTTGTCGTTGTTTGCTCCTTATTTTGTCGTTGCTTATTTTTATTGCGTATTGTCTCGTTAGTCCTTGTCGACATCGCTCCGTGTTATTTGAGTTTTCTTTATTTCTGTAAGGAATTCAGTGATGTTATACGATGTAGTAAATATCCATTAAAGTATAGCTTCCAATGACGTCCCAACTATAAAGTGCCGCGTAATGCATCAAAGTCAAAGTTTTTATTGCTCAGCCAGTCGTCTGGACTAGAGCAGACGTCTCGCAAATACAAAAGCGGTTTTTCAGCGAAGTATGCCTCACCCGAGTATTTGTAAAGACAAACAATGATCCTTTTAGTCTTATTACTCGCATAAATCAGGTCAGAGCTGGCTGTAAAGTCGGCGGGCTGTCCGGCTCGAAGGACCAAAAAGGCGCCGGCAGCGCCCCGCCTGGCGCGCGGCCAACTCCAGAACTACGCGCAGCGCGACACGCAATACACGCACCATCCGGAAATTATACAAAACATAGAACGGTCACGTGCTCGCAACAAAGTTCAAGTTAAATTTTTCATTGCTTCAAACCGTGTAGGTATATACGAGTTTTTAGAGATCTTTTGTGTTCAATTTGATCACTATGCTGAGCCCTTGGGCGTATAAAGTTACACAATATTCAAATTATTATTGTATTCTAAATGCGTTTTTCATTTTTTATAGAACTGACTTACTGACTCCGCAAATGATGTTTTGCCATATTATTTAACCTACGACTTATTCTCAGACCTACCAAATATACACAAAAAAGATCATAAAAATCGGTGAAGCCAAAACAAACACTGTGACACAATAATCCTAAGCAGCATACATACGTCCCACTGTAGGGCACTGGCCTTCTCTCAGAAAGAGAGTATGGGCTTAATCACCACGCGTGCCCACCGCAGATTGGCGATTTCAAGCGCCGAGTTATTTGAATAGCTTAGACACCCAGGTTTCCTCACAATGTTTTCCTTCATCGTTAGCGAGTGGTATTGTTACTATAACTACACAAATGTACATAACTAAGAAAACAAAGTCATAGGTACATGCCTACACTAGGAATCAAACCTGGGTCTCTCGCTTCCAAAACCCGGTCGGTATTATTGAGAAATAGGTATTTCGTAAATTTTATTAAAGTAGGTACATTTGTTCTAAGTTTCGAGTAAATCCGACCACAAATATTTTACTTCCCCTACAAACTTTGCCACCCCTTTTTCACCCTTTTCGAAAAGTAAAAATGCTTTCGAGTCCAATGTTCTACCCAGTAGGGTAGAACATACCGCACTGCTGTGACACAAGATTATTATATATTAGACTAACTGACTCAGCAAACTTTTTTTTTGCCATATTAATTAGCCCACGACCTATTCTCAGACCTACCAAATATGCAAAAAAAAAATATAATAATCGATGAAGCCGTTTTGGAGGAGTTCGATAACAAACACGAGATTTTTATACTTATATTAGATTTTATTGTACCGTTTTTTGTGAAGACCCTGAGACTACCTTGATGGTGTATTTTGTGAAACATGCACCCATTACTAAGTGATTAATCCCATCAGGCTTAATTTGCTGCTGTCCATTCAGAGTTCCGTTCTCCATCTCCGAAAGCCTTCATCCGATCTTCATTAAATAAAAATGGGAACCGTTGTACGATACACCTATTTAAACCAAAAAGAACTATCGAAATCGGTTAACATTGGACGAAGTTTTGAGAGACCATAGCAAAACAAAAAAAACAAACGCGGAGAATTCGGAACATAATCCTTTTTTGAAGTCGGTCAAAACCAGCCTTAATAATAAAATATAGTAATATTTACATGTTAATATTTTAACTTGATTTGTTATTAATATTTGCATGCTCCATAAGCTGTATCAACAGTTTTGCATACTGCTGCTAAGTGGTAGAATAATTCGCAAATGAATGTTTTAAATTTGAACATAAGTTTCTTGAAGCAGTAATTAATTATGTCAATACATACTTTAAATTTGGATTCAGTATCCTAATTAATGGTTTCATTAATACATTTATATTGTATGGTCAGTGCTTCGTAATACTGTTTTTTTTTAGTTTAATTTTCACCGCGCCATCATCAGCAAAGAGCGGCATAGGTTATGATACATTACGTACGAGGCAGATCATTGTTGTGTGACATTTATCACAAGCAAAGCGTGCCGGCATGGGTGATAACGTGTGTGACTAATTAATTTAAGCAAAGCTGCCCCTTAATTGAAACTGTCTTTCTATTGTCTTTACTACTTGTCCCGATCCGATCCGTGGGGTCGTCGACGAGTAATGGCCCGTAGCAGCGACTACCGGTACTTTGCCCATATTCCGCCTAATGCGCCTGACCTTTCCATCGCGCCGGAGAAATAGCTCCGTCATTAACTGAACGACTACAAGCAACTAGCGTGAGACCAGAAACTGCTGATCCGTGAGCTTGAGTACTCGGGCACACAGTATAGATCTTACGGCGCTGGTTAACATTCCCCATACTGCTAATCCACACATCGCTGTGTGAGTGAAAAGTTTACTGTTAGCTGTTCCCGTGGAACTTTTGAACAAAACAATACACTAAGAATTGTATAAATCATGTGTAATCCATGGAGGAGGCCTATGTCCAGCAGTGGACTTCTTGTTGGTGAATGATGATGATGATGTGTAAATTGAGTATGTTTAAAAAAAATCTGGCCTTCCATAGACAACAGTTGACCATAGTTATTGTATAGCGGGCGATTTGTTGTGATTTGACTCGACAAGGTTCTAAAAACCTATTTAGAGGCTAAAAATTCCCACCCATGCCGGGACTTGAACCCGCAACCTCTGGCTAACCGTGCCAGCGCTCTCCTAACTGAGCTTATGGGCAAGTGCAGGAATCAGTGAAATTTCGAGCCTCTTTACAAACTTCTCTGTATTACGTACCGGCAGTGACATCTGGCCGAAGCAATTTACATCACTTGCAGCCCCGAGTAACTCGATGCTCGAAATTTCACTGATGCCTGCACTTGCCCATTAGCTCACTTGGGAGAGCGCTGGCACGGTTAGCCAGAGGGCGCGGGTTCAATCCCGGCATGGGTGGAATTTTTAGCCTCTAAATAGGTTTTTAAAATTGCCTTCAGGACGGACTAGTGCAACAAAAAGAATATAATCGACAAGGTTAGTGGACGCCAAGCTTTGTACTCAAGATTGTGAAGTGGAATTACAGCGTTGGTATTCATAACTTGTACCATAGAATATCATGTAGTGATTTCGCTGTAATGATGAATAGCTCGTAGCGTGGCCATGGTGGCCTCTGACCCACACACATTGGCTTGATGCTCATTAATATGCGTGTACACGGCTGGTATGGTAATTACCCATCATGGGCAAAGGTGCAGTTATAGCAGGTGGTCCGTTTCTACTTCAAGATACTGCTGCTAGTTTACAGTGCTGTTGCTGACTACATATGGATCATATAAGATCAAATAATTAGGATTTTTTGATCAGCTCTAGTTTTTTAGTTTCAGATATCTGCGTTTAAAACGGAAAAAAACACTAGGACTTGTTTTAAGCAAAATGTAATCTAAAAATTAAATTAAACATTTAGTTCTAAAAAACTTCGTTTTAAGACTCTCCTCTTATGTGTAGACATTGGAAAAGTATCATAACAGAGACCAGCAGCAGCAGACATCCTCAAAACCCCTGATAGCGTTCTACCTGACGCGTAAATATTAGTGCATATGCTTACCCAGATTTTCAGGAAACTTGTCTAGTTGACTGTAGAGAAAGTTAAATTTTATGCTCCTATTCCACCCTGAATTTTATTTTAATTGTAAAAGGAGGTATTCTACAAGCTTACTATAATTTTGAAATTTTCTATTTCCGGGAAAGATCGCATAGAAGGAAGCATTCATAACATTTTCATGCCACCAATTCTGCAACTTGTTTAGAAAGATTTAAATCCCTTACAAGATCGTGTAATTCGTTTTGTGAAAAACATGTTGTTTCGTTGTACATATTCAAAATCACTAATAATTTTCTGATGAGCTCATTATCATTTTTTTGGCTTTACAAAGTGTTCATAAATATTACTAGCTATTGCCCGCGACTTCGTTCGCGTGGACTAGTTGATGAGAAGAGTGGTTCTAAATAAGTTACGGATATTTTTAGCGCAAGTGAAATAAATATGACAAAAAATTGTGTTTTTATTTACATATACCTTTATTTTGCCTGGCTTTCATTGAGAATATTTTTAAAAGAATGAGAATATTTTACGAATGAGAACTTTGGCACCCCTTTTTCACCCTCTTACGGGTTGAATTATGATAAATTCAGAAATATGTGCATAACATAAGCAGCCTACATACGTCCCACTGTAGGACTCAGGCCTTCTCTCAGGGAGAGAGTATGGGCTTAATCACCAACCGTGCCCACCGCAGATTGGCGATTTCAAGCTCTGAGGTGTGTGAATAGCTCAGACACTCAGGTTTCCTCACGACGTTTTCCTTCACAGTTAGTGAGTGGTATTGCTACTATAACTTCACAAATGTATATAACTTCGAAAAGAAATTCCAATTATAATACATTTTTCCAATCAAAAACTGAAATAAACATTTTAATACAGGCACATACATTGCTTCTGGCCCCACACTAGGATAATCTCTTTTTTAGTATAGGTAGTCTTAAATTCTTAAATTCGGTATTCAGGTAGATGGTTTTTTATATATTATGATAGCCATACATGAGTAGTTGTTTTTGTCCGACGCAAGCCTTTGGTAAGGTACAAAAAGTTTGTCCTTATTTCTAGTTGCTCGGATTATCATACCCCCCCCGGTTTTACTAAAGAGATCAGAAACACTCAGTTTCTTTATGAACAAGCACATTTTAGGTCGAATTTTGAAGAACAGAAAAATACGTACCTCATTAATTTTATTGGAATACATTTATTGTAAGTTTCAAGAAAATCCAACCACAAAAATTTTACTCCCCGCACAAACTTTGGCACCCCTTTTCACCCTCTTAGGGATAGAATTCTGACCGTAAACAAATTTGGACACCCCCTTCCACCCCTTTATGTGATGATTTTTTTTTTAAATCTGTTCGTATCTCGTATGTTCATTATAAAAATACTCTCTGTGCAAAATTTAATTTTTCTAAGTTCATTGGTTTGGGCTGGTGGTTGACAGGTGTGTATGTCGGATGCTCGCCTTTCATATATTATTAGATTAGGCACTGAAGAGGCAGATGAATGTTGCACCGAACGCTGGACACAAGTAGTAGTTGGGTACAGGCATTTAGCTCGAGTATTAACGTTCATGCCCTTAAGGTTTACACTACAAAAATAACAATCATCGAGATGATTTTTTTGGTTCTCGCCAAATTGTTGGTGTTTCAAATTTAAACGTACGTCTTTTAACATCTTTGTACAATCTTAACTACTTAACTCATTGTTTACAAAAACAATTAGGTGCCCGAAACTTCTCATTTTTATCAAGAATATTATAGAATACAGAAATGAGGTATTTTCGTTGAACTCTGATTTACATATTCTTCACATTGTAGCAAAAACTATTTAGATTGCTTAAACATCCTCTTCTTGAAGTACTCGGATCATGTCGCAAGAACTTCTGATATTAATCTCAACAACGTTACATATCTAAAATAAAAAATAAATTTATTTGGGCTACACAAAAATATCTGATGGTAGATTTGAAAATAATCCTACTAACATTATAAATGTGAAAGTTTGTGAAGATGTTTGGGTGTTCGGAGGTTTGGATGTTTGTTACTCAATCACGCAATAACGGCTGAATGGATTTACATGAAACTTGGCGTACAGATAAACAAAGACCTGAATTGAGACATAGCATACTTAATATTGCGAGAATGCGTTCCCGGGGTATAATATTTATTTTAAATTTAAAATAGATGGCGCTGTGCGAGCGAACGTTGTGTTTTAAAAATAGTTGGCGTTGTGCAAGAATCGCATAAACGGATTCTGTGGTGGTACGAAGCTCGCCGGGATAGCTGGTATTTAATAAGCAATCCATATCAACCACAAAGATTGCGCCATTAGACAAAAATAAAAAAAATTGTAATCTAGTACGTACCGGTATTCAGTTGGTGCCAGCCATATTAAATAGTAACCAACCCATATTCTCTCTATGGTCTGATCTGAAGATCTTCTCCACGTACTGTGTTTTCACAGTCTGGGGCAAGAAGCTCGCGTGGCACTTTGCGAACTTCACTCAGCGTAAGCCGCTGTAAAAACAGCCACGGCGCGGCATAACCGTAAATAAGTGACGCTGCAAATTGTCCATTTAAATGCTATGTAAAGCCGCGATTCGGGTGTTTTTACATAACGGCCGAGTGTCCCCCTGGGCCGGCTGCTCCCTCCCGGAGACATTTGAATGCGGCGCTCGTCCGGGCACCAAGTTTGAACACACAAAAGGTTCGAGGCCCGGTGCTTGGACTGTGGAACTGACTACACCTCCTGGCATGACAGGCGTAGACTAAGCTTTTGCCACTTTCCCTAGATACAAAATATAACGTGGCAAGAGTAGACAAAACCCGAGTTTTCATCTCTAGGTCCTAGACGTCTAGCTAGACCCTAAGGAACAGGTGGCTAGCAATACGCTTTCACTACATTTTTATCATTTTCATTCTTTAACATATTAGTTTTCTCTTATTTTTACACTAAAATGTAGGTACAGAGTATCTTTAGTACGACATCAACCTCTAAGCCAGATCATCAGATGCCAAGAATAATGGATCTGTCAGTGCAGGGCTCAAATAACATCTGTGTATGTCGGAGAAGTCATTTTTTCCTCGTCCTTATGTCTGCGACCCGCCGCGCGTACATTTGTCAGGTTTACCGCGCGAGCTGCGCAGGCCCTCCAGTCGTTTGCATACATTTACATCATAATCCGTGTCCTCCCGCGGCACTGCTTAGTGTGACGACGCAGAAGTTCAGCTACGATCCTAGAACAGATCAGAAACAGAAGCCGTGTCCGGACACTTGAATTGGGGCCTATGTTATATTAATGCTTTTTAGTATAATGACCAGTGCATGAACGTATCGATTTCATTTCACTGCTTCTTCAAGTCTACGCGTGCACATGTATCATGCCGTCTAATAATCAGGTTTTGTATGCTATTTTTACGTAGTGAAGAAAAGCATGGCCAAATTATGAAAGTTCATTAAGCAGAACAGAAACTTCCGTGTGGTGCTGTTTTGTGCAACATTTGACTCCGATGAGATTCGCATCGCGGCGCGGCGGAGGGCCACGAGGGGTAATGCAGTCGTCGAATAGTTTTATTGAGTCGAGGAAGTTTCGTCACTCGGCCCGTTTTTGTGATTAATTTGTTGCGTGCTTATGATTTATGTACGATGCTTTTGTGAGACTCCGTCACTCGCCGTGATTCATCGTTGCTTCTGTTCGCTTAGTGCTGTTAAGTTTGTTCGGGAAGTCGCGGCTCAAAATTTCTTTATAAACAAGCGTCGATAAATTCGCTTTTAACTTTTATTTTATAGTTTCCGCAATTCTTTAGGGGTGCTGTCATATCGGTTGTATGAACAAAGTTCCTCACTTCTACAAGAAACTATGTAATCATCTCATACTACTAGCTAATAAAATAATGCAGTAGTCTAGTGGTGAGACAGCAAATGACGCTAGTATCGCGTTTGATCCATCACAGCTGAGGCAGCTACAGTGATAGGCTGATTTGGAGCAAACTGAGCAATTTATTCATTTTAGCTTAATGCCAGGAAGGGATGTTTGCTGCTGAATGCAAACGCACATGTATCAGGCTTAATCACGTTAGGTGGATGTAAAACAGCGCTGCTACAGGGACGAGAGTACTCAGTGAATAGAAACAGCCAGAAGGACCTTCTCGTCTTCTTTTTAACTCTTCACCATTTCTCAATTTTTTTTTATTAATTAGTCATGTGTGTTGTCATATAACCTAACGGATGCATGTTTCGAGCCCCAGAATGTTGAGTGACTTTATGTGCAAAAACGAGTGAGGACCAAACAAACCAATTGAACTCTTTTTATAAAAGACCGACCTTCTAGATATTCCGACAATACTGACCGTGGTAAAATGCATCTTTATTTAATTTATATTTCTTTTTCCAATGCATAAAAATCTGGTATTCCAGGTAACATTTTTCGTTGTTTTCTACGTACATAGGTCTTGGACTTTTCCACAGTTCGTACATTCTAAGCTGTCCTTTTATTTTGCATTTTTGGTAGTAAAAGCAAGGGAAGCGTCATCAATTATCATTATCGAGTTAGGGACCCGCGGCCCTGCTAACTCGATTGCGACCCTGTTCTGCATGATTCAAACATCGCGTAATTGAGATAAAATATACAATCCGAACTTCCCGCTTAAACAGGACATTTGTAGCTGCGAGATTTGGTCGTCTAAATACGTTTAGCGGTTTAGAGATAATATATTTATCAATTTCTAATAAAAACAATTTACCGTAGTTGTTGCACGGACGTAAATCATTGGTAACTCTCGCTGACGGAGTATCGCGGTGTATCTCTCCGACACGCGATATGTCTTGTCGCTGTGGTTCATCCTTGTATCGCCGTGCTCGATACCATC
This sequence comes from Yponomeuta malinellus, assembly GCA_947308005.1. Lineage (NCBI taxonomy): Eukaryota > Metazoa > Arthropoda > Insecta > Lepidoptera > Yponomeutidae > Yponomeuta > Yponomeuta malinellus. Next base: position 172,717 of record OX371003.1, on the reverse strand, counting down.
ACGCGGGGGTGGCACGGCTGAGGGGTGCGGGGCGCGGGGGGCTGTCGAATCAGAGGGGTTTCATTACAGAATCGCTGGTACACTCGGAAAAAGTTTATATTATCCGATAGCAGCAGTTTTGTAATAAATAATTTGAAAATACCCAAGGTTGTTGGAGACGGAAGCGTGTCCGAATAGTCATTACTTGGAATAAGCCACAAAATGGACTGTAACAAAAAACATATTAAGTTTTTTTCTTGCATTGCATGCTGCACGCTGAACTATCTGCTATGCAGATACATTAAGAAATATAGAAGATTTTCAGCTGTTAACTTTTCGTTTAACGACCTGCGTAGGTCAATTGTATTCCGTTTGCTACTGTGACAGATAAATACATATTCCATGTTTTTCACGACTGTACGTAGAAGATAACTCAGTGGCAGCTAGTCGGGCGTAAGTTGGTGTTCGGAAGCGATAAGGGTTTGAAGAGCCCAAGTGAGTTACCTCCACTCTCGCTCGAATTACATCCGAGTTCGTCTTACACTAACATCGCTTATAAGGGAAGTACAGAAGGCTTCAAATGTTATTGCGATTCATCTATGCTGAGCACTATTGACGCCCAAGCGCGAAGGGCCAATTTAGTTGACTCGCTCAACACCACTATTTCCAATTTCGTTAGTACATAGTACCTTAGAAGGTACATCCTCAAAACACGCAATTGTCGGACGTCACACTTTACTATAGCAACTGGTTTTTGAAAAGTTCACAAATACCTACATGTATTAAATCACTTCCGGTATCCCGCAAGGGTAGGCAGGAACCAAAGTTTGCCGCTTGTCCGGATACTGACCAACATCTTTCAAAGCGTCGCGATTGTACCCCTTAAATGTATAAGCATAGCGAGGCATTACAATACTAAACTTTCGCTTCATCAACATCCAATAGTTACTGTATAGTTGTATACACGGACGCCGGTTTTGGAAAATAAATATCCTATTTGGTCGACACAAATCGTTACTATTTATTTACTTACTCCGATTCAAAAAATCACTACTTGCCTCTGTTCTGCGCGGTCTTTTGCGAATTGTTTGCTTGAAGCCCGCACATGTCTGTCTCCACTTCGTCACTTATACATTTGATACAGATCTGATTAACAGGGATCTGAGCTGGGTGACCTTCTGTCCCTTTGTTTGATTGATGTTTATATAAAGCTAACGCTCCCGATGTAAGTTTGCGAGTCGCGCAGTGTTTGTTTACCCACGCGCCGCACTCGCTGGAAGGGTTACTTCGGTTCATAACGTGTTATTAAGTATCGACGGAAATTGCTGGCAGATTATTTTGCGGTGGGAAATATAGTTATTTGAATAACTAACATGAATAAAACGAGTTTTCGTTGCCTTGAGTACTAGCGAGTTATAGCTTAACTTCTATTTCTTTCTGATTCTATTAAATGTTGGATATCCATTAATCCAATAAAAGGTAATAGCTTCATTCGCCGTTACTATTTCCTTGTAGGTATAACGTTCTGATTATAAAATACTCATATTTACTGTTTTTGTTTCAGGTATGCTATGTTTCGGCCAAGTACTAGTAGACGTTAACAACGATTGCGAAAAGGGATTTATTTCGGAGTGAGTAAAATAGAATGTAATGACTGACGGCGCGCGCGGCGCGGCGCGGCGACGCATGCTCAAACTGAGCACAAACGGCACTTGTAATGTAAACTAAGTTATAATGTTAGTTCTAAGTAACGAATGTTTAGTCTCGCGTCAATAATAACATGCGCCAACGCACGATCGGTTTGTGAATTCAGCGACAGAAATTAAACTTGTTGCAATACTCTGGTGATGGGCGATGATACAACACATCAACTAGGAATTAAATAAAAAAACCTGTATATTAATCTAGCATCGAATAATAATCTTCGTAAGACGGAGCATGACATGCTGTGCAACAAGCGATCATTATTGCATTATATTAAAAGCAATTACTTTATTAAATATCGTTAGATGACCGCCACTAGACCACACACGGCGGTGATTTACGGCACGAGCACACTACAATGTAACATGTAATGTAAATTTTTTTATACGTATTTTTGTGTTGAAAAGGTCTAATGTTAGAAAATGTTTTGATTTACCATTCAATTAATAAATCAATCTTAGGCCGGCTTGCACCGCTGTCTTAAATGAGGCTTAAACAGCATTTACATAGTAACTGTTACTGATTAATTTATTGTCTCATGAAGACTAGATACGTACAGCTTACTAAAATTAAATTATTTAATGAGAAGGCGGACTGAGTGAGTGTGGGCGCCCTTATCTACTAAGACGTGCCCGCGCGCGCATACAAATTGATGCATTACCGATATCGCGTCATCTCAAACGGACTCACCCGCACACTTGTATCTTAATTGCTTGCGATTGTCGTCTAGGGCACTTAATATTACATAATCTTCCCCATAAACACTAATCATCGGAGAAATTAATTTTTAGTGACTAAAGGACAATATGAAAATAAGCTTACCATTCAAATCAAAACAAATTCAATTATACAAAGTAGATCGAATTGACTCGGACATGTCAGCTGCAGCGCGCGGTCGGATGTGATTTCGGACTAATTGAAAAAGTTTTGTGTCGCGCGGACGCGGACGGTCGGACACAGTCACTCACCGCGCCGCTCGGTCTGCGCATACCCTCGTTTTCATACGCTTCTTATTAATCTTAGTTTATTAAAATTACGTCTTTCAAATTCGAATCCACTAGTTTCTCATCCAATTTACGCTAGATGTTGGATTTAATAGATAGACGTAACTCTCCCTTGCCACCTCATACTTTACGTATAATTTACTGAAAAACTTCTTCTGTAATTCGGTGCAGAGACCTCTCATTAGTAAATTCACGTCACAATGTCAGGTGCACGCTCCGCACGTTGCTATAATATTTTCATTACGCTCAGTTTCCTCCGGCGTGCGACTAATTTGAATAAAAAACTTTTGGAAATTAAAACGTATCCTTTTGCAGGAGCAGAGTAGAGCTAAAGTCGACACCAGATGTACGTTCACAAACGTTACGCGGCAGTCTCTAGTAAAACATACACTCTGCTCTGACATAATATACTTGGAGACGATGAATTTTATTCCGGATACGCTTACTTTGTCAGAAAATTCAGACCATGTTTTTCTTTAATCCGCAGAGCTTAACCATGGTGAAAAGAGATGAAGCCCGCGTCTATAGCTTTTGTTGATAAAGTTACAGGTGTATATTTGGAATAACATGAATAATTTCGAAAGTTGACGCAAGTTTCGGTTCGAAAATATTAGAAGACAGAAAACTTTATACAAATAGACAAAGATAAAAAAGTATTTATTGGCTCATCAAAAAAAAAACATAAAAAGCAAAGTAAGGCTTAACAAATATCTTTATGGAATGAATGCTAAAGCTTAATTTAAACTCAAATATTTTATATATATACAAAAACGGCGACTTCATGAACGTAAAAGTAGTAGTTATAACCGCTGTGTAACATAATCTGGCATATATAAAGGCTTAAGGCAAAATTTTATAATTTTGCTGGCCAGACATGGGTGCTTTTATTAAATGAGCCCTCTGCATTACATATGTAGCCAGCTTATACCGCTGAATAAAAAGCCCTGTTATCAACGTTTTGGCACCCTCTTTTTTGGAGCTATGTGCGCGCGTTGAACTCTTTTATAAGCATTTAACATTACTACATACACACATACATAAACTCAGGCCTATATCCCGGAGGGGTAGGCAGAAACCCCACGGTTTTGCCACTTGCCAAGTTCCTGACAAACCTCTTTTGCGTCACTAACATCACTGACCTTTGAAGAACGACACAAATTACATTTATCTACCGTCACGGAAGGGGTCGTGAAACAGATATGAAAGCTCATTGAATTAAAAAGAAATAACAATAATGAAATAACAAAATATGTAACAATATCTTTGGTCTACATTAATTACCTCTCTGTTGTAACTTTGTGCTGTGGACTTTGTGAAATTAATAAAATAAATAAAGAAACCAGAAATGAAAACAAAATAAAGCATTACGGATTTCTGGAATCAGACATGGAAAAGATCAGTCCAAGTCGAGCTCCAGCAACTAGCACAAACAACCAGGACCTAGCCCAGAACAGAGAGGAATGGAGGAAACTTTTGTTGGCTCCAAGCTCCTCAAACGAGTAACAGAATTCAAGAAACAGATTGCCAGCGAAGAAATTGTTATTGACTATACCAGTCAACGTAATCTGAGGTTGTGGAGAGGTCGGCGGTTGGATGAATATGGCTGAGGGCAGAAAGTAGTGGCGTGCCTTAGGAGACGCCTATGTTCAGCAGTGAATGTGAATGAGGATTGATGAATTGGATTGGATTCTATGCAAAATTTAAGTCATAGGTGCAGAAGTTTTTGTTCTTCTTTTCTCCATAACAATCTCTAAATCTTTTGAAATGGACAAGTATTATTCTTTTTGTTGCACTAATCCGTGCTGAGGACAAAGTCAGAGGTATTTAAAACGGACGACTATGTATAACTTTTATTGTTTAACTTTTTGTTTAAATTTTTGTTTAAGTTTTTAATTTTATTTTCATTGCATCACTGTTGTCTAATCTTAATTCTAAATTTAATTAAATAATCTCATCTGTGAAATAAGTTCCGGGCTGAAGCTAAAGTTGCACTTGTTCGTTTGCGGAGACAGTACGAGTTCTCCTTAATGACTGAATACTTGACCGGCTGGAATTTAATATAGCCTCCAGCCGGTCACCCGGGAGGAGAATGAGGGAGGAGGAGGGTCCTACCGTGGAATGTAAAAATTGCTTTATAGCGGACAGTTAGCACTGACAAATTGCCACATTTTGTTTTAATCCCGCTGCGTGAAAACATGCCACTGGAAATGCTGCGCTACAACCGCTTTGCCAGATACAAAAATGAAGTAGTTTTGCAGCAGATTTCAAATCCTTTCTGTGAGTTGGACCATATGTCCTTTATAATTTACAAATACCACCTCTGCTATCAACTAAGAAATAATTATTGTCGAGAGTAAGCCCGTCGATCTTCAACCCAGATCGCGTGCCGTCTAATGTAAGTATGACGCATTACGATCATTCTAATCGAGTCGGGTGAGGTATCGCGCGCACTGTCGCCGGCACCTGCAACACCCACTCAAGTCAGACTTCCACTTAATCGCGAAGTGATGTTTAATACCGGCGCCGTTATTGCTCTATATCTCAGCTTTATTGCCGCAATTCTATCGCGCGGCTTTTTCAGCGACCATTAATTTCTCGGTGAAACTGAACAGAACACCGAATAACTCACGGCTGCGGCGCGGGCGGGGAGTTTTTATTTTTCCGAGTCATCTATTACGGTCTAGTTGCTCAGAGTCTTCTGCAATTGCTAGTGAATGTTGCACGTCTTGAGCTGTATTCAAGAGTTATTTTCTTACACAAACATTGAAGTTGTTCAGAAAATAAACACCCCATGAGTACTATGTCTTGGGGTCCGCTAAAAAGATAATTATGACGTGTTAAATTATCGTTCAGTGACAGGTTGTGTTGTTTGAAGCAATACGTAGCCTTATATCTCTAAATTTTATTAATAATTGGAAATAGTATTGACCTGTCTTCAATTAATGCATTTGTTGGCTGCAATAACGATAATTTAACACAAATGTAAGAAAACCCAATTTTGTTTTATTTCCCAATACAGGCGACACATACTTGTGTCAGTTAATAAGGCGGACTTGGCTCAGCGCCAGGGGCAGCCCCGCCGCTCAAATCTACACTTTAATGTTATATTTATAAGCTATACGTTGTTTCATTTTGCTCTCGTCCAATTGGCGAGTTTTATTAGGATCTGCCGCAACAGCCATCCATAATACCAGGATCGCCGCGAATTGGTCGCGAGGACTAATTTGTCGCTGTTCTGAAATACTGCACCATATTAAATCAACATTAATCCGAACTTAGCACGGTTTGTCATTTTTGTGAAATGTCAAAGATAAATTAAATAAACGAGGGTCGCAGAATGCAAATTAAGCACCAACTTTTAGAACAATGTACTTTCTTTTAGGCGATATCAGTGAATAGATTGTTGCTATATACTAATGTATCAAAGTAAAATAAGGAGATAAAGAGATAATATTTAATAATATTTTCTAGTTGTACGACAAAGTGTTCTATATCTTTTTGCACCAAAACTTTCGTAAGTACTACACATTATTAACAGACTTCCGGAATCACCTACTTGAATTTTTGTCGGCAGAGTCCGACCAGGTAAAAAAAAATCAACAGACACTGCATCGCGACGATCTGACTAAAATTCAAGTAAGCGATTCCGTGACAATCAAGTTAATAATGTTCTCTATGTATCTGATTTCATATATAAAACATAAAATATGATGAATAAGAGCTACTTCTAAGTTAAACAAAGGTCAAGGATAACTCAGAGGAACACGTTCATGTTAACGACATTTGCATAGTTATATAAGAAAGGTAAGCTCTACCCGATCAGTACAATAACAAGGAGAGGCGGCACGTGCGATTATCCTCGCTTGTCTCTGTTAGCGGCGCGGGGCGTGGGGCGAGGGGCGCGGGGGCGGGCGGTTGTTTAAGAAATGTAAATGCTATGCTAATCGCGATCCGTTTGTTTCGGAAGCGATCATGACGACACCCCTCGCACCGCGGCCGCCCGGCCGGTGCAACACAACACTTCACCGTCACTATGCTAATGCGCTGACAACTGTTCACTCGCTTTAACTTATTGACTCGAGCAAGCTTTTAGCTTGAAGCTTCCACTCGGTAGACAGCTGAAGAATGACCCTCACGATACTTACAAGAAATCACAAAACATGCCATTAGTGCTTCCACCAAGCTTGACTTTTGTGTCCCGCCTCGGCTGTCGACTTGTTGCGTTTTCCGCAAGCCGCAGGTATCGATAATGTAATGTAGTGTAAATGTTCGAGCGACGCGTGTTATGACACGTGTGTTATGTGTCAGCTGAAGGAATTGCCGTCGCCACAAGCGCGCGGTTAGAGCGAGGAGCGAGCGGAGGGAGCCCGCCACCGGAGATAATATTAAGATTCCTCGCGAACCTCTGCGCGCCGAAACGCAATTTTTGGAAATACTTTATGCAAATGTTTGCTGATACCGCATTACGAGTAAGCCGCTTTCATTATGTGCCGCTCGCAGCGCTGGCATCTATATTATATGAATGGAAGGTTCAGAAATAACGACAGAATCAGTTATGTTTTCCTGTACAAACTAATCTAGACCCTATGATGTACCGGCAGTATCCAGCGCCCGACCCGCCGTCACTACGTGGGGGCGCTATTGACAGACATTAGCATGAATGTAAACGACGCATTATCCGCCGCCGCTGAAGTATTTTCATTATTACAATTTCCTTTCTCGTTTTCATATAAATGCGTACACAATTTTATTGCACTTCACCCTCGCGGGGGGTGCGGGGCGCGGCGGGGGAGGTAACACTGAAACACAATCAAGTTGATGAAAAACCGTTTTGAGAAGATTTACCAACCTTCGCCGCGAGACCCGCCCTGTATCACTTGTTTATGTCTCTCATCATAATATTGGATTCCGTTGCTGTTTTTTCTTTATTCTCTTCGTGCGGCGGCGACAACGACAAGTAGGCGATTGTTTTGTTTTTTACAATAAGTAGTATAGCGATGCACTCGCTTGTGCCGATGTGAAACAAAGTTCACGATGAGCGGCGAAGGCGGGCGGGGCGCGGGACGCGGGGGCGGAGACTAATAGACAACGCGGGTTATTTAAAAAGTTTCTCGATCGCGCTACTTATATTTGTTATTACGCTCGGAAAGAGGTTACTTGTTTTGTTTACTCGGTTATTACACCCGGTAATTGCTGAGAACTGTAGCACTGCGAGCAGTTTGCGAGTTTCCGCCGGATGTGGAAAGTTTTGTTTGTATTTCGCGAGAAAATTGGTTTTCTTTCAGCGCCTGAAAAGTTGTGTCGACACCTGAACTGAATATTCTCATAGAGTTTCGACGCCTGCAAGAGGGGTGTCAGTGACTGATTAATTCTAGACATGCAGGATATAAGTTGTAGACCTCGCTATAGGTTAGGGGCGGTTCGGTCGGCGTGACGTCACGTGCGGTCTGCACTCCGCTCTTAATGAAAGACTCGATGAATATTTAATCGACTTGACAGCGCCGTGACTTATTAAAGTTCTTATTTTGAAACTTTATAATTGAGAGTTATAAAAAGTGCTGTGAACTCGGGCCGGGCGCGAGCTCCACGCGCGGCACGGTGACAGCTTTAGCGCGTGTCGACGCAGAGAATGTCGTATGGGAAGTCATAATTCGTCCGAAACTAGGCGCTTTTTATTGCGGGACAATCTTTAAAACGAACCTTTGGACGTTTATCATCTAAGTGAATATTTGTATTTTGGGAAATGTGATCTATATTCTGCGTTTCGGCTCGGCACATTTTAGAAACGCTCGATGTTACCGGACGTCAATTTTGTACCAAACACTTAAGATGCATCATAAAATACAAATCATCGTACGAGGGGTATTCAATAAGTAGTGAGAATGAGGTATAACGCCCACTTATTTGCCGACATAATAAAATAAAAAAATGTATGCTCTTTTGATTTTTCAATCATATCTTACTTGTGTTCTGTCGCAACGAGTACTCGGAAACGGAGAAAATTGAAGTTCGCGCGGTAATTAAATTAAATTATATTTGAAAAATTTTACTACGGAACAAGTAAATCAAGACTCGCAAGATACGTTTATTTTATTTTATACATTTTATTGACACAGCCAACAGGTATTAAGCACAAAAATACAGAGTTCTTATACTATACGTTAGGGGTTCATGCTCCTCCTTGTTCTACGGTTGCGCGTTGGTGTGCTGAGTTTAAGAGGGGAAACATCTAGTAATGACGACTCGCGCTCAGGGCGCCCTACGACTACAGTAGCTGAAGAAAGGATAAAAAATGTTGAAGAAATTGGCAGGTCGTCGTACTACTGTTCGTTATATAGAAAAAGAACCAGATTTCATTAGGGAGTGTTAATAATATTATACATGAACATTTGGGAATGAAAAAATTCTAAGCGCGTTGGATGCCTAGAATGCTAACGGCCGAACAAAAAATAACCAGGCTGAGAATTTCCGAAAGCTGTTGGAACTGCTACAACAAGATCCTGACCGGTTTTTGGCTCCATTTGTAACTAAGGATGCAACATGGCTTCGCCATTACGACCCTGAAACAAAAAAACAATCCATGACTTGAAAGAGACCATCATCACTGACCCCTAAGAACTTCAAGGCCGTTCCATCCGCCGGCAAGATCATGGGTTCTCTTTTTTGGGACAGCCAAGGGGTGATGATGATGGAATACCTCAGTCATGGAGCCACTATTACTGGAAACATGTACGCAGAACAAATCAGAAAGTTGCGTGACGAAATACGCAACCTCGCTAAAGTTGTTTTGTTTCATCAAGATACCGTCCCAGCGCACAATTCCAAAGCTATATACTTTTTTTTTGTTGCACTAACCCGTGCTGAGGACAATTTTAAGAACCTATTTTAGAGGCCAGATTTTCGACAATGATGATGCAGTGATCGCCGCAATACAAGGTTTTTTTAGAGAATCAAGATGAAGATTTTTTAAGAAAGGAATTTTAGGTTTAGAAAAAAGATATGCTAAGTTGAATAATAATAATAAGATATGTTGAATAATAAAATAACATTTCATAAAAGTTATTTTCATCTTATTCATTCTCACTACTTATTGAACTGTAGTATATTGATATGAGCCTAAAGAAGTTTAGGCAGTGGTAGCCCAGTGGGTAGAACAATGGACTCGGAAGCGAGAGACCCAGGTTTGATTCCCAGTGCGGGCACGTTTGTTTATTTACCAAATTACTTAAATCTACGAATTTTTAGTGGCAATACTACATACTTACTTTGAAGGAAAGTCTAATTATTAAGTAGTCTAAGTATCTCTAATTATTATTCAAAAATTCATTAACACTGTGCCCACCGCGCATAAAAAGGTGCATGTTATGTCACCGCCATAATTTTGTTACACTGCAGGCTTTTTACTTTCAACTTCTCCGGCTGTACCCTGGGCTGGCCCGTTTCCCGTGTGCACATTATCCGAAGCAGTAGCGGCAACAATCGCAACAATCACAAAGCACTCTCGAGTCCCAGTCTGTGCCCCAGTGCCCCGCCGCGCGTCGGGAGCCCGAGATGGCAGTGTGCAAATTAAGTCGGAGCCCTTCCCCTCCCGCCGCAGATGCTAATTTGCCACGGTAGCTTCGAGCACATGCTTCGGACTAATCAGAAGTTCTGCTATTGTTTTTTTCAAAAGACATAGCGATATCATGTCTGCCAGGTATTTTCATTAGAGACAGTGATTCTCCTTTCGTAACCCCTGGGGGATGCAAATTTCGGCCTGCACGTTATGTTTAAGCTATAGCAAACGGCCTGAGCGCGGCTTGCTACACAAAATCAATATCCATCTAATCCCGTGCACGATGTAATCCACTAAGTGAAGGCAAACTTATCAGACGCGCCGCGTCAGCAGTTCAACCTACCGCTGAATCAGACAGAATGCTTTCTTCATTCTGCACTATCCGATGCCCGTTCGTCCGTCATCTGTTCGTCGTATTTGCAAGTTGCGACTGTGTTCTGAATTAAAACTATCTTGTTTGTATTGCCTTTGTGAAATCAGTTTATTAAATGCTATGCCATATCTACCATCGTCTCACTAATATTAAACGTATTTAGTCATAGCCATCATAGTGAAAGCATTGTCCAACCAGAGTCAGGAGCTCACTGACTGTTGCCCAGGGTGCGCCCGATGAACAGGCCTTAGTCGACACATTGTTCTTTCATGCAACTCATGATGTTTAGATGATATAATGGAATTCACTCAATCACGCATACATGTCTGACGGATTGTAATTAAACGCGACGTACGTAATAGACCGCATCGTGACTTAAGACACAAGATACTTTTTATCCCTTGTTAACGCGAACACTGCTAGCTAAACTGAAAAGTTTCTGATCGAGCGGGCTTTTGCAAGTAGCCATCCAGCCAGCACCAGCGGGTTTTGCTTTTTGCCCGCGCGGCGACAGCGGCGGCGGCGCGCGCTCTTCACTTGATTAGTTTTTGTTTTCTACTACAGCGACTAATTGGTCCGCTGGCTAACGTTACGCTTTTTCAGCGCCGAATAACCCAGGTAGTTGCAGTAGTGTTTCAGCAGTAGCGACACGTCGCCGGCAGCTTTTACTTGTAGTTTCGGTCCGACCGACATTAAACATCATGTTCCGACCTTCAAGTTCACCGAAATTCTGCGTAGGCTGTGTAGATACAAATTAGAAATGTTTGAAAGGTTCGCCTCAGGTTACTCACGATTTGCTCTAGCTCTCAGTACTGGGTACCGAAATCATAAGGTGAATTTTGTTGGCGATGGTGATGATGATGTCTGTCTGTAGTATTAGTATTTGTCTTATACTCTCTTTGCCATCTGCGCCGGAAACACGTTATAACAGTGACCGTCAGTATAATTAGAAAGCCGAAAGTGAAATGCGGGTGGTAGTGCCGATAACCATTCAAAGTCATGACCCTGGTGGTGAGCATACGCTCATGTCATTCTGTATTACCTGGATGTTGTAGTCGCTGTGTGCAGGTAATGTCCCGCGGCGCGGGTCACTAATAAGCCGCTGAGTATGCATCCCGCGGCGGCCGCGCGCCGGTAACGAGCCCTCGGGCTTCGTCGGGCCTTTACTGGACCCATCTTCGATTTCACGATCTCCAGGCTTCGTGTAAGATACTTGCTAACCTTTCATGACCTTTTCATGGATGAAAGAGAACTGTGTTTGTGTTTTTCCTGGTGTATGAGTGAATGAATGAAAAATTCTTTATTGCACTATATATTTTTCGGTACGTAGGTATTTCATCTGGCTTTTTCTTTTCCTTTCAACTAGGTATCGATAAGTTTAACCAACGACGTCTCGTTAGTGTGGCAGTAATGTGCTGAGTTACTCAGGTTCGATTCCAAGTGCGGGCATGTACGTAGACTTTGTTTATTTTCAAATTTACTTTCATCTGCGAATTTGTAGTAGTATTGCTACACGCTAACCATGAAGGAAAACATCGTGAGGAAACTCGCGGCTTGGTTGGCTCCGCACGTATTGCCTTGCTTTCCTGTGGGCTAGGCCGACTAAGCTGTCAGGATGGTATAGGTGCTGGGCAAGCCTACTCCAACTAAAAAACGATATCCCAGGCACTGCAGCATCCGAGTGGTCCCTTCACTCATCTAGTGTGAGTGGATGTGAAAGAACGCTGCATTAAACATCTCATTACGTAGATGCAAAGGCCAAAGTTTAGTTTAATGAGATACCAATATAGAGTTTGCCTTGATTGTACAAATAACTAGGGTCTGGGTGTTTTCCAAGTTTGTGATTTCCTCATCAAGTTATTATAGCCCAGAGTAGGTGTCCTAGTTGAAAACCAGAATATGATGTGATTTTATTGTGATTGTGATTGTTATTATGTTCAAAACATTCATGACAAATATTTTAAGTTGAAAACTCTGTTAATTAAGTTAAAACGTGTTTTGAAAAGAATAAATGTGGAGTTTCTCTGTTAGTTTCTTCTCCACATAATCCATTAATTGTGAAACTAATAACTTTCACGTTCATTAAGTAAACATTCTGTTTTTATAATGAATAAAATATTTGATTTGAATTGAATTTAATTGCTTTCTATGTTTTTCTGTCTTATAGCGTCAAGTAAAAATTAAATGACGTCTGCCGGTGACGTCTCCAGTTCAGATCATTGACGCGCCCAATTCAATCTACCCCGAGAGCCATTATTGGAACCTCTCGATAAGTGAGGCAAAGCTCCGTCATTTTGTCGACTCGATATCACTTATAAGTTTTAATAAAACCTTCAGAATATGTTATAGACGCAATATTTCACTAAAAAAGATACGTGTTGCTAAATGGTCTGTTTAAACTACCCGTGTTAATAAACCAGCAACTCACCGCTAGTTCATACTATAAACCAGTTAATCAGCTATTATTCTACTATATTAATGTAACATTAAATGTGAAAATTTGTGAAGATGTTTGGATGTTTGTTACTCAATCACGCAATAACGGCTGCACTAATTTAGATGCAATTTGGTATGGATATAGTTTGAGCCCGTTGAAGGACATAGGATACTTTTTATCCCGGAAATTACTCATTCCATGGGGACGACTTCGCAGGCAAAAGCTAGTTAAAATATTTGTTATTTCCACAGTTAAATTTATTAGTGCTGACGATAATGACGACTTTATGTCGTACGAACGCATTCGAGGGATTATCTTGAGGCTGGAACCTGTCGTTTGTGCCTTTTCACCAAAGAAACGTTTTGGCTATAATATGTAGGTATCATAGCACTTTGAGCACGATTGCATCACAGCTCGATTATCCTCTGGTGATTTTAATGAGACGCACTATATCACTGCTATTTAGGCTAAGTCCTCTATTTATTGTAACTAACAAAATATTGGATCATGTTGCCTGTAAATAAATAAATACTTTAAGTTTACGTTTAAGTATCCATACAGATTTATCAATGAAGTGGAGCCTCTGGATCTCCTTATTTACGAGTATACTTATCTCCTGGTGTCTCCGCGCATGTGGCCGTTGCACTTGCAGCAGTAAATCATCATTACCTTGCGAGTAGCGCCTAATACTGGTTTTAATGAACGATACATAAATAAACACTTCAGATAGTGGAGCAGCCGGCCACCCGCGCGCCGCCGATACACATGGAAATGAGCTCGATATTCGAGCAACATACAAAGTGACCACTTGGAGATGTTATTACGTAGCGCTTGCATTTCAAATCTTGTCACTTATGTCGTTCTCCGACTAGTGCGGCACTCTGAGCTAAACCAAACACGTCTCGCATTGTGATGCGATGCGACGTCATAATAAGCTCACTGCCTACACTACATGTCGTGATATAACTCTATTATGGCCGTATGAATATATCCGCGGCACGAGTCGCGTCGCGTGACACACATCACATTCTAATACGTAATACGATTATGTGCGAGCTACAATGACATTATCTCACCTACTGGCATAACGTGTCTCGTAGGTAAATTGAGTTTGTATTTGATTGGCATCTCCGACAACGAACTTTAACTACGTGAACTCTAAAAGACTACGGCTTTCTCATATTCTTATGGTAAATTTTCAATTATACTTTTTATGTAGTCAATATACGTTCCACTTCAGGGCACAGGCCTCAGAGAGAGAGAGAGCATGGGCTTAATCACCAAGCGTGCCCACCGCGGATTGACAATTTCAAGCGCTGAGTTGCGTGAACACTCCTCAGACACTCAGGTTTTCTCACGATGTTTTCTTTCACCATTAGCGAGTGGTATTGCAACTCAATGACAGGATTGGAACCCACGTCCTCCCGAATATGAAGCCAGCGTATACCAAAAAATCACTTGGAAATAATACGTAGAAGACCGAGGTATTTACGTTGAAGTGTAGTAGTTGTCGAAGTGTCCCAAGCGGTTCCCACGAAGCGTGGTGTTGGGCGGATGTCGGTGATCCAGCGACGTTATCGAGCGTTTCCGACACGCGCCCGTTTGTCACCCGCGTGTTTATGTCACCCGCGACGCGACGCAACGGTCTCGCACCTCTCGGCCAGCGCTCCGCGCAGCCCGGCACCGGCAGGCAGCGGCGCGGCTTGCCCGATAATTAGACGCAGATGCGCTAGAGCACGCTGACGCATATATCCTCATTATTAATTACTCACTCACTCTCTCAAATGATAAATGGAGTGTCTTTTAGAGCGCCCCATAAAATATGTTACGAGTGTATTTTTGTCTGCGAGCTTGCGTTGTAACAAATTAAAGTCTCTACTTGAACGGTGCTTGTTGAAAATTTTTTTTTAAATCATATACTTATTTTACTTAACTAAAATTTTAACTGGCCCGCAGTATCACCAAATAGAAATCCTTCTAAGTTCCGTATCAATAATCTTGACTGTCAGATTACTCGCATCGATGTGAATTGCGTGCACTGACATTTGACCGAATTAAGTGAGTGAATGAACTGTGGTATATATAGTGTGAACCTTTTCTTCCTCTATCATGACGAGTATTCCCACCACGTGTGGGCACGACGTGTTCGAGCGGCGAGTGCGACAAATCACGCGGCAACTGGGGCGGAACCGCCGCACTGCTCGCTCATACACATCAGAAACTATCAGAAGAGGACGTTCTTAGATGCCTCCTACTGACTGACAGTAGGTTTCCAGTGAGCTCGAAATGCAGTGACTGAAAAATTAAATACGCTGCCAACCGATATCTATTCAGTGCTATAAGAACTTATTATAAGCATGTTTCACTGCCTGTCTGATTCGTCTACCTATGTAGGAACTGTTATTTGTTTATTATACTGGGAGTTCGAGCAACGATCGTTGCAACCATATTATCATACATACTCTGAGGTTGTGACTATGAGAGCAAATCCATAATATCGAAACCATTATCAAACAAAAATACAAAATATCACAGGGTGAAACAAAGTCTCCATATCTCCCTGAAAAAAGGAATTTTACTATTCAGTACCAACCACTTTACAGTTAGGATAACCCTCATCAACATCATCATCATCAGCCATTTGACGCCTACTAAAAGACATACACCTCTTTCGTGGTTTTCATAACCACGAGTGGTTTTGCCATAATCGCCACGCTTGGCAGGCGAGTTAGCGATCGCAGTATGCGGTTGGAATCTCAGGAAGACGCTGCTATCCGTCTCCTGGTAATTGATTTCCTTAGTCGCCTTCTACGACGTCTACGGAAGGAAATGGAGTGACGCTATTCTTAATCCGGCGCCACACGGGTAACCTTAAGACAACTTTAAAAACGCAAGAAAACGTCACAACGTTCCATACTAAACTTACCAACTGCGACACTTGGATTTACGTAACAGCTGATATTTTTTTCACGATTCATTAGTTGTTTGTTGAGTAGAACCCCTCTTTTTGGAAAGATAAGAGGATATTTTTATTGACCTGAAATCCAATTTACTATACATTGCATATGTACCTACTCGTTGGTCTGCCGTGTGTAGTCAACGACACGCCGCCGCCGCGCTGTCTGCAGCCCCGCGGCATCCGCGCGACTCAGCCGCAATATCACCTACCTAATAAACTCGACGCTTTTTACGTGTAAACGGTGTCCAGCTTAAGCAGGTAGTGAAATAGCCATACAAGGTGGTGAGTAGTGAGTTACTCATCACAGATTGAACCGCACTCGCGTGGGCAGCTAGAACCGTGCAATTATACTGTCGCCTGTAATTGCAGCTTTTTCTTTTCCAACCACGGCTCGCGTATGAGGCTTCACAACTGTTAGCTGCTTGTTTTGTATTTGCGCAGGCAATTATATTGCTTTGTTAGCAGCAACTGCACGGTCACGCACACACCTTACGAATAAACGCTAATTAAACTCGGTTAGACAACAAAGTTTCAGAACAACTCCATTTTGCCTATTTAGAGAGGAAAATATTGGCCAACACTGCATAAAATTGGCCTAAATGTGAGTTTTCAAAGAATAAACACTCCGCTAAGAGGGGGCAAAGTAGCAAGCAAGCAGTCTGTTGATCTTGCTGACACGATGCGGGCCATTACCAGCACTCACACGCACTCGGGTGTACTCGGGTGTGCTCGGGTGAGTCGGGCGTGCGACTTCTGATTAAAGCCATGACTGTTTGTACTACGTTGCACGATCAAACATACTCCTCGAATCAAGGCGAAATCAATTATGAGACCATTGACCTGTGTCTATAGCTACAACCTAAGCTCACTGCATTCACGGAGTCTCTTTGAGGGGCTCTCTATAATATTTAACTCCAAGTAACGCTCGTTCAGTACGATAATTGAATTCCGCAAATCGAATAAAACAAGACAAAATGCTACACCTCCTAGGGGGACCTCCCGCGTTCACCACACAGTCGCTGTGCTGAAACAATTTATAGTCGTTTTAATATAAGTATTGAAGAGGTTTCTGACGCGTTATACGCAGAAAAAGCGCTCAATATTGTGAATATATGGTTGGTGTGTGTGTCATCTTTTTATTTTATATATTCGAAAATTATTTACATTCCTGTCTTTTTGTGCGTCGTGTCCTGCCTGGCAGACGGGGAACCCCTAACGCCTGGCAGAGTTTTACGGCTGCTATCATTACAACAGTAATTTGACGGGATTTTTTAAAAGAAACGATCGAAAACCGTAAATTGTATGCAATTACGGAAGGGTCGAAATTACAGTAAAATTAGAGGCTCTCGAACCTCTCGGCTTTTACGACGCTAATAAAGTCATCGTAATTGTACACTATCAGTGTGGCACAGAGTTGCCGGCTCAAAAGTTACACTGACCACGATTTATTTAGCATACAAGCAAGTCAGTGTGCATATTGATAGAATTAATAATATATTTATTTCAACGTAAAAAATTACATCCTCTTTCTTGATTATTTGTTAATGTACAACGAGTTTGTCCGTATAACAAACACTGACCAAGCTTACTCAAATCATATTAAACATAATTGGTAAAACATCAGTTGGTATAACAACATAACCTCGTACACCCTGTACATAAAAATTAACAGATGGTGAGCAACGGTGAGCTTATATAGATAAGAGATTTCTTTTATTAGCTAAAAGAAGCCTTGGAGAGTGAGAAGCCGTAAAAAACGGGTCTAATTAATGCTACGGCCAGACATACCTAATTTCATTCAACTTCTCCCTAGGTTTAAACAGACTGTTGATAAAACTCGTTCTTCTATCAATTTCTTTGCTCGTTCTGGGTCATACACACATCTAGTTAATTCAGAAAATATCAACCTTTGTTACGACACTGAGATTATTGAAAAAAATGTGTATTCAGTAAAAGCTGAATTATGTAAATTTAGATATATCTTAAAATGGTGAATGAATGTCATTATTAAATAAAATAAATAAATGTTTTATCGATTTCCGAACGCTTTATTTGTTTATTCATTAATTATCTGTGGAAAACCATTTGCATTGGAGTTGAATAAGTCTATATCAATTTCGTTCGCTAGTTTATTCACGCTGCTACTAGCTTGCCAGAGGAAGGAGTTTTGCTCGTACTTAGTCGAGAGCTGCTGTTTGGATGTAGGAGGAAATGAGCGCCTGGATCTTGTAGGTACCGTGAAGGATAGGATACCCATTTATTGATTGATGACACGAAGAAATGAAAACGCATCTTTCGCATGTTACAAGAGAGCAAAGCATGCACTCGGCGCGGAGGATGGGTAACTGGCAACGAGATTACTTTCTGAAGTTTGCTGCAAAATGGCGCTTAAATGAGCTAACGCGATTTGGCGGCAACCCTGCGAGGGCGCCCGCCCCACGCCCCGCGCCGCGCCCGCACCCGCCTGCAGCACAGCGAGACTCGATTACTGACGAGCTGTTGATAAATAACAACTGCTGCAAACAACGCTCACTTAGTAATCATGAACTTAGTTATCTTTACATTATCTAGATTGTGTATAAATAACTGGAATAGCTCATATCCACTGAGCTCTTCTTACCCGTGCATGGCACGATCGGAATCCTCATTATTTAATTAAATCGGGTAGCTAAAGGTCGGCTGCGAAAAGCTGCACGCCAGTCTTTACTCTGTTCGTGTGCCCCAAGCAATTACTTTCATACTAAAGTATTCGCGTACACTGACACCAAAATAAAATGGCGGACAAAATAGTACACTCGTAGCACCGTAGCTGCGCATACTACGAGTGCTACGAGCGAATTGCTACAAGATTGCGTCGCGTAGTGCGCAGCCTACGGCGTAGCCACGTAGTCGTTTGTGTTTATTGGATTCACTTGTTTGTTTATTTCACTACAGCCGTTTGTTCTCTTGTTTCAGGTAATGCAACGCGATTACGTACCGTGCTCTGAAAATAAAACGAATAAGGAATTGTGACTGAGTTGGGAGTTTGTGAGTCACCAGAAGTGTGAGTAATTGAATTGAAAATTAAGTCAGCAGTAAAGTGTGCGATCAAACGCAGCTGGTTTGTTTTTTCACGAAACAGTTAAATATGTCTTCCGCACTGAGATGTGAGATATTTATATGCTCCGTGTAACGTGAGGAATTGAAACGATAGGGTGCTCATAATAGCTCCACTAGGTACCTGACTGCAGTACACGTACCTCACTGGCGGTGCGGTGCCGCGCGGGGAGCAATGTCACGCCCGCGCCTCATGCCGCCAACGTCCGCCGCACTACTTATATCGTGGAAAATGCCAAAGAGTAATTTAACGTTGCAAAAAATAAAAATTGTAGGCGCTGTCGGAATACTTAAATTAAAGATTTAATTATAGCACATTTCTAATAATAATAATAATAATAATAATAAACTTTATTTGCTCAAGTAAGTAACACTCATTTTAGTTAGTAGGCTTAACAACTATATATGTTAGTACTTATAGCTAAAGACACAATATATTATAAATTACACTCATCAGTACACATTAACGGGCACATGCATGCCGGCACAGTGCCGCATGTAGGGCGAATCTAGGCGGTCCGCTATCATGCTCAGGATGCTGTTGGAGCTGGCCCGCACCCTGCTAAGCATCGATGCGCACCGCTTACGCATAGTAGCGTAGAAGCAGTCTACCCGGGCCTCTGTAAACATGCCAGATGCACTACAGAAGCGGGGCAGCCCCAACAGCACCCTGAAGGCATCATTGTACTGCACACGTAAAATGTTGTACTGTTTTTGCGTATATCTCTCCCACAGGCTGCTCGTATAAAATGATGTACAGTATGCTCTGAAAAGTGTGATTTTTACATCATTGGAGCATCGAGCAAACCTGCGGGCGATCATATTAGCCCTTACAGCCAATGCGCGTCGCTCCCTCTCGATGTCTGCATCGTCTTTGAGGTCAGAAGTGACTATGTGCCCGAGATATTTAAATTGCTTTACCTGCTTAAGAGCAATGCCATTCAAGCGAACAGGAGGCACCGTATCCGAGCACGCTACCCTGGCCTCAAATACCATACATTCACTTTTTACTGCGTTATACTTCAACCCATGTGAAGCAGCGTATCTTTCACAGATAGTAAGCATTGTACGAAGCCCGCCGATCGAGGCGCTCAGCAGCACCATGTCGTCTGCGTAGCTTATGTTATTGACGCCAACTCCGTCTATATGGCAGCCGACCCTGGAGCCGCTGAGCTCCTCGACCAGCGCGTTCACGTATAGGTTGAATAGACTTGGAGACGTCAGACCCCCCTGTCTTACTCCGCACTCCATCCTATAAGTCTCCGAGAAAGTGCCCATCCACCTTACATTGTTAGTTTGGTTATTGTACCAATGTCTCAGGATGTTAGTTATTGCGGTGGGAACATTAGCCTTTCTCAATTTTTCCCATAGGATGTCGTAACAGACCAAGTCAAACGCTTTCGACAAATCTAAGAAGCACGCATACACGGCTGTTTTACGGCTTGTATAGTATCTAACGGCTTGCTTTAGGCACAAAACTGCACTCTCAGTTGATAATCTCGGGCGAAAGCCAAATTGATTATCGTGAACACACAAATGCTTATCGAGTTGCGCGTTAAGCAAGCCGTCAAAAACTTTCGCTATTATGGTTGCTAGTGATATGGGTCGATAGTTATTTTTATCGGAAACATCACCTGTTTTATTTTTAACAATAGGCACCACCACAGTCCTCATAAGATTAGCCGGCAGGTGAGCGTGCGACAGGGCAAATGTGTAAAACATAGCTAGAACCCTGGCCAGGTGCGGGCCCGCATGTTGGAGATGTTCAATGCTTAGGCTATCGTGACCTGGTGACTTACCTCTAGTCATGTTAAAAATTACATTTCTAACGTCCTTTGCTAGTATGCCTATATGTTCACCTTGACAACTTTGTCCTTCTGAAGAACGTGATGGCCCCAATGGAGATTCAACAGTAAATTGAGACTTAAATAAATCTGCAATACATTTAGGGTCACTAACGCCATCAACACTGACAGGGAAGCCAGGTCTGTCGTTTAGTTTATTCGTAGATTTCCAGAAATTACGAAAATCATTCTTGGCGTGATGCGCGGCAATAATATCCATCTTAATTTTATCTTCATTTACCTGACACCACTTTAAACGTGATTTAAAAACTTTTCTACTGATACACATGTCCTTGTATATGTTCCCAGACATGGGTTTGCCATGCATTAACCATGTCTGAAACCTTAGCTTAGCTTCCCTGTTAGCGTCGCCCACATGCCTGTTCCAGCCCACAACATGCCTTTTTTCATTCTGCGACTTCCCTTCAAAACTATCTATCGCCGCAGAACACAACACAGAAACTATGTCACTATACATTTCATCAATAATTCGCTTATGTTGTTCGTTGTTACAGGATTGACCAGAACATTTTCGAAATTCAGCAGGAAAATCAATATGCTTCAATTTATTATGACATTCATTGAAATATTTGTTTGTTTGTTCTAAAGACCTATTTCCCCAGATTATTTTATTCTTAGTCTGAGTTGACACATTATTAAATATTTTAGGCTTAATTGTTTTAAGGTTACATTCTACAGTTAGAGGAAAATGGTCTGACCACAAAACATCGTACTTTACATAAATATTACTAATAGTTGAGAAGGCCGATTCAGAGGCCAAACAGTGGTCGAGCCATCTACTCGAGCCGTGCGCGTCACTTATAAAAGTGTACGTACCAGAACTTAAACCTAATATACTAGCATCCGCACACGTCCATATTTGTTCACTACAAAAATTTAAAAGTTCACTGTAGAATAATTCAGACGGGTGAGCGTTAAAATCGCCCAGAAAATAAAGACACTCAATTTGTTCATTTTCAGTAATCGCACTTACCGCTCCGAGGCAATCCGTAAACAAAGGCAGATTTTCACTTTGATCAGTTGGCATGTATACATTAATAACTAGAAAATATCTATCACAAACCTCCACTTTTATTGCACATAAGCGCGGGTTACCGTTACAATTTACCACCGTCACGTTGTTAAACACACCCTTCCTCCAGAGTAGCGCCACTCCCCCGTGCGGCCGACCTCGCAGTATCCCAGCGCCCGTGTCCACAGCAGACGTGCCTGTGCAGTTAAACTCGCTGTCTATACTATTCAAAAACGGCAATTCGTTCGGTAGAAGCCAGGTTTCTTGTAAAGCGATTATGTCACAGGATCGACAAAGGTCTCGTATGTGTTGAGCCGAGCGTTTCACGTTTTTACAGTTAAAACTCGCTATACGACATGTACTTGTGGTTGTATCCATGGCTATGTATTGATAACGCCGCTAACAGTATTAGTACTATTTCCACTCATACGACTCATACGATTAAAATTCAGAAAGCGTCTGAAAATTATTCCTTTCGGCCAAAGATTACAATCCAGGAACATAGGTGCTTTCTCTTCCGGCACGAAAAACTTGTAGGCATCGTGCTCCGTTTCCTTTTTGGTTTTTATTTTCTCCAGAGTAATGTTTTCTTTTGTAGCTCTTAATATGTAGTTTGTAATATCTGTGTCTTTGGTTTCCTTGCTAACATTTGTTATGAAGATAGGAACTTTAAAAGCCGCCGCCATAAACTTTCCTTCGCTGTCACTTGCCAAACCTTTTTGGCCTAAAATACGACGTTTTGGTCGCCGTCGTTTTTTCTCCACTGTCTGCCACTCATAGTTATTTTCATTGACGCTTATGCTACTTGGCAATTGAGTTGACTTTACAACGTCCGCATGTGACTTTTTCGTACTGGCATTAGGTAGGCATCCTTGATTAATGCAGTCCAAAGACTCTGATGTCAGCTGTTTCTGTTCTGCCGCCATTGCCGTGTTTACCGCTGCGGGCTGACCAGTTTCTTGCGCTTGCCCCGTGTTCGCAGGCAGTCCCGCCTCTGACGTCACAACAGCTGTAGTTATAGGTGCATTTTGGTTCGAAGAACCGTTGCAGAGTTTTTCCTCCACATACTGAGATTGGGACTCAGTGTAATTATTATCACAATTTGGCGAGGAGGTGCTGATGTTCTCATTACCATCCACAATCGTCGTATCCAGGGTCAGCATACCAAAAGGTCCACTGTCTAAGTCAGTACCTTGGTCCAAGTAGCCACCTCGCCGGGCATTTATGTTAATGCTTCGATATTTGTTGCGACTCGGTGAAACCGATGATTTCATGCTGGCAAGATCAGTTTTCAGAGCACGTAGTTGATCTGAAGTGACGTACGTTGACTTCATTTCAGCAATTTCTGATTTCAATACGAGTATATCCTTCAGAAGCTTCGTTGCATCCAGATGGTCAAAGGTGATGGGTGGTAGCTTCTCTAGGTCACGAGCAACAAAAACTGGAATTAGGTCTGGATCTGTCGATTTTAGCAGAGACACAATATCTTGCAAGTCCCGACTTTCTTTTCCTTCATTTTTGCGTATAATTTTACGTTTATTAGTTGGCAGCGAATCAAAAAGCAATGATTTTGACCTTTTTATTTCAACCGTTGAGAACGACGTCACACAAATTTTCAGTAATGTTTCTTCATCAATCACTGATAATTTATTATGCACATAAGCCAGAAGTTCGTCGATTACGACATTACAATTTGAACACTTGACTATTCGCGACATTATTCGTGCGAACGAGCGCGCGTGTGTTATCGATCGCTGGATGCGCGAGACTGAGAAGAAGCACCATAAAAGTTTAAAAAAAATAGTAAAAATAATACCCATATGAAATAACGATACCATGAGAATTTCTATCGTTTGAGTGCTAGCTATCAATGTGGTAAAATATTGTCCGAAATAAATAACACAATTGCACATACAGTCTTATATGTAATTTAAATCTAAGGGGCTTCTTAGGACATACCATTCCAGTTAAATACTCTGGCCTGTACAAGCTTCCTTTGATTAGTACCCAAAATACCGACACAATTCGAATGGGCGGCAAGTGCTTACAAGCCAAGCCAAACGTCCTATCCACACGTTTAAAGGAAAATGATCAAGTGATTAAGACACTTAGTATCGCTATCAACAAAGTTGTGCCACAATGAAATAATACCTTAATTTGAAGTACTGGCTTAGAATTTTAAAATACTATTGTTAGCATTAAAGTAATTCTCCGGACGAGGATGTAATTAGGTCATTAATACTACCGCATTTTTCTTGTCCTATACCATGTCATGACATGAAACTGTCATTCTCACACGTCGTGTGCATACTCTCCGCGTAACTCAGGTGAATTCAGCTAGCGAAGAGGTTGCACCGGGACTAAACTGTTCGTCCAGACTAAATTCTTTCACTCATTCTTCTCCAACCGCTCTTGAGTTGAAATAATAATAAGCCATAACCCACACAAAATGCATGGAAGCGATTTTATTTAAGCTGTAGTACTATTTATGCCCGGTTCCTATATTCAAGAACGACTCGTTTTGCTTACGGATAGTTAAAATGTCTACTCAAGTATTCCTCTTAAAAACGGTTTCGAATAACGTACCGTGCGATAAATGTATGGAGATAACAATTTGTAAAGTTCCTAACAATTTTTTAAACATCAACCAGCTATTCAAGTTACGGGACGCTTGTTAATGATAAGTTACCGATTACCAATAACGATTCATTAAATATAGGAACCGGGTATTAGAGAAGAAAATGGAAGTTGACGAGTGTTGACGATGGATTTGAGGCGACAATGTTCGTTTGTTACTAACACTTGTTGCAGCGACGATGACTGAGACGTAGGAGAATTCTAAGGGTATTCTTATAGTATAACAGGCCAGCGCAAATTCAGTGTATCATCCATAATGATGGAGTGTGTATTTTACGATAGAATACACACCAATATGGAGACTTACAAAAACACAAGAACTCATTCACTCCGTTACACTCCATCTCACAAAAATACTAACATTCATGCGAAATAGTACATAAACAAATATACATTCTGATCATTTATTTATTTATTTATTTATTTATTTAAGGAGAAAAAACAGAATTGACAAACTTATAGTATAAAAAATATTAGAGTCAATATAGTACATTTTGCCAATTCCTCAGCATTTCCCACAGATAGGTAATACTTAATATAATAAATAAGTAAGAGGCGCATTACAGGACTTTAGATTAAGTTCTAAGATTAAAATGAACAAACACTAAAGCAACTAACTATTTTAGAAAGAGATACATGCACAAACAATCATTAATATTATACATTGGAAGAAGTAAACGCAACAAATCGGTACAGCTCATGAATTTGACAGGATTCTTGCGAACATTTGCTTGCAGCACTGCTTTGACTTATGAAACAAATCAACTTCCGTAAATGCTATATTATAGCTATCATGAAGAGAACAATCGCAAAACTGTTATAATGATAGGTGACAGGGCATAGCACAGATTATGAACGATGACGTTCAGTGCTGCAAAATGTAATTTATATCGATCATCAATTCGATTCCATCAGTCACCATTTCATAAAATATAACTGAAATGTAATATAATTGATTAACGTGATGCGAGTAGAAAGCCCGGTGATTATGCCTCATATCACCTTTACATAATAACATATATAATGTGCAGTCTATGTACATAAACCATGACATTTTAGTTGCAAAGTCACCCATGCGTAGGTACTGATTACGTTATGTGCCCACTTTAGGGCACGAATCGTCTCGCACGCGAGCTCGATGACTTTCAGCTCCCCGAACAAGTCGGTTTCCGATAAGGCTTTACATACGTTGGACCAAATACATACGCTGCGGCAGAATGTACAAAATACCGAGGAGTATAATCTGCCACTATTTTTAGCTTTTTTGGAGTGAGGTGAGGTATGGGGACATGGGGTGTACCTCATACACATGTTTCCTCTCGATGTTTTCTGTAAACGTTGGACAGTCGTACTGCTATAAAAAGATCACATACAATGTCCGATTCGAACCCAACACCTTGGAATGTGATGCAAGCGTTCTGTTAATACATAACCACCGCTTTCCTGATTTATTTAAAGATCAGCATCCGAGCGATTCCGTCAAATTAAGGTCCACAAGATCCACGGATCCGTGTGGCACCGGATTAAGAATAGCGTCACTCCATTTCCTTCCGTGGATGTCGTAGAAGGCGACTAAGGAAATTAATTACCAGGAGACGGGCAGCAGCGTCTTCCTGAGATTTCAACCGCATACTGCGATGGCCAACCCGCCTGCCAAGCGTGGCGATTATGGCAAAACCCCTCATGGTTATGAAAACCACGAAGGAGGCCTATGTCCTGCAGTGGCCTTTAAATGGCTGATGATGATGATGATGAAGGTCCACACTGTTGAATCTGTTACCTAATATATAATGTAAACCACAAATAATCTTAATGAACAGGTGGATAAAGAAATATGCAAATGAAGTAGGTATTATCAAACGAAATAACAAAAGTTGTTAGGTATGCAATTTTTTTCAGCTAAATATGCCTATTTCTTCCCTGTATCGATTCATTCGATTTGAAAAGTAGCGGTCGGTTGGATGGCAACACTACATTATTGAATGCACAGATTGAGATTTAAACAGGTCTGTGAATGGATCAGTAGACTTATATCAAGATGACAGCGGTCGTTAAACCGGAAGCATTAATTATTGTATAACTTTATTAATTTAGAATTACGGAGAAGTCATGGTTTAATAAGAAAACCCCTATTTTTTATAATTTAAAACATGAATTATGGACACTGAAAACTGGTGACACTATTTAGATTTTAGCGATACTGCTAATGGTCGAGATCCTTTGTGACGGCTTTTTACAGTTTGGCAAACGTGTGACGCGGCATGAAGTTTAGAAAGTGTCGATAACATAGGAATAAAAAGCGTAGCATATAATTATTATTGCAAAGAAAAGTTACTTACGTATTGAAATTACCTGCAGCTCGTAACATATTTGGAACTAATTCACCTAGGTGAATTAGCTCAGGTGAATTAGGTTTACGCCAGGAAATAAATCACAAAACAAACAGATCAACTGGTGGCCTTACTAAATCCCGCCACTCTTTGTTTGTACGCGATATTAGACGCCGATAAAAATACAGAACGTTCATTTCTACAAAATTACTGGCAACTATTTGCAAACGATATAATATCTCTATCTCTATTACCTGTACACTGTGGGGTAAATAAGGCAGTGTATAAGCTTTCAATGTCATAATTAAATCCCGAGCCGTCAGACTCGGCGTCACCCGCAATATGCTAATGCTGACGAGCTATGAGGACAGTCGGACCGACTCGACTGTCGCGCGCGGCGGACATCCGAACACGCCACTGACGAGTTATGTGTCGCGGGAGCGTCTAGACGCCTTGACGACTTCCGGCTCACCCTTGCGAACCTGGGGAAAAACTTAAGTGTGGGTATTATAAAATAAACAAAACCTTATCGTACAAAGGTAAGGGACAAACGCTGTGTGAAAACACGAGTTGATGTATTGAAAGAAAACAAGTGCCTTAAAGTGGGACGTGTATGTAAGTGGAACTTGCTTATGTTCCAGGTCCGCCGGGCCCACCGGGCAAGCGCGGCAAGAAGGGCAAGAAGGGTGACGGCGGCGAGCCGGGCCCGCCGGTGAGTAGCGCTCGCTCTACACTGCACTGACCACCCGGCAGCAGACCAGCACCAGCCTCGGTACCATGAGCTATCCCACGCGCAGCAAACAGACAAAATAACGCCTCATCCTGCACTAGGGCGTTATTTTGTCTGTTTAAAATAACGCCTCATCCTGGCAAGGGCTCATGGCACCAGGACAAGAACACAGCAAAAGCTCTGGTAGATAAATAAGTACATGGTTTTACATGGTCTATACCAAGTTAATAAAATAGAATATCATTTCAATCGAATTATCATAGTTCTGACAAATCGCTGGTGTAGTAAAAGACTTCTGATTTATTCTATGGCAGTTCAATATTATACATACATTTTCGTGGTGCTATCTCTCTATTCGATGATTATACGTTTAGTAGACCCAAGTTCCATGATTAAAAGAGTCGACAAGCATGATCAAGAATCGATCTTCCCAACAAAATATATGTCCAAAAGAAACTAGCTTCTACGGGCAAGCGAAGGAACAACTAAGCGTTCACTCGTTTTGTTAGCCCTGGATTCTTATGGCTTCTATTTGCTAATATTGTTAGCAAATAGAATCTTTGTGGGTAATTGCCGCAAGCAGATTCAATTTACTCTATGACCACCTGGACTGAGTTTCATAAAACTAAAATCTATGATAAATCGAGTTACATTGCGTAGCAGAGTCTACTTGTTAATCTGTGGATTAATCGACTTTACAATGTACATCGAATCGGCATAGTAAAACATGAATTGTAGTTCTATGAAACAGGCTCCTGGTAGCCGGCGTTCGTCGGAGCCTTCAATAGCTTCAATAGCGGTCAATGGTCGCCGGCCAGCGACGTCTTATAAGAACGCATTATTCATCTAACAGTATGTTCTAATAAATCGTCGCTCCGAGGACGTTAGCATCGCCAATGCCCCTGCGTAACTTCTGCTTTATTACACAGTAGGATTTGTGCACACCACAATCACGTGTCCTGGGCCTCGATTCTGTTAGTGCATTGTAGTATAATGACAGGTACACTGTCGGGTCACGTGACGTGTTTTTTCGTACCATTGACGCCTAGAAGGTTTGATGGGTGTGCCCGCGTAGACTTAAAGCAGCCATGAAATGAAAACCGCCATGTTCATGCAGTTGTCATGTTACTACAATGCATTAACAGAATCTAGGCCCTGGTCCCAAAATAAGACTACCTGTGCCGTGGTAACCACGCAAGGACACCACAGGCAGGAAAATACACCCATTTTGATACCATTCGCACATCTCAGTTTTAGTAGTCAAGCGTGTTATCGGTAAACCGTGAAGCAAATCAGAATGAAAAAAAAAACTGTGACCTTTGCATTCAGTGTTTTGTTCAAATTTTATTTTTATTTCCTATTAATTTTGTTTGCAGGGTATAACGGGGGCGCCTGGAAAAAATGGATTTCCGGTATTACTTTTGTTTTTTTTTTATTTTCCCTTCTCCATTTTTGTAACGATTTCGTTTTTCCCGTTTCTGTTCTCTATTTTCCGTTTTCTCCCCTTATTGCAAGCGTATCAAAGATCCATTCACTATCCCCGACTCATATACAATCCACATAGTTCCATTAACATATCTGCTCTGATCATCCTTATGATGTTTCAATTCATGTTTTCAGTTCCATACGTTGATCGATAGAATGAAACTAATGCTATTATGTTAAATATCTTAGCGATCATTAGGTGTGTAATAGAGCTTAACGTAGGCAGTTACTGGAGACTGGAGAGTGTAAGTGCGTGTCTGTAGCCGCTGTCCGTTTCAGGGGAGCAAGGGCGAGAAAGGAGAGCGCGGCTTCATGGTGAGCGAGCGGAGTGCCCCGTACCTCCCCGTCCTCCCCCGTAGTGCTGCCCCTCATTGTCTCCACTTCCGATACTCATTCATACCGACAACCACTATAAAGGGTGAAATGTTATAGAAATTTTATGGCACACTAGAAGATTATCCCCTTCATAGCTGTTGCCCACGACATCGTTCGGGTGGTAATTTTGATGTGTATTTTTCCGGGATAAAAATAGCCTATGTGCTAATTCAGACTATAATCTATCTCTGTGCAAAAATTCATCCGGATCCGTTTAGCCGTTTTTGCGTGAGAGAGAAACAAACATCCATCCATACATACAAACTTTTGCGTTTATAATATTATTATAGTAAGGATATTTACCAATCGTTTTCGGCTGTGTATCTGACGAGATATAGTACTAACGATCGGTAACTCGTGGCCTCTGTATGAATTAGTACCGGCCCTACCGGGCAACCCCGTCGCTTGCACCTGTCTAACTGCCCTTCCGCCTCGTTGCGTCTCACTAACTTCAACTGTAGACTAACCTCCTTGGGTGTTGTTTACTTCGATATAATCAATGTAATGTTGGCTGCGCCGTTGTGACCGAGTTCGTTGTTGCGTTCCAGGGTCCGATCGGGCTGGACGGGCCGAAGGGGGATCCGGTGAGTGTAGCGCGCGCCAGTACCTATGACGATTAAGTTAAGTCACTCGAACAAAAACTTTTTAGAATAAAAACCTGCAAAAGAAATACTATGATGAAATTTTTAATTTCCTTAATTGCACATTTCATTTAAAATAAATTTAATTTGGCTAACGTAGAAAAAAAAATTTCCACAAGTAGGTACGAATTCAGCACTGTGCTTGTATTTGATCCATGTAACGTTTTAGCATCACGCAATAGTAGGGTCAACGCATAGGTTACGCCCTTCTAACCAGGTGTGTGTTGGTGCGCCCACAGGGCCGGCCCGGCGACAAGGGACAGAAGGGCGACCACGGCAGTCCCGGCTTCGACGTGTTCGCGGCTGTTAAGGTACGGTATCTCTTTAGAAAAAGGTAGCCTCAAAATATAAGCTGTTATACAGCATAGCGTCTTAAGGCTGGCTTCTCCGACATTACTCCTAAATGAGGTATTTTAAAATACGTTTTACTCTCGAATGGTTTGTATTTAAAATCTGAAAAAAATAATACTTTTCAATGTCCTATCTAGTCAATTTTTTTTTATGTTTTTTTTAACTTTATAGAATCACAAAAAATCGCGAACATGAGTCTAAATTATCTCTAGATATGATAGATATGCGAAATATTGTCAAACGCAGCGTAGGACGCCCACCAGCTCATTGGACTGACGATATAAGGCAGATTGCTGGTAATGGCCGGATGAAGATGGTCGAGAACAGAATGTGGGCAAGCTTATACATAGTTTAAAAGATAATGTAGCGGAAAAGATGAAAAATGTTTCAATATTTTCGGTTTTGTATGTAGGTACCAAGATTATTAGTTTAAACACAAATTTGATTAAAAAAATCTAATAATATACATAGCCCATCGGTTATTTTTTTTACATGAGCATTAATCCTGACTTTTGACACTCAAAAAAAAGTTTAAATGTAATGAGGTCGTACCTTGCCTTGTCGTACCTACCAAAACAACGGCGTTAAAAAAACAGAAGTTGACTCTAAATATTAAAAACCTATTTAGAGGCTAAAAATTCCACCCATAAATAGCCTCCTCTAAATAGGTTTTTAAAATTGTCCTCAGCACGGGTTAGTGCAACAAAAACAATATAATCTAAATATTAATTTCATACTTAATTTAGTTTCGTGAGTGGGAGAGCGTGTGCAACTCAACTCTGTCGCACAGCAGATGTTGTAGATTGTAGGGCGGAGGCGGATGAAGAGAGTAGATGCTGATGTGTCAAGTCGTCATGGTGTTTATTAGATACTGTGCACAGTTACATGTTGGAAGACGTATGTAGCAAATGAGAATCAAAAGCCAACTGTCTGGCGCAGGCAACAAGACCCGTGAGGTCGAATGTGCGCGGTGCACAGTCAGCAACACGGCGACCTAGAAAGGTGTACAGTGCCCACACACTTTTTTGAAATAGATAATTTACTTTCTTTATAATAAGAGACTACAGTGATTTCTCTTTAAAGATTGTTTATGTTTTATCTGTTCATTAATCTGTGAGTAACTGGGTAGCCCAGTGGGTAGAACAATGGACTCGGAAGCGAGAGACGTCATATGTGCAGTGTGGGCCTGCACATATGACCTTCTTTATTTTCAAAGTTACGCATATGTACGAGTTTGTGGTAGCATTACCACCCGCTAACTGTGAAGGAAAACATCGTGAAGAAGCCCGCGGCTTGGTTGGCTCTGGACGTATGGCTGGTCTTTTTATGTGGGCTAGGCCTACTAAGCTGTCAGGATGGTATAGGTGCTGGGCAAGCCTACTCCATCTAAAAAATGTACCAGACACTGCAGCGTCCGAGTGTCCCTTCTAGTGTGAGTGAAGATGCCACTGGACGCTGCATAACTCATCTCATTACGTAGATGCAAAGGCCGAAAATCTGTGAATGTGTTGAATTTGGGCGTACCTACAATATTTTGGTCGTAATACCCTAGCCATACTTTCATTTAAATTAGAAGTTAAATATAAAAGACAATAAGTCCAAACTTATTATATTTCTGTATTAGAAATTACCAATATCAAATAAACAATTGCGTCGCTCTGTAGACAAATGATTTTATTTTAGTAGCGACTTAATACGCTAATAATTAATTACACTGCGTACCTACTATCTTACTTGTAAAGAAAAAAACGACAAAGTTTATTATTTAAATTGTCGATTCCTTTTTATGGTATTTTTAAAACAATCAAACAATACTATTTAAATCATGGTGTCCAAGTACTCTGTGGTAGTGTGTCGACTCTAAACCATGGACGTACTAAACATAAGCTGCTTTACCAACCATGCTGGATGACATTGCTTATAGCGCCATCTATGTAATAAGAGTTAAAAAGCGCTGTACGAAATAATAATAAAGTTTCTTTACAAATATAATAATAATTTAGCCCATAATTCGGCACTTTCATTGCTTTTTAATAAGTCATAACATTTATGATCGATATTGA
This sequence comes from Yponomeuta malinellus, assembly GCA_947308005.1. Lineage (NCBI taxonomy): Eukaryota > Metazoa > Arthropoda > Insecta > Lepidoptera > Yponomeutidae > Yponomeuta > Yponomeuta malinellus. The sequence goes on along the minus strand of OX371003.1, from coordinate 140,121 downwards.
ATTAGGCATTATTTTTTGTATCACATGTTATTAATATAATTAACAGTCATACTTAAACAAAAACTATATCGTCTCGTCAGTGCCCGCAGTAGCATGTTTGCAGGTTGCCATAGCAACCGATTGACTAAGCTGGGGCCTTAAAATTAATGTTTAGTATGACAATGTCATGTCCCCTGTAAAGCCGATTGATACACAGATTAATAAGCCGAATCTGCTACGCAATGTACTTTGAATTGTTATAATAAACAATAATTTACAGTGGTTTGAAACTCGGCCCTGAAAGGTCATCGAGTTTTTCTATAGTGTCGGTTATATTTGACCTGTAGACTTAAGCATGATGTTATACAGCCTATATGTTACACGGGAATCTAAGCTATAATCACAGTAAGTTTTATTCAAATCCCTTTAGTGGTTTTTGCGTGATGGGTGCACAAAGAAATAGAGTGAAACAGACATAATATAAGACAAACAGAGATAAAATGAACGGTTTCATTATAATAATTTACATATTCTGTATCATTAATTTACATATGTCTTTCATTAGCTCTATAAATGTTTGTTTAAAATGAGCAATCCGAAATAGGCTGCGTAATTCACCAGGTGGCTGATGCAACCTTAGCCGATTTTGTAAATCTAAAACTTGTATACCTTCGGAAACAGAATCCAACGTGTAAAATGTGTGTACCGGAGAGATTGATTGAGTGACGTGGTGTGTGGTGCGCAGGGCGTGAAGCGGTCCGTGGACAACTTCAAAGTGAGCCCGTACGCCTCCGCGGAGATCATCGCCGTGAAGGTACCGCGGCACCGGCAGCACCCCCGCACCCCCGCCCCGCCGTTATACTTACTTAACCATAGCGCTTCTTACCGCAGCTTCATCTGTTTCGTTTACGCAAAACTTAATCCCCTCATTATTCTCAAAAGGAATCTGAGGAGATTAAGTTACCTACTGCGAAATCCCGCAAGAAATATCATCTGTTTCATTTAATTTTCAATTTATGGGACAATGGATGATTTTTTTTCTCGATCTCAAAGTTGCTGCCATGATGAAAAATTGTTCGTAGAACCTCTCCTTTTGAACAAATAAGAGGATTACGGTACATCTACATTAATATTTAATTTCGCATTTAATGCAGCGGTTGAAAATGCTGTTTCATCCGATTTATATTTGGTAGTTAGTTAGTCGGCCTTTCGGTCATTGTTGTAGAATGTGTTGATTTGTGTGCTGCTACTGTTGTTGAGAACGGTACTCGAAGCCATCTAAAACTTCCCAGTGTTTCCTAGATGGAGGTCACATCCCGTATGTAGGTAGTGCGGTAGCTTAGATGTAGAGCTAAGCGTTGTTGTAACTGTTGTTTGTGTTGTTGGCGACGCGTGCGCAGGGGCTGCAGGCGGCCGGGCACAACGTGTCGGCCAGCACCGTCGTGCAGCTCAAGGTAGAGCCTCCTGCTTCTACGATCACCTGCATGCGCCTAGTCCTTATCTACTTGCATGACTCTTTTATTAATAGCTTGAGTGTGTGAGATACATCCTAAGGATGATCCCACGCGCGATAAATGCTTCCGCCCATATTTTTTATGATAGGTATTCGAATGCTTATGTAAATAATTTTCTTCGTATGTAAGTGACAGCCAAATTGTATCCGATTAAAACGAAACGCTAATTAGGTATTTCTTCTTTATCGCCTAATCAGAATGGAAACTTTCTTAATCTCATCTATTCTGTACCAATTAAACTCTGTACGTGTTAAAATCAAAAGCACCTATGTGCCATCCTAAATGTAAAATAAAAGGTCTATGTACTTCAGGGCGAGCCTGGAGAACCAGGACCCCCAGGGCCGCCGGGGCCCGCGGGCCCTGAAGGACTGCCGGGGCACGACGGGCGCGCGGGAGCGCCGGGGCCCGCCGGCCCGGCTGGCGACGCAGGCCCCCCGGGCGCGCCAGGGCCCGCGGGACCGCAGGGCCCCATCGGGTCAATTGGAGGGAGGGTCAGTACTTTTTGATGTTCATCACATTAAAATCACTACATTCAAATATTCCATACGTATCACTGATAAAAATATATAATCAACTACCTGAAAACATAAAAGATGAAATAAAAGACAACTGATTTTCATTTCATAACATTTTTTCCGGTATACAATAAAGAATATTCTTATCTTATCTTATTTAAAAAAAAAACTCAAAAATATGCTAATCAAAACCTGTTATTATAATTTAAATGAATATTTACTTAACCCTCAATCTCGTTGAGAAATTATTAAGTATTTTGTATGCTTGTTACTTATTCTTTTGCATGTAAGAAATCAATATCTAAATAATAATAATAATTTAACTTAATTGAACGCTGTCATAAGACTAACTGTATTGCAGTGCCCTCACAGGGTATCATGTACTTACCTACAAAAACCAATACCACCTGTAATTATAACTGTGTACATGATTTAGCAATAAATAATATGAATATGAATATGAAAAATGCGGCGTATATATCGTGTCTTCATCGACGTCCTCTCTAAAGCCCAATATCTGACATGGAGCATAAATAACTTTCAATTTCTCTGTAGGGTGACAAGGGCGACAAAGGCGAGCGCGGCTATACGACGACGTTAAAAGGCGACGCGTTCCCCACTGGCATAATCGAGGGCCCCCCTGGGCCTCCCGGGCCCCCAGGTACTGAATCTGCCCACTTCTCACTGCAGCACGCTTAAACATTTTACCGTTTGGTTCACATCTGATCCCCACCGCTGCTGTTGTCACTGGTTAGCTTAGTAGGTGCGAGCTTACAGGCACAATAATAACCAGCAAATAATATTGGCTTTGAATATTTCTTTATCAATTTGTAGATACCAAGTAGATAGGTTGTGTTTGTGATTTTTAGAAGTAATAACATTTTGTGGTTTTGGCGTTGCTATTGCGTATTGTTAAACATTGATAAACACGGCTGTGCAATGTTTCGATCTAATATCATATTGTTAAAAACCAATAAGTAAGTTGAAAATTTCGTTCGATATCTAGATCGGAGCAGTGTACAACGTTACCTACTGCGTGTTGTGTTGGTGTCGGTAGTGTGAGTGTATGTCCTGCAGGCGTGGCAGGGACGCGCGGGGAACGCGGGGAGCCGGGCGCGGCGGGGCCCGCAGGGCCAGCAGGGGAGCGGGGCGCGCGGGGCAAGCGCGGCAAGCGGGTACACGCCTCCCCACCCCACCCCAGCCCTCGATCCGACTTTTTGCTTTTTCAGCTCGACGCGAGCGCTCCTGACTTTATCGTCTCGTGAATGTATAACGATTACGCTTCGATCTCGACAATTATAATGTTCTTCGTCAAATTTGCTATCTCGATCTTTGTCTATGTATATAATTGTATATACTTGGCTAGAGGCACGCTGCATGCTGCATGACTAAAAATTATTACCATATATACTTTATTAGGTACAAATGACAACTTGCAGTAAAGCACTTAACAGGCTAACATAGAAAGACGAATCCTGAGGAATCATTCGCCACTATTTATCTAAAGTAAAATTTACTATCATTGTAGTATGGTGGCATCCCAACTGTACGTTTTTATGTCACATAGAAACGTGACAGTTAAGATGTGACAATGTTTTCGACGGTTCTTGTTGTGAAGCACTTGAAGCATAGTATAGTGGTATCCAGACGTGTAATTTGGTAAAAGTAACAACAGTAGAGCAGACGCGGGCACGTGGCTGGAGGCTCCCACAGGTACTTTACACACTCATCACTATTTCTTACTAAAAAAGGTTCCTTTCCACTTCATGAAATTTGTTCAAAAAGTAACGGTCTTATTTATAAAAACACGATTCCTTAAAACACTCCTCAGAGGCAGTTTAATTAGTTTGTGGTAAAGGGAAAGACGTAACCACAGCACAGATAACCGCCAATAACCACCTCTGCGAAATGTTTTAGAGGAATTGGGATCACCGGGCCGGGACGCGATCAAACATCTATACCGGGACATCTGGGGCCCGGCCCGGTCGAGACACGGTCTACCGCCAACCCGCCTTTAATCTTACCGCCGTCTTCCGAGCTATAAACAACCTTGTAAGTTTATCGAAGATCTGAGGCAGCGTGTGTGTAATGGTGGCATGTGTGTGCAGGCACGGCGGGCGCGCCGGGCCCGCGCGGCCCGCCCGGCCTCGACGGGCTCAACGGGGACCCCGGCCTGCAGGGCCCGCCCGGGAAACCGGTCAGTATAACTACCACACTTTATTATGCCCAACTACTTTCCTTAAATGATAAAAAAAACTACCTAGCAGGATTTCTGTCCCCTACAAAACAGATTGTTGACGCCTGTACGTCTTGCAGAATTTTGCTCAATGTGCTTGAGACTTACTACTTGACAAGCGAATCACATAATATGATTCATCGGACAGAGAACCTTCTGCTAGTTGACATTTTAATCCCGGCAGTTACAATTTATCAAATCCAGCACCGAATATAATGCTTTTTACCCGACTGCGGCGGAGCCCAAAAGGAGGGTAATGTGTTTGGCTCGTATGTATGTATGTATGTATGTCCGATTCTATGTTCCCTCATAACTCCTTAACCAATGGCCAGATTTTGACAAACAAATCTCAATCGATTCGTCATGCCTGCGCGAGTGTCATAGGCTATATTAAATCAGCATTAATGGAACATAAAAGTGACAAAAAACAATTTATTAAAAGCTATTAAGTAACATTGTGGTACAACCATAAGTCGCTAGATGGTGGTGTTATATTTAATTTATTATACTCGGATCTTCATTTTATTTAACTACGCCAATCACGTGTAATGTATGTAAATTTTGCGTATAATCAGCATTAAAAAATCACTAAAAAGACAAAAATAAAAAACTAAAATAAAAAATAACCAACAACCCGACTGCTGAACAGGCCACTAAGCAGGCGGGACACAAATTCAGTAGTTAATGTTCAGCAGTCGGGTTGTTGGTTACTTTTTATTTCAGTTTTCTTTTGAGGTTGTGGTGCAACACAACTTTTTTCATAATGGTTAATTAGTAGAAGGCATCCGATATCATATCTTTTCATTTATTTATTCTTGCTTTTCGAACAAAGTAGATAAGAATTTTCTAGTTTCGTCATATTCAGTGGCACGGCTAAAAGCGTGGGAGCTTCGTCTGAATTAATTAAAAAGAGATCCACGAAATTAGATAACTCTAAGCGTAAGCGCCCCACACTTTATGGCTGGCAAAGAAAGGACAGACTGTTAGTACATACCAGTGAAGCAACTTATTTTTATTTTATTGATAATAAACAAAGTGAGCCATTTAAACAGAACTAATAATAAATAATTACACAAAATAATAAGAATTGAGCAGTGGTAGCCTAGTGGGTAGAACATTGGACTCGCAAGCGAGAGACCCAGGTTCGATGCCCAGTCCGGGCATGTACCTATAACTTTGTTTTCTAAGTTATGTACAAGCGAGAGACCCAGGTTCGATGCCCAGTCCGGGCATGTACCTATAACTTTGTTTTCTAAGTTATGTACATTTTTGAACTTATAGTAGCAATCATCATCATCATCATTCAGCCACAAGAAGTCCACTGCTGGACATAGGCCTTCTCCATGGATTTCCAAAAAGACCGGTTGGAAGCGGCCTGCATCCAACGTCTTCCTGCCACTTGGATGAGGTCATCTGTCCATCTTGTGGCTGGTCGTCCTACGCTGCGCTTGCCGATATGTGGTCTCGATTCGAGAACTTTTCGGCCCCATCGGCCATCAGTTCTGCGTGCTATGTGCCCCGCCCACTGCCACTTGAACTTACTAATCCGCTGGGCTATGTCGACGACTTTCGTTCGTCTACGGATCTCATCATTTCTGATTCGATCTCGTAGTAGCAATACCAGTCGCTAACTGTGAAGGGAAACATCGTGAGGAAATCTGAGTGTTTGAGCTATTCACACACCTCAGCGCTTGAAATCGCCAATTCGCGGTGGGCACGCGTGGCGATTTAGCCCATACTCTCCCTGAGAGATGGCCTGTGCCCTACAGTGCGACGTATATAGGCTGCTTATGTAATAATAAAGATAATCGAGATCCCAACAAACCCCATTCGTTTTTCGTTGCACATTACCCGGTGTTGCCTATTTGTAGCGAGCACGCGCGATACTTAACCACATATTCGACAAAGATCTGCGCAATTGTAGTATGTGGCGTGTGCCCCCCTATAGACTGATTAGGATAAAGATGGAGTTAGTATGTTTTCATTCGTTTGCACAACGATATATGTGGCGTGGTTCCAGGGCGAGGCGGGCCCGCAGGGCGCCAAGGGCGACTACGGCGACATGGGCAGCCCCGGCATGCTGGGCGCGCCCGGCCTGCCCGGCCCGCCCGGCTACCCCGGCCTCAAGGGCGACAAGGGCGACAAGGGCGACTCGGTATGTACTCGTACCCTAAGCCTACCGCGTGGCTGCCTTAGCTTGGATGATTTGGCGTAGACATTTACCGTGTTAGACAATTTGGAATTATCTGCAAAGATGAGAGTGACCTTTTATAACTTTACGCTCATGCCTCATTAGTGAGGGAAATTCACTGACTCAAAGTTAAATCTTTAATCACTCAAAAATAACTAATACAACGTAAGACAAGTGGTCTCTAAGATATCTTGAAAATGGTCAATGACTCTTTTTAGTTCAGTGGAAATTCCGTAAATTCTCACGAATTCTTTCATATTAAGATCGGCAAAGATGTGGAACGCGTTGCCGTAGTCTGTTTTTCCAGAGACATATAACCAGGTGTCTTCAAAACTAGAGTCAACCGGCATTTAACACGTATACCCATCCTAGACCCCGTCTTCGTTTACCATCAGGTGTGACCTCATGGGGTCAAGTGTCAACCTGTCCTAATAAAAAATAAAAAAATTGAATACCCAGCCTGTACTGTGGGGATCGTGAGTACCGAATGTGTACTTATTGTAATGTCGTGTGTTCCCGGTCGTGCCCCTGCGACTACGCTGCCGGCGTTGGACCGTAGAAGTACCGCAAGCTGAGGCGACGCCAGGTGAGTAACGACTCCGATCTACCGGATCAGTGGTTCCCACCCACTAACCGCCCCAACTGTCACTTAATTACAATTAAATATATAATTGTCGGTGTACAATAAAGAATATTTTTATCTTATCCTTATTAATACTCAATATTATATTTTAAAACAATCAGTTAGTTGGATACAACTGTTTTAACCTTGACGTTCTTCTAAAGGGAGATACAAAATGCTCCTACAAAAAACTATGATTTGGAAAATCATACATACATACATAAGCAGCCTATATACGTCCCACTGTAGGGCACAGGGCTTCTCTCAGGGAGAGAGTATGGGCTTAATCACCACGCGTGCCCACCGCGGATTGGCGATTTCAAGCGCTGAGATATGTGAATAGCTCAGACACTCAGGTTTCCTCACGATGTTTTCCTTCACTGTTAGCGAGTGGTATTGCTACTATATCTTCACAAATGTACATAACTTAGAAAACCAAGTCATAGGTACATGCCCGCACCGGGGATCAAACCTAGGTCTCCCACTTCCGAGTCCGAGGTTCTACCCACTAGGCTACCCCCGCCTAACACTGAAAAATCATGCCGATTTCTATTTCGGAATCTTGGTACACTGATCGGTGCCAAATGGATTTAGGAAGGACTCTTTTCCACCTTTCAGCTGGTTATGTAGCAACCAATGTCTGGATGGGTTTCGCTCCCGTCCAAAAAGTTTTATTTTTCCGGCCGTTTGTGCTATTGGCCATAATCAAGATATGATATTATTGAATAGGAGGGGCAAAACCCCTCATGGTTACGAAAAACATGAGGGAGGCCTATGTCCTGCAGGAGGCGTTAAATGGCTGATGATGATGATGATGAATAGGATTATTTTGTTCATGATCTACCGAACGAGTAACAATGTGACAGTTGGGGCTCTGATGAATGTAAGTTGGCAAGAATGGCCGTGCTCACAGGCCGGTACAAGCACCGAGCTGCTAATCTTTATGCCCACTGTTGAACTTGCAGGGAGACGGCACCGGCTACGAGCTTTATGGACATGAAATCGTAAGTTTCCTATGTTACATTTCCATTTTTAGGCAGTACCTTGGATTCGTGGTAGCAGAGATCAATTTGGTATAGCAGAAATGCTGACAATAAACTTATTGTTTTACAAAACACTTACTCGGTACTTATTAATACAAGATATAACAACATCCACATAAACACTCCGAAGTTCTACTCGTCAATACAAAGAACTTTACTGCGGCGAAATCTTTAAAAGAACATCAGTATTTCCGCCGATGGTAACTTTTATAGTTATACCTAGTATAGACCATATATTTATTCGCTATTTCGAAGTTTTCCCGATAATAAAGTCGTTGGTATTCACTGACGAGTAAAGACCCTCAATTTCGGATGTATGTGGGGATATTTATTACTTACCATATTTACATAATATTATTTATGGACTGATTTTTATCATGTTTCGTTTAAGTAGAAAATGCCATTAGCATTAAGTCCACCTTTTGTACACTGTCTTTGTGCAATAAATAAGTAACAATAATAATAATAAGTATTGGATTTGTGTCCGCCCCGTAAAGTATATATAGTTTTATTATATTTTCAATAAAAATATTACGCAAGAGTAACACTTTCATCTTTAAATTAACAATTTAAGTTTTTATTGTATGTAACAGCTTTGTCAATTTCATATGCCAACTTGCACACTAGGATTCCTTGTGTCGTGCAAGCTAGTCTCTTCTAAATATAGAACTGAAAATGTTTAGAACTAATGAATGGAAACTAAACCAAACAATTATACAATTATTAGTTAATTCCGGATGCACTCATTACTTCACTATCTTAGTACTTTCAAAAGTTTTCATCCGAAAATTGTACAATTATTTATTAATTATTTAATATTAGAATTAACATGCCCATGAAAGAAAAGTGATTAATTATGATTGTGTAGTGTTTTATTTATTTTATTTTATTATTTATCTATGGAAAACCAACAGCTGATAAACAGTATATGCGACTTATATACTCGTAACTAGTTAGTGAGCCAATTACAGGTTTTCACCTATAGCAACAGAGCGCTAGTTTTCTGCTGATACAAAACTTACACGTGTTTATGTTGATAAGTGTTTTGAGTACCGCAAGATAAATCACCGTTTAAACAAAATTATCTATCAGATTGCAGACCTTATTTTTGTTTTATTTAATTATAGTAATAATTGATGGATGAATTGATGGAAGTGCGGGTAGATCTGAAATACATAAGATGTTTCGGCTTCCTATAATAAAGTAAATAAATGTTTTGAAGATCGTAAACAGTGATTTAAAGGGTTAAAATTATAAAGTTACCAGTGCCTAAAATAGACAAATGTTACTTAAAAGTTTTAAGTACTATTTATTACAATATTTGCGAAATCCAAAATGTAACGGACCAACGGACTACTACGATCAAAAAATTCATAAATAGTGTTTGAAATTGTCATAAATAAAGATAAAGTAACGCCGAATGGGGACAGAATAATTTTGAAGTGTAAAATCTCATACCAACTTAATCTAGTGTCAATAAAGTGGAACAGACAGTGCTTGATTACTACACCGTGAACGATACCTAAAACAACATATAATATGCGGCTTTACGCACAGAAAACCAAACTGTGAGTACCTACCTAATGTGCTAATGCATAATCGTAATCTAGAAAAATAGAATATTGAAGATTACTAAATTCCTGAGGAAAACCAGTTTTACCGCCATCTAATGAATATCGTATGAACTAATACACAGGTTACATATCGACCACAATATTAAAGCTATCACTATATGTATAGCCCCCCTGACTATGCTGCTTGACGCTAGGTGGCGCCACAATATTTATCGAACCATCTCTGTACCCAACTACAACTAATCTAGAGGGTGGTGCAAGAAAATGGAGGAAATAATGAAACTGTTACAAGGAATTGAAGGAGAATTAAAGATTCAGAAACAAGAAATTAACTCAATTAAAGAAGAAATCATAAAAGACATAAATACAAATACCAATAAAACTTTTGCAAGCCTTGAAGCTAAAACTAACGAATTGGAAAAGAAAATTGAACAACAACAAATCACTATTAATACGATGGGAAGGCAAATGAAATGAAATAATTTAATATTTTTTGGTGTAGAAGAAAAGGAAAAGTCATACCATGAATTAGAAGATAACTAAACACCACTATGCAAATTAATTGTGAAAAGAATCAAATTGAGTCAGTAAGAAGACTGGGAAAGAAAGGTGAGTGAATCAGACCGATTGTCTTAACTGTCATCACATTGGGTCTTAAAATACGAATACTACAAAACAAGAAACACCTGAAGAGCACGTCTATGTACGTCAAAGAGGACTTTCCTTACAAGGTTATTCAGAAGAGGAAAGAGCTACAGGAAGAGCTTCAAAACAGGAGAGAGAAGGGTGAAATCGTGATGCTGAAATACGACAAAGTCATTGAGTTTAAAAGTAAAAGCTCACAGCCCTTAAAAACCCTAGAACCAATATCTTGGCCAAAACAGCGATATCCACTTCTTATATAAGAAAAAATAAAAGAAAGCCAAAATCACCGCCCGAAACTCTACTCACCGCTCAAGATTGTATCCCAAATGCCAAAAAGAATAAAACCAAAACTCTAGACTCATATCTCAACCGAAACCCTTCATCAGCTGAAAACAATCAATGCGCTGGAGAATCTTCTTACAAATAGCAACGGCTACAGGCCTCTCTCCTGAAACCGAAACAAATACACAATGAAAGAAAAATTACCCCTATCTCTCCCAATACCGGTAGTCTCCGCGGGAGTAGTAGACTAGGTATCACCCTCCATCACTGATGCTAAAAAAGCTACAAAAATAAATCAAACCCAAAATCTCCACATATGCACGTATAGCGTAAGATCACTTGCTCAGGAATCTAGACGAACAGAACTTGATAATGCCATAAAAATATAAAATGGGATGTTATTGGACTTTCGGAGATTAAGAAGAAAGGCAAAGAGATAATCGAATACGATCATTACACTCTTTTGTACTATGGTGAAAAAGCTGGAAAAAATGGAGTTGGATTCATGATTAAAAACGAGCTGAAAACGGCAAGTCAAGAAAAAAGTCGTATTCGATATTCAAATAGGAACACGCATCTTCAATTTAATACAAGTTTATGCACCACATAAGAAGTCCAATGAAGAAGATATACTCCAGTTCTACGAACACGTCAGAGAAGCTCTGCACAACACAAACCGAGACACTTTTGTAATGGGCGATTTTAACGCGAAAATCGGACACCCAACTAAAGAAGATAACACCGTCATGGGACAATGGGGCTGTGGCATCCGGAACGATAGAGGAAATATGATGATTGAGTTTTGTTTGGAATATGAACTCTATATTATGAATAAACTCTCTGAAAACAAATAAGAGCCCTGGACCAGACGGCATAACGAACGACGTACTCAAGGCAATAAAAGAACCGTTAACTCCAATCGTCACTCAACTATTTAATAAAATATTACTGACCGGTCACATACCAGTACAATAGGAAACCTGTGATTAAATTATTGTATAAAAAAGGAAGTCCAAATAACATCGGCAATTATAGACCAATAAGTTTATTAAAAACGATATACAAGCTCTTTACACTTACACACGAATATCTAAATCGCTGGAATTTAACCAGCCGGTAGAGCAAGCTGGATTTAGAAGGAACTTTTCTACAGTAGACCATATATTTACTCTGACCCAAATTGTACAAAGATACTGTGAATACGGCAAAGGTCTCTACATATCGTTCGTAGACTATTCGAAAGCGTTTGACACAATATCACACGAAGCTTTATGGAAGGCAGGAGAACCGTTTGAAGTTAAACGTGGAGTGAGACAGGGGGATCCCATATCCCCAAACCTATTTACTTGAGACCATATTTAGAAAACTTACTTGGTCTGGACTTGGCTTAAATATAAATGGACTCTACATAAACCATCTCCGTTTCGCCGACGATATCGTCATTATGAGCGAAAATGCCAAAAAATTTAAATTTATGTCACAAACTTTAGACATAGAGAGCAGAAAGTGTGGCCTAGAGATGAATCCGGACAAAACGTGCGTTATGACAAATAAATCAAAAGTGAAGATCGAGGTCCAACAAAAAGAAATGTCTTACACTGAAGAGTATGTATATCTCGGAAGAAACATATCATTCACACAAACAACGGCACATGAGGTAGAGCGACGGATCAAAAAGGCATGGGGCGCGTTTTGGTCCATGAAATACATTTTCAAATCCAAAATGAAAACAAGCCTCAAGAAAAAAGCGATGGACACGGTGGTCATATACGTCATATATAACCTACTCTCATATACGGAAGTCAGACTTGGGCTTTTACAAAAGAAATCATGAAAAAAGTACAAGTTTTCCAGAGAGCTACGGAAAGATGTATGCTGGGCATAAGAATAAAAAAGACAGAGTAAGAAATGAGCACATACGAAAAAGAACCAAAATTATAGACCCCGCTAGTAGGATATGTCGTTTAAAGTGGCCATGGACGCTGGAGTGAGAGAGTGCTGCACTGGCACCCCCGCGACGCGCGCCGTCCCCGCGGCAGACCGCCCCTGCGGCGTTGGAGAGACGACATAGAGGCTATCGCGGGTAAAACCTGAACTAGACAGGCCAAAGATAGAGAAGCTTGGCACCAGATGGAGGAGGCCTTCATCCTAAAGTGGACATCACAATAATTTTAGTTAAAAATTAAATAAAGAAAATTAAGCTATAAACATAATAGCATAAATAGTTACATTTATCGATTGAATGAACTTTTAATATGGACATTTCAATTTTTTTTTTATTTTAATTTATACTAATCATGAATTTTGTTGATATTGATGTAAAGCTTGATTTATACATGCATGAAACTTAAATAGATTTTATTGATTATATAAGAACCTAATCGAATTTTCTTGAATTTAAACCATATCATGAATGCACGAAATGTAACATAATCTTAGTTTATTGAAAAGAAAATTAATTTAAAAGTAATTTCTTCTAAAATTATTATGAGTTCAAACATGTCCATAAATAGATAGTAGTACTTAATAGATATTTTATGAAATGTAAAATAATTTGTGAAATAATAATTATTATTATAAATTCCGGGTCTTTGTATTTTTCAATTTCTTTTCTGCGTTGCATATCAGCAGCACAATTTTTATATTACGTATGTCATAAGCTCAAATAAATAAAGTTGATAGAGTAGAATAGAACTTTATATTTACTATTTTATTTTATTTATTTTACATTACATTTCTAATATATAAAACTCTCGTGTCAGTGTTTGTTATCGAACTCTTCCGAAACGGCTTCAACGTTATTTATGCTTTTTTTTGGGTGTATTTGGTAGGTAGGTCGTAGGCTAATTAATATGGCAAAACAACGTTTGCCGAGTCAGGTAGTTCCTATATCATATATTATCTAGTGTAATCAGTACGTAGTTGTATAAGGATGTTCTCTGCCGCGACCGACAGTCTCCTTAACCCCAACAGATGGTGGGTCCGCCGGGCGCGCCGGGGCCCGTGGGGCCGGCCGGCGTGGCGGGCCCGCCCGGCCTGAAGGGCGATAAGGGCGACCCCGGCCAGCGCGGCAAGGCGGCAAGTACCACCCACGCCCACCTCACTTACATCTTGCCACAAAAACTTTACATCGGCCATTATAGTACCATAAAGGCCTTACTTTGTTTTAAGTTTTTTTCTGATGAGGTAAAAAATACTTTTTCATCTTTATCTTTATCTAAAAGTATCTTTGTTGCACTACGGCTCATGTTTGTTACGTTAACTCTTAACTTGGAATGTTCTAACTACTTTATAATGGAGAGTTTCCGCAAATCCTACTTAGGACGAATTCCACTACCATGCTAGTGGAATCGCCCGACCGAGAACTTGAACAAAAATCTTTTCAAGTTATTTTTCGGGTAGTGTTCTTTCGAGTGATGACTCTTATACTCTGAATACAGAGAAGATTGATAGTGTGTAGTGTGTAAAATTTCCATTTATAGATTTCAACTTAGTGACCAGAACCGCATTATAAGTATACGTAGACAGCATTCTTTTCAATATGAGCAATAAGTGTTATCTGTTCACAGGGTGATCGAGGGGAGAAGGGCGACGCTGGACCCATGGGCTTACCAGTAAGTAGTACCGGCGTCTACCTCATACCAATGCCTCCTTTTATGAACAGTGTAAAAAGTGAATGTCTTATCTGTGTGTAACACATCTTTTGATTAATAAATATTTTTTAATTTGAATTTGAATTAAGCATCTAGTGAGTTAGTAGTTTGTAACTATACTAATGTGTGTGTGTGTGTGTGTGCAGGGTCCCGTGGGGCTGCCGGGCGAGGCGGGCCGCGCCGCCAGGGTGAGCGTTTTCCCCGCACCTTGTCCGTAATTTTCACTTGCATTTGATTGGCAAGACGCTCACTGAGATTGTAGCACTTTTAACAACGATTTAGAGAATATTTTCACATATATTTCGTTTCATTCAGCTTTGGTCTAGGTGAAAACATTTTTTCTAATGTCAAGAAATTTATAATAGGTGTTGATATTTCTTAAATTAATAAGAATAAGATAAAATAAGGGGAGCAATTTGTATACTCACCTTTTAGAGCAACGGTTTGTTTACCTGTAGACCAAAGCTGAATGAAATTAGATACACTTCTATAGTGTGGGAACCGTGTTCCATAACAAGGCCTAACAACATTTAACGAGCGTAAAATTAACACATGTCGTGGGCACAAAACACGTAGAGACTCCAACCACAAAATAGGGCCACTGGCAAGTTCAGAGTCAAGCGTAAGGGCCTCACCGCGGGGCCATACGAGGGCGAGCGGCATCCGCGCGGTAACAGTTTCAGAAACTTGTGGATTCTACCCTTGTTGTGAGTGGTCCTATCGGTGGGTAGTAACGGCGACGGTATGCATGTGGTGTAGCGTAGCGTGTGTGCAGGACAACCGCTGGCCGCCGGAGTTCGCGTTGGCGCCGTGACCCGGCCCGCCGCCCGCGCCCCCAGCGCGCCCGCGCCCCGCCCTGCCCGCGCCCGCGCCCGCGTGAGCGCCGCCATACTGTAAATTGTGATATACGTGTACATACCGCACGCGCAAGCATAGAGTAAGTGTTTCAGTAACCACCCTGTACAGACAGATACTATTTTGAATTATGTAAGACGCAGGGTTCGTTCCGAACTGGACTGCCTCGGACCAGTGAGCAGAGTTACTATTTTTAAATAAACGGACTAAATAGACAAATAATAAAGTTACCTGTTAGTTAGTGCTGACTGGCAGCAGTCGGCGAGAAGTGCCAACTGAAGCCGCTACCTCACTCGCTGCTAGCGCGGCGCTTCGGCTCTGCGTTTTAATTAGAAGTGTCAATACCATCCATCACCTTCGTATTGACACCGATCGATCCTCAAAATACTTGCTATCTCGTCCTGTTCTTCGTCTTGCAAATAGATAATTTACTAGTACATGCGTGGTATTTTTCTTATTCATGAAATATGTTGTATACTTATCTCTAATTAAAAGGCGGAGCGCCGTAGATTAAGCTAAGCTAACAGTGTTAGTCCTCATTCATATCTCTTGTTACTGTGTATGATAATTATGGTAACGATGTACTCTCTATACCTACTATAGCTAGTGTAACTAGTGTGTAAGTGTCCCGCAGCTGCCGTCCGGCCTCGGCCAGCACTAGATGTCGACTCGTGCGTCCTTCTGTGTATTTACCTACTCTACTCTATTCTACTCTACTCATTAAATCTCCTTATCTTAGCCCTAACGATGTATATTATTAATGTTACACAAAACGCTAGTCTAAAGACGAATGTACAAAATTATAAAGTTAAACCTAGGCTAAGTAGCTAGGTGTTCATACAACTATTGTAATTGTATAATGTTCCAGGCCTACAAGCCATTGGGCCATCCCCTACCGATGTAATCTATCGTATCTTACTAAACTCATTATAAATAAAATTATTCCTTTCTCCCTTTCTATCGTAATGTACTTACTCGTAAGTTTTAAAGTAAGGTTTAGTTTTTTTATGGAATCAAAACGTTGTCATTTGTAACTATAAGTCGCAAGAGCATAAAATATTGTTGTTTACAAATTATTTTGAACAAAAAATAAATAAAGTTTTGCATGAAACTAGGCACGTGTCTCTCTTCCCCGCGCGCGCATGGATGCAATGGATGCACGCCACTAACGATAACACCACGCCACGGTACGCATGCAGTACTTCACCACACTAACCCGCCGCCCCTCGCCCCTCGCCCCTCGCCTCTCCTCAACTCTACACTATCTCACCTACACCTGTATCTTCACGTCAAGTGTGTCATCACCACACTCATTCTGAAGCAGCCTTGCACAAGCACATGATAGTTGTTGATGCTCTTCTCAATAATTAATTCTTAGGGACCGAGAATTCAAATACTGATTTCCACTGATTCAGTTCCGAAGAAGAAGTACTGATGATATTGTTAAATATATTCCGTTCTTCCTTCAATGCGCGATTTCCAGTAAGAAAATGGCTCAAGGAGAAACAAGCGTGTGTGAGATTCTGTACAGTAGAGTAGTGCGCAGGCGAGGGTGGGGCCGGTACTGACGCGTGTTTGTTGCAGGGCCCGCCGGGACTCGACGGCATGAAGGTGAGTCTATGACTGAAAGACACTAGTAATGTTGTCAACGACACCACTATATCCTTATAGAGGTGTCGTAGACAGTGACCGCGGCAAGCGGAGTCTGACGCCGTGCGTGTTGCAGGGCGCGCAGGGCGAGCCGGGGCTGAAGGGCGAGCGCGGCGACCCCGGACTTCCGGCAAGTTTTTTTTTAACAATTTTCACTATTTAATTGTACCAAACTGTCGTTTGTTGGGTACGAACAGGACTATACTTTATAAGGTTTCTTTAGTAAATTTTTAAACATTTATTTTGTCTCAGCTTGTCTCAACATGTCTTCTAGCAAATCTAGTACATAAAAATCTCATGTCACAGTGTCTGTTATCGAACTCCTCTGAAACGGTTTCACCGACTTTTTGTGCATATTTGATAGGTCTTACAATAGTTCCTAGTCTAAATAATAAGGCAAAACATCGTTTTCTGAGTCAGCTAGTCATTATACAAAAATGTGGTGAGATAAGTCAACGTGCGCTCACCATAAGGGGATCATCATCATCATCATCAGCCATTCGACGGCCAATGCAGGACACAGGCCTCCCTCGTGGTTTTCATAACCAAAGAGACACCAATGAAAAAAAACATATCTTCTTTTGCAGATCCTATTTGCAAAAACTGTCTTTACCTACAATCTCTCAATCATGTTAACAGTGATTTTCAAGACCCACGACAAAGAACCTAGGATCACAAACCTGGGCCTAAATAGCATCACCTATGCCATAAATGGCCGTTTTTGGCGTTAATGCTATCTTGTCCTAAGTTTTTGCCTTAGATTCTGTACATGATTTAAAGATTGTACAGACACATTTTGCTAATTCGATCTGTAAAAAGATTTATTTCTGTCCTCGGTGGCGCTAGTGGTACTCCCTGGAGCCCCTACTTTTTGAATCGTAAGTCATGGGCCTTTTGCACTGACGTAGAGATTGATTGTGATGCATTTGATTCAATCAACTCTCCGTTTCAGGGCACGGATGGAATTCCAGGACAAGAGGTTAGTATAATATTTTTTTCTGCTCAATTCTCACCTATAGCCACTTCTTATTAGGTGAGTACTAGAACGATTTTTTTTTCCGCAGGGACCTAAAGGCGACAAGGGCTACAAGGGTGATCCGGTAAGTTAAATACTTACCTACGTTAAGGACATAGTACATTTCAGAAAGGTTTTGAAAAACTTGAAGGGGTAGTAATAATTCGATATTGTGAATTTGGGCAAATTTTGGAGGTCCGAATTGGAATTCCATTAGTTCGTATTTTATCCAATTTAGCAGAACTTACCTACCTACATAACCGGAGTTTACTAAGAACTACGCTTATATACTCCAATTCCGATAGAACGTTGACGATATACTATGACTTAATACCAATCCCGATGCTGAGCGGCACGTCTAGGCGGGTATACGGCAGGTGGATCAGGGTCATTAACTTAGTTGTGGATGAGTTGTGGGCGAAAACCGGACCGCGATCAGAGGGCGCGTGGATGCGGATGGCGAGAGACCTCCAACGAGGTTAATACTCAGCAATGTCCAAAACCATGATGATGAGACAATCGAAATAATTCTATAATAGAGAGTAAAGCTATCTATACCAATGACCTGTATAATTCCGAAAAAAAATATTCCTATATTTTTTTTCTGTTTTTCTAAATTTAAGGCAAGGTCCCCATTACCTATTCTACAATCTCAAATGCAACTGAATCGTCTTTTCGTGAGTGTGACGTATGTGTGCGGCAGGGCGGTGCGGGGCGGCGCGGACGCAAGGGTGACAAGGGAGACAAGGGCGAACAGGGCGTGCCCGGCCTGGACGCGCCGTGCCCGCTCGGCCCGGACGGCCTGCCGCTACCCGGCTGCGGCTGGCGCCCGCCCAAGGTATGCCTGACCCCATGCCTCCTCTCACCACTCCGCTGTGGCTCGTACTACAAGCGTACTGAATCACCTCAGAATCTGAACGTCTCGGGTTGCATGCAAAAATATTCTAGACGAGATTCTGGAGGGATTCCGCATGCTTGTAGCGGAGCCTAACATTGTGCGAGTTGAAAGTACTTCGTCAATATGGGCGAGAAAAAAAAACAGTAGGCAAAAAAACAGCACCGAAAGCCAGTACTCAGTCAGTCTGTTTGTAAATATGTCCCACACGTACTAGGTAATTGGAAAAAACTACAGTAGCTGATGACGGTTTCCTAAAAACTATCTGGCGATTGTTAGGGCGCTTATACACGGGCGGCACGTATATAAGCGCCCTTACGCCTACTGGCAGTTTCTGAGCTAAATATTTTTTAGTTGTCAGCGGATCGTTCGACGGACGCGTCATAAATGTCCAGTCGTTCAGAAGTATTTATTCCAAATGTACTGCCATGCCTCTAAACAGCGTGAGGAGACCTGTTGCGCTCTATTCTCGTCCGTAGGTAAAAACTAGTGTTTTTGCGATTTAAAGATAAAATAAAAAAGTATTTATTGCCTCATCAGAAAAAAAAACTTAAAACAAAGTAAGGCTTAACTAATGAAGTTAGTTAGGTACTCGTTTTTATTTCTGCAGTAGGTAATAGCAATAAACTTCTCGAAATAGCAAAAAGATCAAGGCTGACTTTCACCACTTTCTTAAATGTGGCTTAAATAACATTTAACCAAAATTCTTCATACAAAAGTCGCTTTAAATGCCGACTTAAGTGACATTTAAGAAGTGGTGCGAGTCAGCCTAGGTTTATTAGAACTGTATTTAACTTGTTTGTAGTTCACTAACCGTTGTCTAATTCTTAGCTGGTGTTGGAGTAATTATGTAGAGTAGCCCACACTGCAATGATGATGAACTATGTAGAAATGACTTGCCTACCTATTTACATAGGTACTAACTTTGAGTGGTTTCGCTTAGGTAGATATGCTCAGTAAAGAAAATATTTCTCGAGGTGTAAGGTGTAAGAACACACCTCAAAACACAAAAATATATTCTCTACTAAGCATTACTCACTCTCTACTAATAATTTTATTGTTACAAAGCATGTACCTACTTAATTTTCGGGAGCAAGTCAAGAACATTTAGTTCTGACATGGAAACCAGCTTTTTGAAATTCCCTGCGCTGGAAGCGTAGCTCAGCAGACACGTACCAAGTAGGTGGGTAATCTAGGGCTTAGCTCATCATCATTGTGCATGTGCGTGTGTGTGTGAGCCCCCGCGTGTGCAGGACGCGGCGCCGCAGCTGCCGGCGCGGGCGGGGGCGGGGGCGGGGGCCGGGGCGGGCGCGGGCGCGGGCGGGGCCAGCGAGGAGGAGGGGGAGGAGGAGTACGACGCGGCCGAGGAGCTCGAGCCGCGGGAGTACGACGAGTACGACAACGCGCAGCTGCACCGCGACTGACCGCGCCCGCGCCACCCGCGGCAACTCACGCTTGGTACGTCCGTGGAACACGGTGCTGGCTGCTCCTATTTCCAATAGGACCAATACAACCGGTGTCCTGAATCGCTCCGGAAACGAGAACTGAGTCGAACGTTTCTTAGGCCGACTTTCTTCACGCAAAATTCAATTAAAGTTAAATTTAAGAAGTGACGGCAACGCATGAAATCTGAGTTGGAGTCTGCTGAAACACACGGGAACATTCGACTCTTCTCTCCTCCCGAGCGGATTCGAAGGTTTGCAAAGACTAGTCTGCATGATTCTGAAAAAAAACTATTTGTAGCACACATTGAGTTAAGCTAGTGTCAACTCGCGCGCAGGGCACGCGGCACACAAGTAAGTACCACCGAGCCCGAGCGGTCGTAGAGGTCTACTCTGTGTCCATTTACCGTGCTCTTGCCGGCCGCCGGTTCACCGAACCTTGACATGCATGTGCCATTCTTTTATATCTACCTATTTAACTTAACTAAAACACGCTTGTTTTAAAGTGAAATTATCACTATTGACTATGTGAGAAGTAATTTTGGGCAGTTAAACGATCGTAGCATACCTATGCACAAATACATACATAAACTCACGCCTATATCCCAGAGGGGTAGGCAGAGACCAGGGACTGCCACTTGCTACGATCCTGACGGATTACTTTCGCTTCCTCATCATTCATTAGTCGTTGCATGCACGCACGCCGGTTTCGGGTACTTTTTATCTTGCCCTTTGCTAATACATTCCCTATTTGGTCGAAGTATGTCCACCTGGGACGTCTCTTACCGGCCCTTCACTCACATTCGCTCGATATTATATTTGTTTCGTCAGTCTTTCTTCCTTCATCCTCTCCACGTACCTACTTATATGCATTGGCAGAATTATGGAACATTTCAGAAATTTAAAATAATCTGCAAAATAATTAAATTTGCTGACTTCCTTCACCCATTTTGAGTTGGGGAATAAAATTGGTCACTCCTTAATATAAATGAAAAAATAGTCAGATTGTTTACCCAGGGAGCAAACCACTATTTTTAAGGCGAGTGTTTCTTTGAATTCATAGAGGAGCGAAAGATTCTAGAGTAGAATCCCGAGCGTAGCGATTTAATTTACATGTAAGCCTTTTAATGTACCTATTTTGTTTTCTGGTGTGTAAAATAATTGTTCTAATCTAATCTTAAAATAGTGTTGCTTGCTCTCGAGGTGGACACTCTACTTTTTATAACGCGTTATGAAAAAAATAGTAGGTATATCATCATCATCAACCCATTATGTCCCCACCGAGGGGCACGGGTCTCTTCCCTGAGGAAGGTATAGGCCATACTCCACCACGGGGGCCAAGTCCGGATTGGTGGAGGCTTGTAGACTAGTGGCTCGTCTACTGTCAGAAGTTGTCAAGCCGCCCTAAGGCCTCTGACTTGGCTTAACGGCTTAAGTAGGTATATAAGTGCAACTTATTAATAAGAATAGAACATAACGTTTGTACCTATCACATTAGAAGTGAGTTAATAGAATACTGTCATTATTACTACTTGAACTATTTTTATAAAAACTTAGTAAAATCCGAATTTGAGTATGTAAACAAACAAACGAACAAAGGCGGAGGAATCCATTCCCCGCGTCTTTTATTCTTTCACACACTTTTTTTTTTTAATTTGGCTCGCGCGCGGCAGCCAGTTACTTGTTCATAAAATGTTCGTGATTGATTTTTTTGGTGATTGGAACTTTTACTAAAAATATCCAAACTCTAAATTCAAATCAATTTTCATCCCTAGGGAGCAAAGAACTATTTTGGTTCCTGTTTACGAGGACTAAACTAGCGCTTTTTGAATAGATGTGTTAAAAAAGCTTTAAAGTAAAACAGCGGGGGGAGCATGAGATTTTTATCGTATCTAGATAGATAGGTTAAAATTTTAAAACATTACGATATTATATCCCACCCGCGAGCATGACTTCTCTTCGACATACATATCTTCCTTAGATAGGAGTTAAGATTTTATCTACTTATTGGTATGACAACACTGAATCGGCAAATAGGGATGTGACGAAAATCACTATTTCATTCGTTCAATTTGCGTTTTTTGACAGATTGAAATCTGATCTGTGTGTGATCTTTCCTTTACTTAGTCTGTGCTAGGTATCAAATAAAATGTAAATAAACAAACAAATAACGGACAATAGATGCTTAGATGCCGAAAATGAAGTAAGTACAAACTTTATAGGCATTGCAGTTAATTTATACAATACTACAATAGTTGGAGATCCTTCCTACAAGCTCATACGGACATCACATCATATACAAGTCACTCATCGGCAAGAACTATAATATTTTTCTGTTTTAGAGGGCGCAGTAAACAAAATCAACTGGGGTTCGTTCGAGTATATGACGCTCCACAGTAATTTAGCCAACAATGAGTTTTCTGGCCCCATGGGAAGCGAAAGGTTGTTGAAAGAGTGGGGCGCATTGAGCCTTGTCGAAGGAGCATGGTCCCGACACGACTGGAGCAGTGGCGGAATGTAAGTGTTGATAGTACTTATTATCTAGTGATATATTAAATTAAGTTCAATACTTGACTCACCATCACCAACCGAGTACAATAGGTAAATAATATGCTTGTCAAACTAATGCAAATGTGTACTTAGGCAATGCTCAGTGAATACCTACAGTATTTGGATAGATAGACCATAGATATATCCAGTATAGCGTCAATTTTTGCTCTTAGGGGCATCTAAAATCATTTTCGTAACATGTCTTACCTTTTTTCTTTTCGTCTTAAGCTATTACATCATATTGGAATGTTTTGGACTCCTTTTTAATTATGCTCTTTATTTGTTACAGGATATTTTGAACGCGCTGACTACAATAATATTTGGTCTATGCTACAATCAATCAAATCTTACAAATAAATCAAATATTAAAACGAAGGAATATGTATGTACGAATTGTATTTTTTCAAAATAGTAACTCAAAATTGGATGCTTAATTACCCAAGTTCCACTATAGTTTTTTTATATTACATGCACAGGGGCATTCATTCAAGGGTTAAATATAATTAGGGAATGTTCCATTGAGCTGGCCATTCCTCCTCTACTGGGTTTCAGGCTCCACAATGGCAATGTGTGTACCGAGCCTCGGGAGTCTACTCGGCCTCTCCTCTGATGGGCGTCATCAGCCAAGGCAGGCTCAAAGGCATATCCAGAGTCTCCTAGGAAATGCATTACATTTTTTTTACCTCTTATTTTTTTGTTACAGATTACATCAAAGGTGAAGAACATATTAATTTGTTTGGTAACAATTTCCCGTTTTCAGAAGAAAACATATCATGCTTCTTTTCTCCATTGGGTACCCAGTTATGTAGTAAACCACCTATTTCATTGTTTAAAGTTACAAAATAAATATTAGATTTACTTATAACCAAAAGCATTTTATTATTAACGGACTTCAAAAATGGAGGAGTCTGTGTCAAGCTTTTTCCAGAAAACTTCCTAGAAACCATACATTTGTAGTAAATACACCATACATACTTAGGTACTTAGTAGAAGTTAGGTATGATTTGTGGGGTGAGTAAATGGCTTGGGATGCAAGTTCATTAGAAAGAAATAATTTTTGCCCTTTTTAGTGTGTCGGTTTAAATCTTTGTTTTAGAAGTTTCTTATTTTAAAATTTTTTGTTGACTGGTAGGTACATTTTACCTAGTATTATTTTAATTGAGATAGGCACTGGACGACGGTCTGAGCAGGACGGCAGAGGGTGCTTGGTTGCGTGGAGTAGGGCTGAACGGAGGTCAGTGAGCGGGTCCTTAAATCCCTGGAGACGGCCACTGGACGTCGGTCAGTGAGCAGAAACAGAGGAAGGGCACGAATGGGATGCGTAGGTGGCGCGAAGAGGCACCAGTGGACAAATCATGACAAATGTGATGATTTTATTCGTAGAATGACTGACAGAAACGCTAGATATAAGTTTATATGCCCCTCTCAAAAGTGGGATAAATTTAAATGAAACATCTGTCAAAAGTCGATAATATATCTTTTTATGTTGTCATCATGCTCGCATTTGCGATAGGGTTTATCTTATAGTGACAGATGTTTTTTTATCTCACGGCACTGGTATAAAAACGATGCATTGTGCTCGCGACGATAATTTAACCTACTATAGACGTCAAAACTCGTTAAAACGGCCATTTTTTGTAGATAAACCGCCTCGATAAAATCTCATGCTCCCTCCGCAGGGCTACATTCATTGAATTCAGTTAATGATTAATTTATCAAAACAAGGCTTATCGTTGACCAGTAGTATATTCACTTTTCGTTGCCACTGTAGGTACCTAGTGTGCTTTAATTTTATGAAGTGTGCACATAGCCAATAGTGGTCGATCGGATGTAGCGCGGAAGTCAACTTTACTGTGATGCAGGTTTAGGTATATACCTAAGGTGTTTTTCTCGCTAGTTCTAAGTACATAGGTTTAGGTATATACCTAAGGTGTTTTTCTCGCTAGTTCTAAGTACATAGGTTTAGGTATATACCTAAGGTGTTTTTCTCGCTAGTTCTAAGTACATACCGGTGGGTATTTATTTAACTAGATTTTTTTTCCCGATTGTGTACCTACAAGAATAGTTATTTGTTATACAAGAGTGCAAAGTTGCTTTTTAACTGCGTGCTCAATTTTGATGACCGAGCAAGCGAACTCGTGATTCAAAAATTATAATCCTGAGCGTTAGCGAGGGAATCAAAAGAGCACGAGGTGAAAAATCTTTGCACTCGATTTGAGCACGTAACTTTTCATCCCACTACAGCGAGGAAATTACTTGGACGAATTGGAATTACATTTTGTGAAAATCTACACACGGATCATGCTGAGGGCAATAAAAAAAACTAGAATACCAGGGAAGAAAAGTACAACTTTGATCCCTCATTTGAGGGAATCAAGGGATCTTTTCTGAATAGCAGGTGTGAAAAATGTATTTCCTAGCGTGGCAATAAACTTATTAGGTATTAGGTATTATTAACCAAGTTATTTGCCACTCGTCACATGACTAGGGATATAGTCAAATGAGAACAGTGACTGCAAATCTGTAGGTACCTTCGTATTTTCTATTCGTAAAGTGTGGTCACTGTACGAGCGACCAAGCCGCCAACGTTATGGTTTTTATGGAAGGATACAGCCATCAAAAAAGGTTGTGGTCACCACCACCCAAAAATCGGCCAAGTGCGAATCGGAGTATGAACTCGCCCGTGAGGATCGATATAATGAATTCACACAAGGAGATGTTTACAAAATATAATGATACCCCACCTGTAAAATGTTAATTCGCTCACGAAAATTACAAAAGTAAATGTGTTTATACATCACAATCCCACATTTAGACTCTTTAACTACAGAACCGATTTTGATGATTTTTTTTAACTTTAAGTTTTATTCGGTTCGGTCGTTTTCTATTAGGGTTGTGGGCATGCCCATCGTGCCGACATCGGTAGATCCGGTAGATCCGGTAGATCCGGTAGATCCGGTAGATCCGGGCTTGTATGGAAGTCGGGTAGAAGTAGTCTTTTACTGGTAGCCTTCTTTTTCGTAGCAATTGACTAAAGCCATTGACTGCCAATAGCCGTAATTAACGAATTACCCTACACGAAATAGCAAAAGACTACTTAATTTGAGGTCGCACACTATCTACACTACAATGTTTCTTTGGCTCGTACGAACGTGCTTTGATTCTACTAAGTAGGTAAGTACTAAGATTATGTCGGTTGAATCAGTAAACAAAACAAAACTATGTTGAATAGATAATAATGCAAATTGCAAACTTGATAGTGTTACCGCCATAACTTGAAGGACCTACATGCTTACTCGTACTTATAGAATGGCGTAAAGGACTAGGTTGGTAGGTACCTGATTGCAAAATATCTCCATAGAGAGATCTTACCAAACTTTACGTTTACTTTTAGTCTTTAGACAGGCGCGCCTGGCTGCCATGCCATGCCAGTGCCGACGCTCACGGCGCGTGTTTGTGCACTTGCAGGACGCGATGCTGCAGTGGGTGCGGCGCCGGCTGGAGCTGGACAACGACCTGCGCGTGTGACGTCACCGGCGCCGGCGCTTGCAGCCCCGCAGCTCCTGACTCGACGTATCCACGATCACGGCCGATATAGATTAATGCAAATCCATTACGTGTTGTAACGCCTGCGTCTACGCCCATAGCAGTGCCGATGTGTTTTTGCTAAACATGTTCTACCAGGCGTATTCTTAAACGCACGACTGCGACGTTCGATGAAGTATTTCCTTCTTGTCACCTTAATGATTCATTTTTTTCCGTTAATTGTTTCTCACTAACGACAATTTTTAAGTCTTCGACTTACTCAATGGATGGTGACCTCAATTTAGCAACATTTTATTAATTATCAGTTAATTACATGATTAACATACTTTTTATCTTAAAACAATACTACTTAAAATTCAACGCCTAAGGCTATTAACTTTGGCACCATTGATTACACTTAGATCATTGACAATGTTCTGTATGTTGCATGCAGTCATGTGTTGGCTGCATACAGATTTGTTTAGAGTTCTGGAAGCTGACTAGGAGTAGCAGTGGGAGTAGCAATGACGAAATACTTGTTTTTTACTATAGTAATATAATACGTATACGTATATTTTTGTACAAAATTCTATAATTATATTAACAACATTCAGAAAGAGTATATTCGTATTAAATGTAAGTATCTATGTATAAAAAAACCACTTAAAGCAAAGAACAATAATAAAAATATGGCATGTATACAGGAAAGGTCTGCTATTAGGTACAAGAATACGACGTATTCGGTAGAATGACGCTGTGCTGTCGACAAGTCGGACCGAGTAGAGCCGCCGCCGCCGCCGGCGCCGGCCGACAAGAGCAGACCCTGGCTGTACAAAACAAGCCGCAGTACAACAGGCACCAGTGTACAGTAGCGTATCGAGTGTAGACAGTAAGGCTTTTTGTAAATATCACTTCATTGTTTAGTACGTTCTGTCTGGCCGCGCGCCGCTGGCGTTGTGTTTGTGTTGCGAGTGTGACGTCACGAGCGAGCGCGGCTGCATGTGTGAGTGTTTGCGTTATTTATTGAACTTCTGTAAATAGACTGTGACCCTGTGTTTGGCGATGGTATTACCAATATTACTTGTGTACGTAAAGTTTTAACTCTGCCCTAGCTTAGCTCTGTGGCTGATGTAGGTACCTATCGACATCAGCTGGAATGTTCAGTACAAACGTGTACATAGTGAAACCAGCGACCGCTGTACATATTATTGTTAAACCTACTCTACGCTAGAAATATATCCATTTTTATATTAACAAAAATTGTTTAATTGATTCGAGACCTTTCCTTAACTAAAAAACTTTGCATAACAATGGCACGGCTCTGAGAGCACATTCTAAACAGATACTACTTACAGTACGATTAAAATCAGTTAACGATTTGGCCAACGTCGGTAATTGTCGTGAATCCCTCATCTCTCACATAGAGTTATCAATTTACAGATATGACCTTTAATTATATTACTCGTTGTCTTATTGAATACAATACAAGAACGATATGAGCAACAAAACCTCCTTTGTAGCTCAAAACTAACACAACCTTTATATTGAAATAAGAAAAATAATTGACTATTTTGACAGTATGACTTCTTAGTGTCAATGAAAAATTATGTTTATAAACGCTAATTTCATTCGTGAAAATATTCGATTCTATCAAATTTTATCTAAATTAACTTACAATAGTTATATAATATCATGGCGTCAACAAATTTAAAGCGTGGTAAAAAAATTGTTGCTCAATCTCGTGAAATTGTAAATAATGTATATAACTATTTTAGAAAAGAAGCTAATTTATTTAGAAAAGAAGAAAAAAATTATCATAAAAAAATGTTGGACAGGGTTTGTGAAGCAACCGGAGTTTCGAAAAGTAGCGTTTTAAATTTTTTTTAAGGAAAACGACAAGCTCTCAGGTCAGTCACCTAAAGATCAACAATCCAAAGAAGTGCCCGGCAAAAAATATCGTTTAAAAATGGATGATTTCGATTATTGTGTGATACGACGAATGATATATAATTTTCATGAAAGATTTGAAGAGCTTCCTACGTTGCGATCACTTCTGCATAGTAAATTTCTTAGGTCTACCGGTTAGTAATGTCATCGTGGCAGGTGCTATACGTTGCGTTTATGATACTTCAAATTGAATGCTACCTAAAATAAATCGCTGTAATGTATTTCGTGTCATTTCCGACTCGGGATTTAGGCGATGATATCCGAGAAAAGCCGAATCGTTAACAGATTTTAATCGTATTGTACTTACGAGTAACGCACGGCTTCAGAAGCCACTCTACTTACAACTACAACATAGTAATATGAGAGTAATCAATCTACGTGGCGGCGAGTCGCGGCTCCACGGCCACACTAGCGAAATAAAAGTAGGTAGCTTTGCCAATATTATTATGCTTATATGTACTTCCTGACAGCTTAGTCGGCCTAGTCCACAGGAAATACAAGTCAATACGTGCGGGTTAGCGTGTGGTATTGCTACTACAAATTCGCTAAGCTGTCAGGATGGTATAGGTGCTGGACAAGTCTACTCAATATAAAAAAACCATGCAACAGGCACTGCAGCGTCCGAGTGGTCCCTTCACCCCTCTAGTGCGAGTGAAGACGCCACTGGACGCTGTTATAAATCATCATCTTATTACGTAGATGCAAAAGCCAAAGTTGTATGTATTTACATACTCTGTACCAAATTAATGAACAATCTATAAAAACAATCTAAAACAACAACTAAACTGTTGGGAAAATTAAAATACGGAATGACTCCTTATTATCTAATTAAACTAAGCAAGTCTTAATATTCATGAAATTCCGTATTTAGCTATGTAGTTCAATCGTAGTTCAGATACATTACACGAGTTTCATCTGGTCTAATTATTTCTCAGGTAGCTACTTTAAAAATTCTTGATTATAACTACATTTTCAGTCACAATTCACTGTGTATGCATGTATTAGTTAGAACTCGTTTTTGATAGATACTCTATTTTAAATAAATTTTCGCTGAGGTAAACTTTAACTGCAAACTAATGACTGTTTGTTTATAAATTTTAAAAGTTGAATTAAAAATTAATTTTAATTGTAACTCAATGACATGATTTTGAAATGTATCAAAGTTAATTCAGCTTACAAGTGGGTTGATCCACAGTAAGTAAGTAGCAGGTATTATTTGTAAGAGCGCTGCATAGCAAAAGGCTAGGTGATATTTTGGTGTCATCGCTACATAGGTCATGACACCAAAATATTAGATAGACACTGATAGTATTACTTAATTAGCATTTTTGACTAGAATTAAAGTTTCACCTCTATTGAAATAGTTTTGACCGAGTGTTAAAACTCCATTATGGATATATTTTTACAAACTCTATTGTAAATATATTTTTGCTTAGTATGTTATAATACAAGAGATTCACAGATATCCGTTTAGATGGTTCGTTAAAAGAGAGAAAATCGACCGGTGCAACTGTGTGATCGACAAGTCACCGCGGATACCGTGGTCTTTGAAAACTTTACTCTAGCTCTGGTAATATTGACTTTGGGGCGTTCTTAGACACAACTAGAATATTTTGAGCGACGTATGCATTACGTTCGGACTAGCCGGTGGCACCAGATTTGTGGTTTCGAGTGATGTAACACGATTCGCCTAGCGGCGGAGTTGCGTCAGATCGGACGCGTACTATGACGAGTCGCATATGTCGAAATTTCACTCGGGGCTCTCGACGATGAGTTCGGAGAGCTCGGGGACCTTTTCGGTCGGCTCCGGCCGCTCGGCGGTCGGGTCGGCGGTCGGGTCGGCGGTCGGGTCGGCGGTCAGCGCGGCGGCCGGCGGCGGACGGCGCGCCTCGCCGGCCGGCGGACGCAGCGGCCGCCGCGGCAGCGCCGCCGACAGCTTGTCCCAGAACCAGGGGTCGGCGCGGCGCAGCCACGTGTGCCGCGCCAGGTGGTCGGCCAGCGCCGGCAGCGGCGGCAGCGGCGCGCCGTCCGGGCCGGCGGCCGGCCGCAGCAGGTCGCGCGCGTCCCCCTCCAGCAGCAGCAGCAGCAGCCGCGCGCCGCCCGCGTCCGCCAGCGCCAGCGCCAGCTCGGCGCGCGCCCAGCGCGAGCGCGCGTAGTGCGGCGACAGCACGGCCAGCGTGCGCCGCGAGCGCCGCACGGAGCGCTCGATGTGCGCGGGGATCCAGCCGCCCGGCGCCCAGTCGCGCACGTGCACGCACACGCGCCAGCGCCGCTCCAGCCGCGGCAGCAGCCGGCCCAGCACCCAGGCGGCGTCGCCGTGCGCGTACGACACGAACACGTCCCACTCGCAGCCGTCCGGCTCGGCGGCGGCGCCGTCCCCGGGCGCGCAGCAGCCGCGCGCTCGCAGCCAGCTCTTCAGCAGGTGCCGGTAACGCGCGCCCAGCGCCGCGCCGGCCGCCGCGCCCGCCAGCAGCGCGCCGGCCGCCAGCCCGCCGCCCAGCCACGCCCCGCCCGCGCCCGCGCCCCGCACGCACGCCCCGCGCCGCGCCGCCGGCGCCCCGCCCTCGTGGCACCGCAGCTCCGCGTAGTCCTCCACCTGGTCGCGGCGCTCGTGGAGCGCGGCCAGCTCGGCGGCGTGCGCGCAGTCGCAGCGCAGCGGGTTGCCGGCCAGGCGCAGGCGCAGGCGGCCGGGCGGCGGCCAGGCGCCGGCGCCGGCCGCGCGCAGCCGATTGTGGCGCAGGTCCAGGAGGCGCAGCGCCGCGGGCCAGCCGGCGGCCGAGGCCGGCAGCGCGGCCTCCGTGAGCGCGTTGTGCGCCAACAGCAGCTCGGCGGCCGGCGTGCGCGGCAACCGGGTCAGCGACGCGTTCTCCAGCCGCAGCGACACGGAGCCGGCGCCGCCCCACGCCTCCAGCGTGCTCAGCAGCGACGACAAGTTCTGCGGCGATTGCACAAATTTTACGTTTTTCGCTCCGACTCAACGTCGATACGGACGAACACATTAATTATCGGATCTTCGACGGAACGAAAACTGGCTACTCGATCCAATTCAAATAAAAAGCGTATCGATAGACGTTACGGTGCAGCCGGTGCAGTCTCGCCGCGTGCCGTGGGCCGTGAGCCTACCTGCGCGGCGCCGGTGCAGTCTCGCCGCGTGCCGTGGGCCGTGAGCCTACCTGCGCGGCGCCGGTGCAGTCGACCCGCGTGACGTCGGGCGCGAGGGCGGCCACACGGCAGCGGCAGGCCGCGGCCGGACACGCGGCCGGCTCGGCCTCGCACGTCAGCTGCTCGGGCCGCAGCTCCGCCAGCGGCCGCCCCGCGTTCTCCGGGTCGCTGCCGACATGTGCATAATGAATTTTCGATAGATTTGACAGAGAGGAGTAATTATAAAACGTTCTAGGTTTAGAAGTAAAAACAATGTTTATTACATAACATAAACTCACGCCTGTATCCCAGAGGGGTAGGCAGAGACCACCTGCCACTTGCTACGATCCTGACAGATCACTTTCGCTTCCTCAACATTCATTAGTCGTAGCATGCACGCACGCCGGTTTCGGATACTTTTTATCTTGCCCTTTGCTAATACATCCCCTATTTGGTCGAAGTATGTCCGTCTGGGTCGTCCCTTACCAGCCCTTCCACCCACATTCGCTCGATATATTTCTTTCGTCAATCTTTCTTCCTTCATCCTCTCCACATGTCCAAACCAACGCAACATTCCTTTCTCAATTCTAGTCACTACATCCTCTTTCAGTCCACAACGTTCTCTAATCAAACTCTTGCGTATCCTGTCATTCAAAGTAACACCAGACTTACTTCTCAAGGACCTCATTATATACTGCATTAATCCTACTTTCTTGCTTGCTTCTTTTGCCATACCCAAGTCTCGCTAGCATACATAAGTGTTGGGACCAGCACTCCATTATGGATAGCCGATCTAGCTCTTTTGGAGATGTTTTGGTCACTCACAAAGGAGTGCAATGCACCGTTTACACAATTTCCCGTTTTTACTCTTCTTTCTATATCACCTTCACACTTTCCATTCCTAGTAAAGAGGCTCCATAAATAGACAAATTCTTTCCCTTTCACCTCTAATCCTTATCTTGCACTCAGTCATTTCATCATCTTTTTCGAACACCATTACTTTTGTCTTACTCACGTTAATGATCATTCCTTTCCTTTTAAACGCCTCATCCATTACTGCTACTTGTGTCTGCAGGTCTTCAACCGACGATGCGAACAAAACCTGATTTGACCTGATGAAACAAGCATTTGACCCGTAGCTCACCCATCCTTATCCCAAAGTCATTCTTTTTCAAATCAGTCAGGCAACTGTCCACGAATAAGTTGAACAACCACGGGGAGGCGACACATCCTTGTCTCACACCCCTGCGAATGCTAAACCAGTCAGTATAAGCCCCATTAATTCTAACGCAAGCACTGTAGTCTTCATATAGTGACTTCAGAGCTCGCAGCAAGACGCTGTCTACCCCACACACGGACAGTACCGACCACAGGTCATTTTCTTCACCACTCTATCATAAGACTTCTCCAAGTCGACGAACGCACAGAAAACCCTCTGACTTTTGGCCAGACGTTTCTCCACCATCCGTCTCAAGGAGAAGATTTGGTCCACGCATCCCGTTCCCTTTCTAAAACCCGCTTGAACATCCCATATCTTTTTTTCAGTCACACCTAGTACTCTTTCAATGAAAACCTTTGCATACAGTTTGCCGACAATGCTGAGAAGGCCGATACCGCGGTAGTTTTTGCACACCCGCTGGGACCCTTCGCCTTTATAAAGCGGCACTACGACGGCCACACCCCGGTCCTCAGGTACTATGCCACTCCTCCGGCACTGCTTATTAACATTACGTAAAAAAGAAATTAAGAATAAAAATAATGTCCTACAAAGAGACGGGAAAGAGACCGTACCTGCAGACGGCGTCGGCGAGCGCGGCGCGGCGCGGCGAGGGCGGCAGACGCAGCCAGTGAACATATTACGTACCTGCAGACGGCGTCGGCGAGCGCGGCGCGGCGCGGCGAGGGCGGCAGACGCAGCCAGTGAACATATTACGTACCTGCAGACGGCGTCGGCGAGCGCGGCGCGGCGCGGCGAGGGCGGCAGACGCAGCCAGTGAACATATTACGTACCTGCAGACGGCGTCGGCGAGCGCGGCGCGGCGCGGCGAGGGCGGCAGACGCAGCCAGTGAACATATTACGTACCTGCAGACGGCGTCGGCGAGCGCGGCGCGGCGCGGCGAGGGCGGCAGACGCAGCCAATGCGCGGCGCGGCAGTCGCACTGTAGCGGCGCGCCGCCCAGCTGCAGCGCCACGCTCGCGGGACCTTCCTGCACACCGATCGCCTCTTACGTTCTAGTTCGTAACGGACTCGTTCCGGAGAGGGGGAGTCACCGAGGTGACGAGGTGACGCGGGGGTCGCACTCGGGTCCGTGGGGACGTGCGGGAGCCTTCGCGGAGGGACTATAGAATAGAGGGACGCCGATTTAAATCCTTTACGTTTCGACACTCTCGAGGTAGGTAATCAAAAATTAAAGAGTACGTTCCGTTGACCTAGAACTATGAAATTTTGCAAGTAATATCGTCGTATACTACGAGTGCAGGGAAAAATCTTAAAACCATTTGTAATTAAATTTGTCTTTGAAGTTCGGGAAAAGCTCGGGAAAACTGCGTGACAAATTTGTACGGAACACGGTGGGCGTGCCCTACAGGCACTTGTCCAGTTTTTAGGGTTCCGTGGTCCGGAACCCTTATAGTTTCACCATGTATGTCTGTCTGTCTATCCGTCCGCGGGCTAAAGCAAAGACCGGTGGTACTAAAAAGCTGTAACTTGGTGTCAGTATACATATATTTTATCACGCCGACAAAGTTAAAAAATAAAATGTTAAAAATTTGTTTTTTTACTGTTCCTCCCCTAACATGAAAAGTGGGAATGAATTTTTTAATTTCGAATGATTTTCGTCTACCCCGTCATGTGAAATCGTTGGATTGGTCGCCCCCCCCTCTCCTGGCTAAACGGTTGATTGCAGAAACATGAAAAAATTCATGGTAGTAGCACATATAATGAACTTGATAGGAAAAGTATCACGGCTAAGGAGGCTTTACTAGTTAAAGAGCAATAGGCAACAAACTTATAAAAGTAAAATTTCGTACAAAATCCATTGAAAATGACTTCGATGAAGTTGTAAGTGCTGTAAAGCAGAAAAAACCGTATTTCTACGGAACCCTACATTGCGCGTGGCCCGACATGCACTTGGCCAGTTTTTTTTTGTATACTGAAAGGCAAACCTGGTTTTCTGTTCCAGTAATTTTTACTGTTTCAATGTACGTAACATACCTCTGACCAAATTGATTTCGACAGAATTATATAAAAGTAATTAATATGGCGCTCCGCTACGTAAGTTCATAAGGAACCTAACATAACCTAACTACAGGTTTTCAGGTGATTTTTTATAACATTTTTTTTATTCCCGTTTTTTTGCTCAACATTAATAACGGCAACAGGTAGACGCTTGAAATATTCACAGAATGTATTCAGCCTAAATACGTCCCACTGTAGGGCACAGGCCTTCTCTCAGAGAGGGAGAGAGAGAGAGAGAGTATGGGCTATATCACCACGCGTGCCCACCGCGGATTGGCATTTTCCAGCGCCAAGGTATGTGAACACCTCAGACACTCAGGTTTCCTCGCGACTATAACTTCACATGAAACTATTCCGTGTGGCGCCGGATTAAGAATAGCGTCACTCCATTTCCTTCCGTGGATGTCGTAGAAGGCGACTAAGGACATTACCACGAGACGGGCAGCAGCGTTTTCCTGGGATTTCAACCGCATTCTGCGATTACGTCTTAAAATTATACAGCATATATCATTTATTTTAAGGAAAGATCGTGTCTGTAGCCGTTTCCGTTAAGCGGCAGCCGGTGGCCGGTGGCCAGGAGGGCACGCGAGTGGTGGAGTGAGGGATGCGTAGCGCAGGTGACCTGGTGCGGCTCGGCGAGGGCGTCGGCGTAGTCCTGGGCGGAGTACTCCAGGTGCCGCAGCGGGTTGCCGGCCAGCCGCACCACGCACGACACGCCCGCCGCGCGCGCCCACGTCAGGTCCGGCGCCTGCACACACACACACACGTCAGGTCCGGCGCCTGCACACACACACACACGTCAGGTCCGGCGCCTGCACACACACACACACACGTCAGGTCCGGCGCCTGCACACACACACACACGTCAGGTCCGGCGCCTGCACACACACACACACGTCAGGTCCGGCGCCTGCACACACACACACACGTCAGGTCCGGCGCCTGCACACACACACACACGTCAGGTCCGGCGCCTGCACACACACACACACGTCAGGTCCGGCGCCTGCACACACACACACACGTCAGGTCCGGCGCCTGCACACACACACACACGTCAGGTCCGGCGCCTGCACACACACACACACGTCAGGTCCGGCGCCTGCACACACACACACACGTCAGGTCCGGCGCCTGCACACACACACACACACGTCAGGTCCGGCGCCTGCACACACACACACACGTCAGGTCCGGCGCCTGCACACACACACACACGTCAGGTCCGGCGCCTGCACACACACACACACGTCAGGTCCGGCGCCTGCACACACACACACACGTCAGGTCCGGCGCCTGCACACACACACACACGTCAGGTCCGGCGCCTGCACACACACACACACGTCAGGTCCGGCGCCTGCACACACACACACACGTCAGGTCCGGCGCCTGCACACACACACACACGTCAGGTCCGGCGCCTGCACACACACACACACGTCAGGTCCGGCGCCTGCACACACACACACACGTCAGGTCCGGCGCCTGCACACACACACACACACGTCAGGTCCGGCGCCTGCACACACACACACACGTCAGGTCCGGCGCCTGCACACACACACACACGTCAGGTCCGGCGCCTGCACACACACACACACGTCAGGTCCGGCGCCTGCACACACACACACACGTCAGGTCCGGCGCCTGCACACACACACACACGTCAGGTCCGGCGCCTGCACACACACACACACGTCAGGTCCGGCGCCTGCACACACACACACACGTCAGGTCCGGCGCCTGCACACACACACACACGTCAGGTCCGGCGCCTGCACACACACACACACGTCAGGTCCGGCGCCTGCACACACACACACACGTCAGGTCCGGCGCCTGCACACACACACACACACGTCAGGTCCGGCGCCTGCACACACACACACACGTCAGGTCCGGCGCCTGCACACACACACACACGTCAGGTCCGGCGCCTGCACACACACACACACGTCAGGTCCGGCGCCTGCACACACACACACACGTCAGGTCCGGCGCCTGCACACACACACACACGTCAGGTCCGGCGCCTGCACACACACACACACGTCAGGTCCGGCGCCTGCACACACACACACACGTCAGGTCCGGCGCCTGCACACACACACACACGTCAGGTCCGGCGCCTGCACACACACACACACGTCAGGTCCGGCGCCTGCACACACACACACACGTCAGGTCCGGCGCCTGCACACACACACACACACGTCAGGTCCGGCGCCTGCACACACACACACACACACACGTCAGGTCCGGCGCCTGCACACACACACACACACACGTCAGGTCCGGCGCCTGCACACACACACACACGTCAGGTCCGGCGCCTGCACACACACACACACGTCAGGTCCGGCGCCTGCACACACACACACACACGTCAGGTCCGGCGCCTGCACACACACACACACACGTCAGGTCCGGCGCCTGCACACACACACACACGTCAGGTCCGGCGCCTGCACACACACACACACGTCAGGTCCGGCGCCTGCACACACACACACACACACGTCAGGTCCGGCGCCTGCACACACACACACACGTCAGGTCCGGCGCCTGCACACACACACACACGTCAGGTCCGGCGCCTGCACACACACACAAACACGTCAGGTCCGGCGCCTGCACACACACACACACGTCAGGTCCGGCGCCTGCACACACACACACACGTCAGGTCCGGCGCCTGCACACACACACACACGTCAGGTCCGGCGCCTACACACACACACACACGTCAGGTCCGGCGCCTGCACACACACACACACACGTCAGGTCCGGCGCCTGCACACACACACACACGTCAGGTCCGGCGCCTGCACACACACACACACACGTCAGGTCCGGCGCCTGCACGCACACACACACACGTCAGGTCCGGCGCCTGCACACACACACACACACGTCAGGTCCGGCGCCTGCACACACACACACACGTCAGGTCCGGCGCCTGCACACACACACACACGTCAGGTCCGGCGCCTGCACACACACACACACACGTCAGGTCCGGCGCCTGCACACACACACACACGTCAGGTCCGGCGCCTGCACACACACACACACGTCAGGTCCGGCGCCTGCACACACACACACACGTCAGGTCCGGCGCCTACACACACACACACACGTCAGGTCCGGCGCCTGCACACACACACACACACGTCAGGTCCGGCGCCTGCACACACACACACACGTCAGGTCCGGCGCCTGCACACACACACACACACGTCAGGTCCGGCGCCTGCACGCACACACACACACGTCAGGTCCGGCGCCTGCACACACACACACACACGTCAGGTCCGGCGCCTGCACACACACACACACGTCAGGTCCGGCGCCTGCACACACACACACACGTCAGGTCCGGCGCCTGCACACACACACACACACGTCAGGTCCGGCGCCTGCACACACACACACACGTCAGGTCCGGCGCCTGCACACACACACACACGTCAGGTCCGGCGCCTGCACACACACACACACGTCAGGTCCGGCGCCTACACACACACACACACGTCAGGTCCGGCGCCTGCACACACACACACACACACACGTCAGGTCCGGCGCCTGCACACACACACACACGTCAGGTCCGGCGCCTGCACACACACACACACGTCAGGTCCGGCGCCTGCACACACACACACACGTCAGGTCCGGCGCCTGCACACACACACACACGTCAGGTCCGGCGCCTGCACACACACACACACACGTCAGGTCCGGCGCCTGCACACACACACACAGTCTCGCCGAAGACTGTCATTGTTTGTTCCTTGGGCTCGCACAAACTTTAGACAAAATTCTTACTTTATCAGAGCTATACGATCTTTCAACGACCTTTGTATTGAAAATGAAGACATTGATTTGTTCGCTAGTAGTATTTCCGTTATCCGTAAAGTATTAACCTCTAAGTTTTGTGACTCGGTTGAGGCCTCATTACCGATATAACCCACTATAATGGTGTGCCATCTTCCTTCTTCTATTATTGGATATAGTTACCGTGTCTGTTGTTTCGTGTATCGTTTTTCTTTCACCTGTGCTAATTGCTCAAAATATTGCTAGCTGTGAAAACTTTTGTTGGCTTCCTGTATCTATGTGTGTAATTTATTGTGTTAGTGATAAGCTGTTAGTTTTCCTAATAAAATAAAATAAAATATAAAAAATAAATAAAATACACGTCAGCTCCGGCGCCTGCACACACACACACACACACACACACACATACACACACACATACACACACACACACACACACATACACACACACACACACACACACACACACACGTCAGGTCCGGCGCCTGCACACGGAGTCGCACGAAGGTACTCACCAAAAGCTCCGTCATGTTGTTGTAACTGAGGTCGAGCAGCTCGAGATGCGTGAGCGAGAGCCGCCAGTCCACGCACAGTCGGGTGGCGCCCGAACGTGACAGCACCACGCGGCGCAGCTCCGCCAGCCGCGCCAGCGGGGACTGCGCCGCGCCCGCGCCGCCGCACGTGTCGCCCAGCGCCGTGCGCGCCGCTTCCAGCGCGCGCAGCCTCGGCGGCAGCGCGCCCAGCGCCGTCAGCGGGTTGCCCGACACCACCAGCGTGCGCAGCCCCGCCGCGTCCCGCAGCAGCGCCGGCGGCAGCACGCGCAGCCCGCACTCGCGCAGCGTCAGCGCCTCCAGTCGCGGCGACCCCGCCAGCAGGTCGCCCGGCAGCGCGCCCAGCGGCAGCCGCTCCAGCGACACCGCGCGCAGCGCCGGCAGTCCGCCCAGCCAGCGCGGCGGCAGCGAGCGCGCCCTCCCGCCGTCGATCTGCAGCGACTCCAGTTCCGCGCAGCCCGCCCACAGGCCCGGCTCGGCCGCCGCCAGCCCGTCGAGCGTCGCGCGGCGCAGCCGCGGTGGGCACGCGCCGGCCCACTCGGCGCGCAGCTCCGGGGCGCCCGCGGGCCGCACTCGCGCGACCAGCGAGCGCAGGCGCGCGGCGCGGGCGGCCCAGGCGGCGCCCAGCGTCACGTCGACGGGCGTCAGCAGCCACAGCGACTCGAGCCCGTCGGGCAACGCGTCCGGCGGCAGCGCCACGCCCTCGGCGCGCAGCACGCGCAGGTCGGGCAGCGCGGCCAACGCGGCGGCGGGTAGCGCGGCGCCGCCGGGCGCGGCCGAGTGCAGCTGCAGGTCGCGCAGGCGCGGCAGGCCGGCCAGCGCGGCGGGCGGTACGGCGCCGGCCGGTAGCTCGCGCAGCCGTAGCGCGGCGGGCGGCCGCACGCCCATAGCGGCGAGCGCGGCGGCGGCGCCGGAGGCCGGCAGCGCGCAGCGGTGCAGCGCAACGACGGCGGGCCGCAGCGGCGGCCGGAAGGCGGGCGCGTGCGGGGCGCCGAGCGGCACGCCCGACGCGCACAGCACGCCCAAGTGTACGCCGCCCCCGCCCCTGCCCGCACCCCCGCCCTCGTCCTCGCCCTTGGTCCCACCCTCGACTTCCGCCAGCGTCACCACCAGCGATGTGTTTCCGCCTGCCGTGCATACATGTACAGTATTATTGGTATTATGCTTCGCTGCTCAAATCTCGCGATTAATATTTGCTTGTAATACTGTCTCTACTCCACGGCCATCACGAATAGTTTAATAATCATCATCAGCCATTTGACGCCCACTGCAGGACTTAGGCCTCCTTCGTGGTTTTCATAACCATGAGGGGTTTTGCCAAAATCGCCACGCTTGGCAGGCGGGTTGGCGATCGCAGTATGAGGTTGGAATCTCAGGAAGACGCTGCTGCCCGTCTCCTGGTAATTCATTCCGTGTGGCGCCGGATTAAGAATAGCGTCACTCCATTTCCTTCCGTGGATGTCGTAGAAGGCGCCTAAGTTTAATAATAATAATACTTAATAATAATAAAAACTTAGGCCTAACACTTAGACTCTCAAAGCCCTTCAAACGTTCAAAAACCCTTAAAACATTATTTTACTCATTTGTACGCAGCCACATGGAGTTTGCCAGCGTTGTATGGAACCCGCAATATGCAATTCACATCTCACGCTTGGATTAGATAAGATTCAAAATAAATTCTTAAAGTCGCTAGACTACAGAACTGGACATAATTTTGCAAATTATAGCACTGCTGAACGACACAAGGTAGTACCTTTATCAAGTAGAAGATATTTGGACTCCACATTTCTGTATAAAATTGTTAACAATCATGTTGACTCATCTTCTCTCCTAGAAAAAATCAACTTACAAGTCCGTCCTTCCTCGCGTTTAAGAAACACATTTCATATTAGTTTCTGTACCACCAATTATGCAAAGAATACTTTTGTCCGACGCTCTACGGAAACTTACAACTCGATCTTAGGAGACATCGACATTTTTAGTCTATTTCTTTCGCAATTCAAAAAGCAGGTGGCGGAAAAATTGTTTGGAATCTATCTATTTGTAATATTGGTACTTAAACATTATAATTGTTATGCATTGCTGCCAGAATAGGTATGGAGTGGGTGGATTGGGATGTGTTTAATTCTGAAATCCATTTATCCATTGTTCTTCTCCTGCCGCTCCATGGTTGTCTGGTATCATTAAAATGTGGTATAAAAATTAATTTGTTACGTTAATCTAAAAATGTGTATTTGTGTTTTACTGGCGTAACTGTCCGTCGCAAGAAGTTAAAAATTTGTAATGATCTTTGTTCTAACTAACGAAACTCCAGGTCTGTTTAAATGTCTTATTTTCTTGTTTGATTTTTGTATGTGACTGTTTGTTTCTTATAAATAAAATAAAAAAATAAAATACTTTATTCATTTATCTGCTTCTTACTAAGTAATTTACAGAGTAAAAGGATGTTCTTTAATTTTAAAAATTTGTGGCCTACTCAGTTCGACCCGTAACGTTTAAAGAATTCAAATTATGGCTGAGACCCTGAAACATTTGAGTTCTATGCTCAATAACCCAAACAGAGCTTCTAACAGAGTGGGTCTTAAAATGAACATGGACAACGCTAAGATAATATCGAACTCCCGTGTAGCACTCGTGGCCCGTTGCCCACGACAATGTGTGTTGCCAGTGACGACTTATAACTTGTGAGACCTGGTCGCTGACTAGGGCCTCATAATGCTCAAGGTCGCCCAACGAGCAATGGAGAGAGCTATGTTAGGAGTTTCACTGCGTGATCGAAACAGGAATGAGGAGATCGGCAGAAGAACCCGAGTTACTGATATAGCTCGAAGAATTGCTTAGTTGAAGTGGCAGTGGGCGGGGCACATAGCTTGGAGAACTCATGGCCGTTGGGGCGAAAAAGTTCTAACCTGGCGACCGCGGACAGGACGATGCTTAGAAAACCACGAGAGAGGCCTATGTCCTGCAGTGGGCGTCGAATGGCTGATGATGATGATGTTTACGAAAATATGAAGTTAATGCCTACGCTTTAAGTAATTGTTCACACACCCACCCACCTACACCAATAACATTGGGGAACTCGACTCTCGAAGTTGTAGACAAATACGTCAACTTAGGACAAACAGTCCAACTAGGCCGGTCCAAGAGGTCGTGAAAGAGGTCAATCGTCGAATCCATCTCGGCTGGGCAGCATTCGGGAAACTTAGAAAAGTCTTTTCGTCCAATATACCTCAATCGCTCAAGACAAAATTATACAACCAGTGTGTGTTACCAGTGATGACTTAGGGCACTGAAACGTGGTCTCTCACTATGGGCCTCATAAGAAGGCTCAAGGTCACGCAACGAGCTATGGAAAGGGCTATGCTCGGAATTTCTCTACGAGATCGAAACAGAAATGATAAGATCCGTAGACGAACGAAAGTCGTCGACATAGCCCAGCGGTCTTTTTGGAAATCCATGGAGGAGGCCTATGTCCAGCAGTGGACTTCTTATGGCTGAATGATGATGATGAACTTCACACACAAAACACATGATAATTACATCTTCACAAGAGAA
Organism: Yponomeuta malinellus; assembly: GCA_947308005.1. NCBI lineage: Eukaryota > Metazoa > Arthropoda > Insecta > Lepidoptera > Yponomeutidae > Yponomeuta > Yponomeuta malinellus. The sequence continues at coordinate 97,662 of OX371003.1, read as the reverse complement.
ATCTTTTATTTTTGTGCGCGCAAGATTGTTAGACTATTAAAAAACCGGCCATGTGCGTGTCGGGCCACGCACAGTCTAGGGTTCCGTAGAAAGAGGGCGTTTTATCTACTTTACAGAACTAACAACTTTATTAATTTTGTAAAGCCTAGTTAGTCGTGATAGTTTTCTGCATTTTTTGTTTGTTGTTGCTTTGTTTTTAGCTGTGGCCAGTCAGTTCTTTTGGGATTATGGATCCGATCGAACTTTACCGGTTATCTTTAATGTTGTTTTGTCTCATTTGATTAAGACGATTTTTCGTAAGCCAATCGCCAACTATTTTTTATTTTGGCGCATCGCGAAGGGAACGGCTCGTCGCTGTAATTTCATTTATGACGCGTTGGCAGGTTATTATTTCTTTGTTAAGAAATATCCTAGATCCTGATCGATGACTTTGGTATATGTCGGTTGTTTACAGTTTTGATCGTTGCAAGGCGGTCCTTGGCCTTGTCTAGTTTTCGTGTCATCAGTCGTGAAGATAAAATAATTTATTTCGCTAGATGGTTGTCCGACCTCATTTCTCTTCATTACTTACTGCATGTATGTTTACCGTAGTGCTGGCATTTCAAAGTTTTGATCTCCGTTTGGTTGTCTATCCAGTCGTAGAAACCGTTTTTTTTTCGCGTTTCTTGCGTCGCAGTGATAGCAATTTATCGCGTCGCATTTTTTGTTTTGTTGATATGAGCCGTTGTTTGGTTTCACGCACGGTAACTACATTTCGAACGTAAATAAATGATAGATATTCACACGTCATAAGGTATTCACTAACGTGGCCAAAGGCAGAGCCCTTTTTCGCAGGGAAGGGGGTAAAAAATTTGAAAAAATGGGTCACGTAGTAGGGGTACTTTTCCATAAGTTAGTTTGTTAGTTCAACCTTAATAAGTTACGGAAGAAGGGGTTTCCCTGTTGCAGGTACTAAAAGGGAATCTTAAAATTTTAAAATGTGGTCAAATGCTATCGCCGCGCCGCTACATAAGTGGTTCGGCTTTTCAATTCAATTCAATTCAAATATTTTTATTCATTGTAAAAACAGAATGTTTACTTAATGAACGTCAAAGTTGTTAGTTTCACAATTAATGGATTATGTGGAGAAGAAACTAACAAAGAAACTCCACATTTATTCTTTTCAAAACACGTTTTAACTTAATTAACAGAGTTTTCAACCCAAAATATTAGTCATGAATGTGTTGAACACTAGTCACAATCGTCCTTTAAATAATATTAATCTACTGTTTAATGCCAAACATCTTTGTCTTCTAAATAATCCTTGATGTTATAGTAAGCCTTTTTGCACAGAATGTGCTTAACACATTTTTTAAATCGCGTTGGAAGTAACTCTAATATATCTTGAGGAATTTTGTTGTAGAACCTTATACAGTGCCCCATAAAGGATGTGTTAACTTTTGCAAGTCTAAATAGTGGAAAGTTTATTTCTAGTATTAACATTATGGTGGCCACCAACATTTTCGAAGTCTTTGATATTTTTTCTAACGTACATAATATTTTCATAAATGTATTGACATGCAACTGTTAAGATGTTGGTTTCTTTGAAGAAATCTCTTAGCGAATCCCTACTACCTAACTTGTAAATAAATCGGATGGCTCTCTTCTGCAAGATGAAGATAGTCTCAATGTCTGCTGCCCGGCCCCATAGTAGTATACCGTAGGACATAATACTATGGAAGTAACTAAAATAAACAAGCCTAGCATTTTTAGATTTTCCTTCGCTGTGGTCAATGTTTTTGGGAATGCAAACATACAGAATATTTAAGTAAAACAATCTTATTACTAAATGATGTTAAAATGCTGCCACATATTAGACATTCCGTCTTTTGGTAAGAGCCGCTTTGTATATTTTATTATCTCCTCTTTTTATATAATAATAGGGGTTAAAGTATGAAATTGCCGTTTTATTGCAATAGGTTCTTTGAATTGACATAGAATCTTCATGGTTTGAGGTTTTCGAATGAAACTTTTTTCAAATGGTTTCTATGATGTTCTTTTTTTAAAAAATGTGAAACATTTGAATATCGACTTTCAATTGTTTTTGTTATTCAATTTAGACAAGAAAGATGGATACTGCGAAAATTCGAGTGATTATGAGGCACCCATTTTTCGTATTTTTTTATTTTATTGATTTGACGCAAGTGAGTCAATATTGTGGGTAAGGTAACGTTAAACCATGCCGCTATATATATATATATATATATAAGCAACCTATATAAGTCCCACAGTAGGGCAGAGGCCTTCTCTCAAGAGAGAGAGACTCCTCTTTTTATTCTTTACAAAAATTGTGATCGAGTACCTAACATGTCTCTTCCACTGTCTTTCTAATTTATAATGTCGAAAAAAAATTAAAAACTAAACGCCTTGGAGAGTCACTTGCATCCAATTCACTCTCATTCAATGTCAACGAATCAACTGTATGATTGATAAAAAAAATCCGAAGCTAAAATTAATAAGGTCGTCTGTTGCTTCAACTTCACTGATATTTTATATTTTTGTTTTTTATTTTGCCACGTATGAACTTATCACCTATAATCTCATATAAACTACCAATCCATATTCACAGTTTCTTTAATCGTAGCATATTTACTGGACTAGTACCCCGCCGATAAAGAACTTTTACTGTACATCAATACTGTGAATATTTTAAGGCGCCCCTGCCCCCCATGGGTTTTCGCATTTATCAGTATTTTCTATTTTAAAGGCAGTCTCACCACACAGGCTTTATGTCAGTATTGTACAGCTTATGTCAGTATTGTACAGCCACTTTCACGTCCGGCAAGAGTTATTAATGCTCTTTCATGATGACTAGAGAGGGGTTTTTTATCTGCTTTACAGAACTAACTTCATCAAAGTCATTTTCAATGAATTTTGTATGGAATTTTACTTTTATAAGTTGGTTGCCTTTTACTCGTTAACTAGTAAAGCCTGCTTAGCCGTGATACTTTTCCTTTTAATAATTTTTTTTAAGATGAAATAAAAAGATAAATTCATAATATTATGTGCTACTACCCTGAATTTTTTCATTTAGCCAGGGGAGGGAGGGGGACACCTACTCGGACAAAAAATTGCGCTTTAAAGCTTAATATTTCGCAAACGGAACCCTAAATCAAAAAATGTTCTTGCCACAATATTTTTCAATGAACAATCCAACGATGCCCCACATGATGAGGTAGACGAGAAAAAAAATCATCCCCACTTTTCATGTTAGGGGAGATACTTACAGTAAAAAAAAATTCCAAAACTTTATTCTTTAACTTTTTCGGTGTGATAAATATGCATACATATACCAAATTACAGCTACTGTCACAATTACTGTCAAAAAACGTCAAGTGGGCGACAGTGCGCTCGAAAGTTTATTGAAATTCTTGTGCTAAATATCCTCCGATTAAACAAAACATATTGCGAAGTCATTGTATAGTGGTGAAGTGAAAGTCCCAGTGTTATCTCAGTGAAACTCTTGTTATTTTGCGAGATATAGTGCAAAACATTTTATCGCCAACAAAGCACTTTGCAAAACCCTCAATTTTCGAAAATAGTAAACCGTCACCACAGATTAAGTCACTAAGCTCCCGCGTTACAAAATCATATTTAGTTCTGTTATACAAAATTATATCTGCGGTAACTTAAGTAGTGTTGCAACAACAAACAAAAAACTACAAAATGGTAGATTCCACCCCTACCTCTTCGCAAATACCGGGCCTCCATCAAGATAACAGCAATGCCAAAATCCAAAATACAAAATCTGACCACAGAGAAAGTCCACAAAGCAAGGAAATTCAACCAAAACTGATCGAACAAGTCTTTCACAGAAGGTTATTTAATACAAAACCTCGTCTAACTACGAAGTAAACAAATGGAACAATTAGTGTCAGCTTCAAATTCTTGGCAACATGACCAAGTCCCTACACCAAAACTTAAAAGGTCCAGTTACCTTTTAAGTTTTGGTGTAGGGTAACTTAGAGTCCAGTCCTGTCAAATCAAGCACCAATGAGCAAGCAGGTACCAAGCTCACGTACACAGTTTCAGTATCAAACAGCTTCTAGCATCTAATCAATGATGATAAAAACCACCTACCCAGACAAAAGCCAAGTGGCAGATTACCCCGAAACCTGAACCAATCTTCGTCGGAGGAGTACAAAACCTATCAAAACTTAAAGAAAGCATAGTCCCAGATTTGAACAAGTACAAACTGCCCACTCTACGATCAGGCCACATTGTAAAAGTTATCCCATCTGATGTCGATACATATAAACTTATTAGAGAAACTAAAGCACGAGCGTGCCTTAAGAGTCGTTATTCGTGGACTCCACGCATCAGAAGATGTAGATATGATAAAGGAGGAACTGGAGTTGCTCGGGCATATGGTGAGAAGTGTCACATGTGCTCTCCATAGGCAAACCAAAGCTCCCATGCCGCTATACTATGTCAACCTTGAGCCTAATATAAACAACAAAAACATTTATAATGTTAAACATTTAAACAACACCATTGTATCCATTGAAGCTCCATACAAAAAGAAGGAGGCAAAAGGTGTCAACGTTTTAGCCACTCCAAAAACCTCTGTCATTGTAATCAAAAATGTGTAGTGTGGTAACAACTACCCAACACAGGAATGCACGAAACCACCTGACATTCCTGCAACTTGTGTTAACTGACAAAGTACGCACCCACCTAACTATATTGGCTGCAGCAAATATAAAGAATACAGTGACCACATCTTTAACAAAACCAAACCAAAAACCAAACCCAGACAAACAATTGAGCCCACCTTCAATCGACCATCACTCAACAACCACCATATGCAGCCACAGAGTAGTGCACAGCCTTGGCCTACCTTGCCAACCACACCAATAACCCAGGTGGAACAGCAGGGACGGAAACACTCACTAACTTGATTTCTGATTTCTACCATACAACACAGAATTATTAGTTGGAGGTTTCGTATAATATGGGACAATGTGAACAATATTCAACATTGTGTGACATACACAACATATTGTGTGTGTGTGTGTGTGTGTGTCTGTGTGCACCCACCGCGCAGTTTAAAGACCAGCTCGTTGGTGGGTTGCCCGTCGCGCACGCAGCTGCCGTCGGCAGCCGCCGCCGCGCCGCACTGCAGCTGCGGCGCCTCCTCGACCCCGCCACCGCCCGCCAGCTGCCCCCACGCCACCTGCTCTAGCAGCAGTAACACGAGCACCAGTCCCATCACGCTGCTATCGCCGAGTTGCGACACTGCACGACACCACACTCTTGGCAAACTCTTAGCGGGCAAACAACTCGCGGCGAAGCACTCATTCGCACACCAAACAAAAACAACACTTACATGAATAAAAGTTTACTTTTACAAGACTTATCAAGGAAATAATGTCTTTGAAATAAAACTCTGAAAGGATGCCACAACAACAAAATGGGAGTGGTGGGAGTCGCTCTTAACACAACTTGCTAACACTTTCCCAAACGTCAGTTAACGTCAGACGCAAATAAATGTCACAAAAGCGCGTTCCGATTTTTTCTCTAATAAAGTTGTATTGTAGCACGCACGATGTTTGAGAAGTACCGGAAAAAGCCGTTTATATTGTGAATTCAATAAGTTGTCACAGTAAGTAATTCCTCTCATAAACGGGCTTTCAAACTCCGTCATAAAACTGTTTAGTAGTCGACATTTTATACAGACCGTCACTATTAATAATACGAGCCTATACCGGACTACACAATTCGGAACATCACCTCAAGGAAAAACCCTGGTAAAACCGAAAAGCGTATTCTCAGTATATGTACCGTAACAAAGACGTATTTATAGTATCTGGCATCAAATCCGATAGTTATGATTTTTGCAAATCTGTTATGATGTCGGCCCAATGAATAATCCAAATTTGTGACCTCGAGCGCCGAACGCAACTTTGTGAAAAATCGAAAACACCGCGAAAATTTCGACTTTTTAGGGTTCCGTACCCGAAGGGTGCCAAACGGGACCCTATTACTAAGACTTCACTGTCCGTCTGTCTTTCTGTCAGTCTGGCTGTCTATATCATGAACCGTGATAGCTAGGCAGTTGAAATTTTCACAGATGATATAACAAATACTCAAAACAGAATAAAATAAATAGGTAGTTAAAGAGGGGCTCCCATACAACAAACATATTTTTTTTGCCATTTTTGCTCAATATTAATAACGGCAACAGGTAGACGCTTGAAAGATTTATAGAATAAATCATCATCATCATCATTCAGCCACAAGAAGTCCACTGCTGGACATAGGCCTCCTCCATGGATTTCCAGAAAGACCGGTTGGAAGTGGCCTGCATCCAGCGCCTTCCTGCCACTTGTATGAGGTCATCTGTCCATCTTTTGGCTGGTCGTCCTATGCTACGCATCGGCCATCAGTTCTGCGTGCTATTTGCCCCGCCCACGGCCACTTCAACTTACTAATCCGCTGGGCTATGTCGACGACTTTCGTTCGTCTACGGATCTTATCATTTCTGATTCGATCTCGCAGAGAAATTCCGAGCATGGCCCTTTCCATAGCACGTTGCGTGACCTTGAGCCTTCTTATGAGGCCCATAGTGAGAGACCACGTTTCAGTGCCATAAGTCATCACTGGCAACACACACTGGTTGTATAATTTTTGTCTTGAGCGATTGTTTTTTGTTTATTAGGCATGTAAAACAGGTAACAATCTTAAAATAACAATATTGGAGCATACTAGTTTTAAGCTAGATTGACACCCAAAGTATAGGTACACGCACATTAAAATACATAGAAAAACGATTCAGGTATATTAGACGAAAAGGCTTTTCTAAGTTTCTCGAATGCTGCCCAGCCGAGTTGGATTCGACGATTGACCTCTTTCACGAAGTTGGACCAGCCTAGTTGGACTGTTGTCCTAAGTAGACGTATTTGTCTACAACTTCGAGAGTCGAGTTTCCCAATGTTATTGGGGTGGGCACAACACGGGCGTTCGAATAAATAATTAAATAGAATAATTAATTAAATTAAAATAAAATAAATATTAAGGGGTCTCCCATGCAACCAACGTGATTTTTTGCCGATATTTCTCGATCTTTTTGTTTAATGTGGTATAGATAATGGTAAGGAACCCTTCGTGCGTGAGTCCGACTCACACTTGGCGATCATAACCGTTAAGGACTGGTTTTTAGGGTTCCGTAGTCAATAAGGAACCTTTATAGTTTCGTCATTGTCCGTCCGTCTGTATGTCCATCTGTCTGTCCGCGGCTTGGCACAGAGACGATAAATACCAGAGAGCTGATATTTGGCATAGATATACATATTTATTACACCGTCAAATCGGTAGAATAAACATAGGAAAAAAAAATTTTTTAGGGTATCTCCCCTAAACCTAAATTAGGGATGCAATTTTTAGGGGTCCGTAGTATCAGAAATCAATAATTTATTTCAACGTAAAGAATTTACATGCTGTTTGCTGAATGTCAATGTACTATGTTACTATGTTTGCTGAATGTCAATGTACTATGTTACTATGCTAGTTACTAGGTCCGAAGTCAACTAGGAACCCTCATAGTTTCCCCATGTTCGTCCGTCTGTCTGTCCCCGGCTTAGCACAGAGACGATAAGTACTAGAGAGCTGAAATTTGGGTGAAATTTGAGTCGGTGTAATAAATAACATGGTATATTTATTGCACCGACAAAACCACAAGACCAAACCGTAGAATAAAATAAAAAAAATGTTTTAGGGTACCCTCCCCCACACTAATTTTGTTTTCTAGTCTACACCATAGTGTGGTATCGTTGGATTGTTGGTTTTAAAATAGTAATATTCATATTTGATATTTATTTAAAGGGTTGATATTGATATTTGATATTTAATTAATTGCAATCATGTGGTTTTATACATTAGTTGTTGATTAAAATACAGTTCAGCACATGAGCCCTGTTAGGGCACCGCAAACATAAACTTAAAATTATATACAAATTCACAACAAAACACAGCAAACTATATACAATTTATTAATATTATTTACAATTTAGAAGTAAACTATATTATACTTATTGCAATCAATAGCGAGATTGAAGCATTTTTAAGGTGTACATGAACGGTCTATAACTTATCTTCGAGGAATTCTTTAATTGAATGGTAGCATTTGCTTATAAGTAAGTTTTTTAATTTAGCTGAACATATATGGTCCTTATTTGTGTCTTTTAGAATCTTAAGGAGTTTGTAATACATTTGTATTGATCTGTAATGTCGACATTTTATTATATTTCTAGTTATGGCTCTGATAAGACCAGCAGATGATTGCGACGTGTTGTCTTATTGAATTCAAACAGCCGAATCCGTTCCGTGGTTTTAGCCGTGCGTTGAAAGATCAGTCAGTCAGTAAAGGTTGCCTTTTATGTATACAGAATACAGGGTCAAATCTGAAAACTATACATTTGTCATTAAATCATAAAAAAAATGTCTTTGAAGCTCGGGAAAAGCTCGGAAAAAACTGCTAGACTCGGTTCCTGAGCTATTTATACTTAATATGTAAGTACCTACCTACAAATTTGTAAGGAACCCTCGGTGCGCGAGAGCGACTCGCACTTGGCCGGTTTTTTATAAATAAGACAGTTTGTTCAGTTTTGTTTCTATCATGATTAAAAATAGTTGAATTGAATAAATGACTAGAGGGGAGTCGCATGGTCATGACGGCCTCAGTATCGAGCATCTGCAGGGTTTTCATAGGTATTTACTAGACTATCAAGTTGGAATGAGAATAATATATCTAGTCCTCGATAGCAAGCGAAAATTTTGTTTGTCATTGAGTCTCAAGTTGTGAGTTAGGTACCCCTGGATACCAAAGAACGAACGGTCCTACCAGTTTAGACACTAAGTTTAGACAGTGGTATGGTAAATATTTTATTCAATCGTTCTATTATAGGAATTCCAAGGTCTATTCGAACAATCGCGCTAAAAGTTATGGAAATAGGCGGAAAGCTAACAACATTGTGTCTAGCTGTGTAGCCTTGTAGGGCAATCATTTCCGTCAAGTGTGATATGTTTTTGTAGTGTGCGATGTACACGTAGATAAGAGCAATAAGTACTTGCTAATTACCTATTTGTTAATTTGACTAAAGTCCGAAGAATTTATTATAAGTCACATCCCATGTCCCCCCACCAATGTGACCCGAAATACGTCTATGCGAAGTCAGTCATTTATTTGTTCATGTTATTTGTCGGACATTATCCTAGGTAAAAAATATACCTATGATGAAACGGGTGGTCAATAAAACGATGCAGGTAGATTTTACGCAGGGTTTTACTTATACGTTCTCACAAGTTACAGTTATTAATGGGCGTGTGGTTGTTAGCGCGAGCCAAAACAGTCTGAGGGCTGCAAGCCCGAGTAGATCTCTTAGAGAAAAACGTCGCTAACATAAAAACAGTTAGGTACACACAGATGCTCGCCTAATGCTTTTAGAGTGAAAGAGATAGATGCTAATGACATCGGCACTAGGTAGGTACTCATTCAATGTGATGAAGTTATAATACAATGGGTATACTATCGTTCGTTACTCTTTAGCATAATTACAAGTACCTATGTGATTATTTAAAGTAGGTGTGTAATAAAAACCTGTAACATTATATAACTAAACATTATGCCTAGTAAATACACTATGGTCTAAGTCGACACGGACAGTTTCAACCACAGCCACACGAATAAGAAGAAGACTGCACTTTACTTTTTTTTTTGGAGCGACTGATAGTGGTATGAGGTGTGTCAAAGGTGTGTGATGTGAGTGAGGCTGAGGAGCAGTATATGGTTTGCATGCCCCCCGCCCACCACACCGCGCGGCTTGCGTGACGCGCAGCGCAGTCCAATCCGCGGTGGGCCAGCCAGCCAGTCACGTCAGTCACCAAGCTGCGCCACTTGCGCGAGTTGCGTGCGCGTCGTTCGTTCCCGACCTCGCGCGCTGTGTCGCTGTTTATAGAGTAGTGTGACCCTCCCTGCAGTTCCTGCGCCGCCGCCGCTACCGGTCGGCGGTCCAGGGCAGCAATGAGCCAGTCGTGGTTGCTTGGTGCCAGCTCTCACAGGCAGGTTCCATTCTCGTACTCCGCAGTCCTTCGGCATCCGCCTGGTATTTTGAGAAACAACGTTGTGTTTGTCCGACGTCATCACTTCGCATGGCGCCTGCCGCTGCGCGCGAGCAACAACGCAGGTTTGAGGCTCGTTATTGCATATAATATTACCTATGTTTTTTACTCCGTGTGGCGCCAGATTATTCCGTGTGGCGCCGGATTAAGAATAGCGTCACTCCATTTCCTTCCGTGGATGTCGTAGAAGGCGACTAAGGAAATACATTACCAGGAGACGGGCAGCAGCGTCTTCCTGAGATTTCAACAGCATACTGCGATCGCCAACCCGCCTGCCGAGCGTGGCGATTATGGCGAAACCCCACATGATTAGGAAAACCATGAGGGAGGCCTATGTCCTGCAGTGGGCGTCGAATGGCTGATGATGATGTTTTTTACGTGTTATTTCATTTAGTAGGACGACCAACAAGATTTACACGATTAGGTACATTAAAAATAAGCTACCTACTTACGTGGTGTTTATTATATTTATTAATACTTTTATTGCACTTGAATAAATGAACGTACTTACCAATAATACGGAAATGTAATATTATTTCTCTTACAGGCAGCACAACATGCACCATTAGTATTAGTCTTATTTATAAGAACATGATTTTATAAAACACTCCCCAAATGCACTTTAAATAGTCTGTGCTAAAGGAAAATGATTTTTAGGGTTCCATACCCGAAGGGTGCCAAACGGGAGCCTATTACTAAGACTTCACTGCCCGTCTGTCTGTCTGTCACCAGGCTGTATCTCATGAACCGTGATAGCTAAGTAGTTGAAATTTTCACAGATGATGTATTTCTGTTGCCGCTATAACAACAAATACTAAAAACAGAATAAAATAAATATTTAAGAGGGGCTCCCATACAACAAATGTTATCTAAAGACAGCGCTCGCCATCTAGCGGCCATCTATGTAACCTTCATAGCGCCGATGTCATGTCGTTAAATTTCAATGTTAAACGCTTCTTGTTGGTTTCTATAGATGGCGCTGTTCTCAAATTCGATCTTGGTCTAATGTTGTATAGATACGGAACCCTTCGTGCGCGAGTCCGACTCGCACTTGGCCGGTTTTTTTATTTTAGCTACTTTATTGCCTGTTCCCAGATCGCGCATGAGTGTTGCGCCATCCTCAATGTGCGTGACGCTATCGACGGTGGCGCTACTGGTGGCGGTGGGCTGGGCCCGCGCGGCGCCCCCCTGCCCCGTCGGCTGCGTGTGCGTCACCGGTGTGCAGCTCGAGTACACGTGCGACACGCCAGGCGGCAGCCTCGAAGCGTATCTGCAGCCCGCGCAGTTCCTGACCCTAGTCTGTCACGACCCCGCAGCGCTGGAGCCCGTCACCGCGCTGCCTGCGCTGCCCGCGCTGGCCAACTCCACGCTTCCCTCCGCCGAGCTAGACGCCTGCCGCCCGCCGCGCGCCGGCTGGGCCGCCGCACTGCGCGCGCTGGGCGTCGCCCGCACGCCGCGCCTCGTGCTGCACGCTCCCGAGCCGCCCGATCCCCCCGACCGACTCGGGCCTTTCTGGCGGTCCGAGCACTTCGCGGGGCTCGAAGACCTGAGGGCGCTCACCCTAAAGGGCGGCGGGCCCGCGTCGCCGCAGCTGCTGGCCGGGCTAATCGCGTTGCAGCGACTGACGCTTTCAAACATCCCACTGCGGCTGGGTGACGCTCTGCCGCTGCCGCGCGGCGACGCGCTGCGCTGGCTGGAGCTGGGCGGCGCGGCGCTGGCGGAGCTGCCGACGCGCGGGTTTGTGAACGCGCCGGGGCTGCGCGGGCTGGTGGTGCTGGGCGCGGGCGGCGCGGGGGGCGAGGTGCGAGCGGCGCCGGCGGCGCTGGAGGGGCTGTCGGCTCTAGCGACGCTGCAGCTGCGCGGCGTGGCGCTGGGCTCGCTGCCGCCGCGCTGGCTGGCGCTGCCCGCGCTGCAGACGGCGCGGCTGGAGCGCTGCGCGTTGCGCGAGCTGCCCGGTGACTTGCTGGCGGGCGCGGTGCGGCTGCAGAACCTGTCGCTGGCAAACAACGCGCTGCAGACGCTACCGCCGGCGCTGCTGGCGGGGCTGCCGGCGCTGCGGCGGCTGGAGCTGCAGGGCAACCGGCTGACTACACTGCCGCCCGCGCTGCTGCAGCCCGCGCGCCACCTGCTCTACCTCGACCTCTACAACAACAGTCTTAAACGACTGGATGAGTAAGTTTTATTGGATTGATAAAAACTAAAATAATAATTATTATTATAAGTATTATTTATTATCTATAGAAAACCAATAGCTGATAAACAATATACCTACCTATACATACAATGAATGCCAATAATCTTAAACAATTCTCCGTCAATAGTCGATGTTTTTCTCTTGAATCGTATCGTCGTTTTTCGTATTAAATTTAAACTAGGTATAAAATCAAATTATAGTTATGCATCAAGCTCCACTTGCTTGATGCTTCCATTGCCAGTCTCACGTTTCCAGACTCGCCGAAGACTGTCTGTCAGTATGTTCTTCCTTGGGCTCGCACAAACATTAGACAAAATTCGTACTTCATTAGAGCTATACGATCTTTAAACATTGATTTGTTCACTCATAGCATTTATTTTTAGCATAGCAGTTATTCGCAAAGTAGTACCTAACTAATAAAAACTGAATTTGTACGGATAGGTATTGACTCGTTTATTTTTTCATTTTACTCTCTCGTGCTCGTGTTAACATTAGAAAATAAAAAATAAAAACCGACCTCGAAACACTACAGCACTAAAAAGTTAGAAATCATTTAAATAATTAGAACTATTTATACATGTAGGTATTGTAGAAGTATCATTTGTAGTCGGTGCCCAGTTTCAAGACCAGCACATATTAAATTATTTCTAACTTTTTAGTGCCGTAGTGTTTCGAAGTCGGTTTTTATTTTTTATTTAGAAATTTTTATTTTTCAATTTTTAGTGGGGGAGCAGGAGAAAAATAAATCGGTCCCTTATAACCATAATTTACCCTACTTAATTCGTTGCTTTAAAATTTGATGTTCTAAATTTCCATCTCCGGAAGTCTTCACCAGAACATCACCAGATTAGCTTGGGACTACTTTTAAGCTATTTTATGAAACATACGGACATTGAAGAGTTTCGTTCTCCATCTCTGAAAGTCTCCATCAGATCTTCACCAAATTAAAATGGGACCAATGGGACGTTTTAGCTGTTCAAACAAAAAAAGAATTGTCGAAATCGGTTAAGATTTGACAGAGTTATGGAGGAACATAGCCAAAAACAAAAAGTATATATATATACGCGTCGAATTGATTGCCTCCTCCTTTTTTGAAGTCGGTTAAAAATACAAAGTAACAATACAAAAATAAAAAATAACTTCCAAGATTTGTGAGCCTTTTTTTACCGATGCAACTTATTACCATGTGCGTGGTGTGCCATCTTCCTCTTTGAATTTTTGGATGTAGACTTTTTTACTCACTCTGGTGGTTTGCGTGTCGTTTTTTTTTTACCTGTGCTAATTGCTCAAATTATGTCTGAGAAAACTTTTTATTGGCTTTCTGTACCTATGAGCTTTAATGTGTTAGTGTTATGCTGTCAATTTCCGAATAAAATAAAATACAATAAATTGTGTGTAAAGATACCTACCTAAAGATTGGTTAGCACTTTCATTGCGATGGCGAATCCCGCTTGTCATTTATACAAGTTAGTCAGCTTTATTCATAGAATATACAACATCTTCCCCTTCAAGTTCACCCATCATCAACCCCTCATAGAAAAAAAAAACTCAATAACTTATTCTAATAAAACAATCAAACATAAGCTAAGGGGATACCTTGGGGACCTTCTACAGTTGCTTGTTTTTAATTAGATCCTTCACCTTGTCTTTCACTGCTCTTGCAGCTGCCCTTTCAGGACGATTAACACTTTGGTTGCCCCTGGTCACTTGTTCACTCTGACAAGCAGTCCCCGCAGTAGACGTCGAAGGGTCCCCCTCGGGTTGCAATCTTAGCAGCTGTCGACGGTTCCTTCTTCGGCGATGATGCTGGACATAGGCCTCCTCCATGGATTTCGAAAAAGACCGGTTGGAAGCGGCCTGCATCCAGCGCCTTCCTGCCACTTGGTCTCCAAGAGTTTGTGATCAAATACGTATTGATGGAACCGCTCCAGGGCAAAGACAATCACTGTATCAGTGAGTGTCAACGATGCAAACTCGATCGGACGGCCATCGGCCAGTCTGCAGCAACACCGCACCCAGCGCGTGCGAGTAGCGCGCACCGACAATATAGCAGGTGGCTTCAAGTCAAACAACGCCAGACAACTCACGCTTCGACTGCTCTACGATTTTCTCCTCGCATGCGCTCCATGACCACTCGCTGTCTTTCTTTAGCAAACCACGTAGAGGGCCAACCTTATATCAGTAATTTGGGATAAATTTACTCATATAATTAATCATCCCCAATAATCGCTCCAATGATTGCCGATCGCATGGACTAGGCATCTCCTTGATTGCTCTTAGCTTCAACTCATCCACTTTAATGCCCTCTGCACTAAACGTGTGACCTAGATATGTAATCTCGGCTAACGCAAATTCGCATTTGTCCCTGTTAAATTTTATGCCTACTTGCCTCGCCCGATCTAATACACTTTTTAAACGTGCGTCGTGCTCATCCTTAGTGGCTCCCCAGACGATGATGTCATCCACTAACGAGTCTACGCCTTCCAGATCTTCTAATAGTTGACGTACCTTGGCATGGAATACCTCCGATGCTGAGTTAATGCCATACGGCAACCGAAGATACTGGTATCGGCTGAATGGAGTCCCAAAGGTGCATAACTCAGCACTGTCATCATCCAGCTGGACCATCCAAAACCCGCACCTCGCATCCAGTTTACTGAAAACCATAGCACCGCGTGGCTATCTCAGTCAGCGATGGCAATGGGTAATGGTGGTGTCGGATTACTCTGTTCATTGGTCTTGGATCTAAACACACATGCAGATTACCATCTTTTTTGGCTGCAACTACAATGCCATTAACCCACTGCGTTGGATGTGTTACTTTTCTACACCTATCTTCTCCATACGGTTAAGCTCCGCCTGCAACTGGTCCCTGACCCCTACAGGTATTTTCCTGACCGGGCAAATGCAAGGGCTCGAATTATTTTCAATTAGTATCCTATAATACCCCGGTAACTTACCGAGACCCTTAAATAGGTCCTCATAACTCTGCACATCTACAGTGTATACTCCTTTATTCAGCCCTAAGGTCTCCAAAGCACTTTTACCTAAAATGCTATGACAATCACATTCTGATATCAAAAACTTTAGGTTCTACTGAGCATTTTTACACATCCATTTTATAATGTACGCACCTACAAATGGAACATTATTTCCGCAGAATGACTGCGCACGGGTATGATCCTCAGTGATACTATCAAGTGAGAGACCTAGCTCCAACAATGTCTTCCTTGAGATGACATTCACATCTGAGCCTGAATGCAACTTAAATGTATGACCAACAATACTACCACATAAGTAGAGCTTCTCGTGCCATTTATTGTCATTGTCAATTTGCTACAACTTCATTAATACATTCCAGTGTAGAAATGAAGTATAACTCGTCATCGTCATCATGTTCCGCTTGTAACTCAAATACCTTAGAAGTAGACTTTCGCACTGGGCACATCCTTCTAAAGTGGCCCTTGCCACCGCACCGGAAGCATTTCATTTTAGCAGCTGCGCAGCGTTGATCGCCGCTACACTTGACATCACCACAGGCAGCGCAGGCTCGCGCGCCTTGCGTTACCTGGTAAGAACGTGTAAGTCCCGCGCTGGTACCAGAGCCGGCCGGTCGCTCGCCGCCGCGCTCATACCCGCGCTCATTGCCTTGCTGCCGCCCGCGCGCCGCCCTACATCGCGCTGCGACGCGCGACTGTTCCGCAATGCGTCCACACACAAAGGTCTTCGATGATTCTTTTTTGACGCTTTCAATCTGCCGATTCTCATCGCTGGATATTTCACTCGCTTGACATATTTTAACCGCTCTCTCTCTATTATCAGATCGTCTGTGCGTAGCAATTTATCGCGGATCGCACTATTCAGGACACCACAAACAATCCGATCTCGTAAACGCATTGTTTACTAAGGAGTCTTAGTGCAGTGAGGTATTCATCAATTCCTTCTCCTGGTGCCTGATTCCTTGTGAAAAATTGAAACCGAAGTTATTGTCTTGGTGCCGATTGCTGGTGCTGGTTAAATTGCTGGATCAGAACGGTGATATCCTCACGCTCTTCTTCTTTCGAAAACTTGAATGTTGAGTACACATCATAGCCCTCGGGACCGATCAGATTGATTAGTAAGCTGGCTTGGATATCGGTTGACTCCTTGCTTACTCCAGACGTCTTGAGGAAGACCTGAAATTGTTTTAGCCACTTCCTCCACGCGTCGGCCCGACTCGCCGGTCCACCTTCCAATGTTAGCTCTGCAGGCGAGCGAGCGTGTTCCATTATTTTATCTCTAATCTTGCGTTATGGGTCTTGTTTATTGAAAAAAAATAGGTAAAAACGCGATAAAATAAAATATTTTTTCAACACCGCTGTCACCATGAAGTAAACGTCAAGATGGCCATTCGACGAGTGCTTTTGTCATAGAATATATCAGAGAGAATGTAAGCACTACGTTTAGAATATACCTACAACAATCTTAACCTTGCCCAGGAATTTATCAATGAAACCTGGCGAAATTCTAAATTCTAATGTTTTTTTTCGGTGTCCATGAAAGCTCAGTGGATTAAAAAAAGGAATAAAAATAAAATAAGACAATTAGTAGGTATCTTCATCATCATCAGCCATTTAATGCCCACTGCAGGACATAGGCCTCCTTCGTGGTTTTTATAACCATGAGGGGTTTTGCCATAATCGCCACGCTTGGCAGGCGGGTTGGCGATCGCAGTATGCGGTTGGAATCTCAGGAAGACGCTGCTGCCCGTCTCCTTGTAATTTATTTCCTTAGTCGCCTTCTACGACATCCACGGAAGGAAATGGAGTGACGCTATTCTTAATCCTTAAGTAGGTATCTACTGAGTGTCATTGACAGAAAAGAAAGCTGGAGCTCACTGAAGTTAATTACTTCACTTTCAGTTCCACGTTCGCATCCCAGAGCGAGCTGCAGACGCTGATCCTGAGCTGGAACAATCTGACTTTCGGCGAGAGCACGGCTGCGGGCGCGGACGCCGGCGCCGACGTCGGTGACGACACGTTCGGCCCGTTCTCGCGGCCCTCCCCCCTCGCGCCCCTGTCCGCGCTGCGCGAGCTGCGGCTGGCGCACAACCGCGTGGCGGCGCTGCCCGACGACTGGCGCTTCCAGCTCGCCGCGCTCGCCCGCCTCGACCTCAGCTACAACGCCTTCCGCCGGCTCACGGTACGTCGCCCTACATTGTTCCGTTTGTCATATAACAATGCGGCCTTCCTGGCAATCCTGCGTCCTCGCAGGAACATCCATCCGACCGCTCCATGACTGGCAGGAGCCTCCCGCATGACAATCTCGCTCGACAGACTGGACAATCTGGACATCCATGTACCTTGTTTACGAAGAGCATTAATGCGTTCTCCGCGCCGATTCTGAAAAAAAAATACTATCTGTAACATCCACTTTGGGGATTTCATAGGTGATACCATAGGGTGATCTGTGGTGATACCCCTATTATACCTCCCTCTTTGCTTATTTTAACGCTGTCTCATCGTATTACCGTTTGTATACTTATCTATTACTTTTGTCACTGTCTTTTCATTGTTTTAAAGCTTCTTGGCAACTAGTCTCTTGCTCTGTGGTCTACCGTGACTCCTGCAGTCATAATTGACAGATGTATTGTCCGGTAAGTTTTAGCCAGTTTTAGCACATGGTTATATTCTCTTTGGCACATGTAATATTGAGTTGCTAACTTCTCTCGTTCTTGTGACGTATGTTGTTGCTTAGTTACATTAAAAAAGTAAGGAAGAAAATAACACTGCTGTCTTTAATGTCTGAATATATGTAATTTTCTCTCCGAATAAAATATTGCTTAACGTTACACAAAACGCTTTTCCAATTCGTCATATTGTGGCGACCGTGAATAAATAAATATGGAGACCTGGAAGCGTAAACGTACGCAGTATAGGCGAGAATTTACAATTCTCGAAGAAAAAACAGTCCGAGCCGTCGAAACAAATGATGAAGACGTGGGTCAGTTGTTCGACCTTTTGTCGGAGGCGGTTTCGAGTCTGTTCGAGGCTGAAGCAGCAGTGCGGGATTTGTGGTGCGCGGCTGAAGATTTTGACGAAGCTTTATACCAAGCGATGAATTATAAGATACGCTGGCACAAGGTCAGGTCAATGTTTTCAAACAAGCTACCGCGCATCAATAGTGAATCCTCACTTCACTCTGCAGAATCCAGCAATAAACCTAAATCTGGCAAGCAGCGACTTCCTTCCTTGCCTAAGTTGGAGCTGATCAAATTTGACGGTAATGTAAAGTCTTGGTTGTTGTTCTGGGGACAATTTAAGAAGATACACGAGGATCCAGCTATGGATTCCAGCGACAAATTCCAGTATCTACTTCAGTCTATGACCCCGAATAGCAGCGCGCGACAGCTGGTCGAAAGCTACCCACCGTGTGCAGAAAACTACGGGAAAGCGGTCGAAGCCCTAAAGGCACGCTTTGCAAGAGATGATGTTCTCATAGAGACATATGTCAGAGGTTTATTGTCTTTGATGCAGCGCAAAGAAGAGCCAACAGACTTGTCGAATCTCTATGATAATCTCCAAACACACCTGCAGGCACTGGATACTCTCGGCGTGACAAAGGACAAGTATGCATCGATCGCATAAATTTTGGGAATGAAAGTTTATGTCTATTTCTAGTATTTACATTGTGTTGGCTACCTACAGTTTTAAAGTCTTTGATATTTTTCCTAACGTACATAATATTTTCATAGATATACTGACTAGCAACTGTTAGGATGTTAGTTTCTTTAAAGAAATCTCTTAACGAATCTCTATTGCCTAGCTTATATTATGAATCTGATCGCTCTCTTCTGCAGGACGAAGATGGTCTCAATGTCTGCTGCCCGACCCCACAGTAGTATACCATAGGACATAATATTAGGGGTTAAATTATGAAATTGCCGTTTTATTGCAATAGGTTCTTTGAATTGACATAGAATCTTCATGGTTTGAGGTTTTCGAATGAAACTTTTTTCAAATGGTTTCTATGATGTTCTTTTTTTTTAAAATGTGAAACATTTGAATATCGACTTTCAATTGTTTTTGTTATTCAATTTAGACAAGAAAGATGGATACTGCGAAAATTCGAGTGATTATGAGGCACCCATTTTTCGTATTTTTTTATTTTATTGATTTGACGCAAGTGAGTCAATATTGTGGGTAAGGTAACGTTAAACCATGCCGCTAATTCCTGGGTAGTTTGACTAGGGTCGGCTTCCACTATCTCTCTTAATTCATCGTTATTCACCTGTGTGGGCGATCTTCCTCGTGGCTCGTTCTTTAAGTCGAAATTTCCATCACGAAAGCGTTTAAACTTAAACCAAAATCGCACGGTGCGTTCATTAGTCGACCCCTCTCCAAACGCAGCATTGATATTGCGGGCTGTTTCTGCCGCGTTAGTTCCGCGTCGGAACTCGTATTCAAAAATCACTCGAATTTTCGCAGTATCCATCTTTCTTGTCTAAATTGAATAACAAAAACAATTGAAAGTCGATATTCAAATGTTTCACATTTTTTAAAAAAAGAACATCATAGAAACCATTTGAAAAAAGTTTCATTCGAAAACCTCAAACCATGAAGATTCTATGTCAATTCAAAGAACCTATTGCAATAAAACGGCAATTTCATACTTTAACCCCTATTACTATGGATGTAACTAAAATAAACAAGCCTAGCAGTTGCGACATCATTAGTTCCCGGATTTTTTTAACTGCGTATGCTGCAGAACTGAGCCTATTTGCCAATTTTCCTATATGAGGACCCCATTGAAGCTTTGCATCAATTGTGATACCCATAAATACAGTTTCTTCCTCAAGGTCTAGTTTATAATTCCCCAATATAACATTGCTGTCAACCATTTTGACATTTGGAAGTGTGAATTTTATACGTTTTGTCTTTTTTTAATTTAATAATAAGTTATTAGAAGTAAACCAGTATAGTACCTTAGAGAGAGCATTATTTGTATCCGCAAGATCATTTTCTTGTCTCTTAATCTTAAAAATAAGTGACGTGTCATCTGCAAACAATACTATCTCTGACATGTTTTGAACCATGAACGGCAAATCATTTACATATACGAGGAAAAGGAACGGCCCCAAAATAGATCCTGTGGCACTCCCATCTTAACCTCCGACCCTGATGATTTAGTCAGCTTTTTGAACCCTCCCTTCTAAATATAATCTCATAAGTTTTAAGTTTTTCCCATTTATTCCGTAGTGTTTTAATTTTAAGAGAAGTGTTTTATGGTCTACGCAGTCAAATGCCTTCGACAAGTCACAGAAAACACCTATAGCATCCTTCCGATCCTCCCATGCACTAAATATATGTTTAACTAATATGACACCAGCATCCGTCGTAGACCGCCCTTGCGTGAAACTGAATTGCTCACTATGAAAAAGTTGATAATTATTAAAGTGTGTAAGTAGCTGACTTAGAACTATTTTCTCGAATATTTTACTCAAAACGGGTAGAACCGAGACTGGTCTGAAATTTGTGGGATCTTGCCTGTCGCCACTTTTAAATAAAGGAACGAGCCTACTATATTTCATTAGGTCAGGGAATGTACCCTCATCTAAACATTTGTTAAAGATTCTGGCCAAATGGGGTGCTAGGACATCGATTACTGAGCTAACTATTATTACTGACATACCCCACAGGTCTTCAGTTTTTCTAAGATTTAGCTTTTTAAACGCTTTATTCACGGTATGAGCTTCAATATAATCAAACGAAAAATCGTGATCGCAGGGAGGGACATTATCTTTCAAAATACTTTTTGCAAGATCAGGAGATGAATCTAAAGGAGCCGTAGTTTTAATTGGAACATTTGTAAAGAATTGTTCAAAAGCCGCGGCAAGGTCTTCATTTGACGTTATTAATTTATTATCTATCTTAAGCGAAAATACGCGGTCCGCTGATTTGGATTTACCGGTTTCCTTATGAATTATATTCCAAATGGTTTTAGATTTATTAGACGATTTCAGAATTTTGGCTTTTATATGCTCGCATTTAGCTTTGTGGCAGACGGCCCTAAATAATTTTGAATATAATTTAACATACTGTAGAAAACTAGGGTCATATGTGTATGTCTTTTTCTCATACAGTGAATAAAGTTTGTCCCTACTTTTCCGGATGCCGGCAGTGGCGCAGTCACTAAATCCTACCCTATTTCCTTTCGATGATAGCTTTTTCAATTTAAAAACTTTTTCAAAACTATCTGAAACGACCTTAAAGAAATCTCCATAATGGGCATTAGCATTGATGGTTTTATTTTTTTCGGTATGTAAATAATTCTAATTTTTTTGTTGTCATGGGCCTGTAAAGTATATCTTGTTCTGATTTTTTAAAATCTGATTCAAAGTGTACAATTTGACCACTGTGGTCTGACTATAAGCAATTTATTGTAGAATAGTGCAAAAATTCACAGTCACAGTATACATTATCAAGACAGGTGGCTGTGATTTCGGTAATCCTAGTGGGCTCTAAGAAAATATTAACTAAATTAAAAGACTTGAAAATAAGTTTTAATTTAGTATTTAAAGTGGAATCTACCAGCAAGTCGATATTAAAATCTCCACAGACTATAAGGTTCTTGCTACTACTTGAAGCTACATTTAAGACATCCTCTAGTACATTCAAGATTCGAATAAACTG
Organism: Yponomeuta malinellus; assembly: GCA_947308005.1. Classification (NCBI taxonomy): domain Eukaryota; kingdom Metazoa; phylum Arthropoda; class Insecta; order Lepidoptera; family Yponomeutidae; genus Yponomeuta; species Yponomeuta malinellus. The sequence continues at coordinate 75,639 of OX371003.1, read as the reverse complement.
TAGTCACTGGCGGGGGGCCTGTATACGCTTACTACAATGTGCTTAGCCAGTTCAACACATGATAGCTCAATAACTTTTTCAACAGAAAGTCTGCAAATATCTTTCCGTTCTTTATATTTTAAACTACTATTTACTATTATTAGGGATCCCCCGTGCAATGCAGACTTTCTATTGAAGCAACTGGCTATTTCGTAATTATGTATAACAAAATTAATTTGAGACTCTAGTAGCTCTGTGACACAAAGTACATTCACTCTATGTTGTTCAAAGAACAACTCTAATTCTAGTAGTTTACCAGAAAAGCCACCCTGTAAATTTTGGTTAGCTAAGACAAGTTTGTTTAAGGGGGACTTTTCTGTTGTCTGCGCTGACAGTTTAAATCAGCAGTCAAGCTTAACCTACTTATGCTAGGTTTTTTTACAGCCTCAGAATACAGAGGTTTGCAAGTAGAATTTTTTCTACAGTTTGTATCCACGACTGGTCCCTGTTTTATTGTCTTAACAATAATAGGGTCATAAATATTGAATGCCAATAATTTGGCAATCTGTCGCTTTGAAGAAAGGGGCACATGCATTGTGTCCCTAGTCAATATAAAGTTTCGAATAAATTTATTCGTATCAAAATACAATACTTGGTCTCGATGGCCAAAGGTCATATTATACAATAGCGGGTTTAACTTATCTATCCGGGCATTTTGGGTCTCTGATAGAGTCTTAGAATAAGGAAAAGTACAGATTACAATTTTCCTTGCTTGAAGAGCAACTATAGAATCATAATAATTTGTAAAATCATCGCGCTGTATTCCTTTGCTGTCCCCTATTAATAACACAACAGTGGTATTACTATCATACTCCTTACTAAGCATACAGTTGATTATCTGCATGTAAGATGCATAGGGCATACAAACGTTCTCAACATGGTGCTTTAAATTATTTTGTAGTATACTGCCTAACCCTACACCTATTTTATCTGAATAGATAATGGTTTTGTACTGGGCGTGATTGTCAGGAACTCTGTAGGTGGTAGGTCTAGACTGCGGCTGTCCATCCAGTACGGAATCAGGGGTCGGCGTGGCACTGCACCGCTCATTGACTGGAACAGAGTTGCTGGTTGGTCTATTTGTGGGTTGTACTCCAGGTCTTGCATCACAGGTCGACGGTGCACTGGTCTTCGCTGTCACATTTGATGGTGCAAGCTGTCCGCTTAGCTCGCCTCCATGCTGTTGTGCCGGATCCAGCGGTAAAGGGGCCGGTGTGTTGGGCACACGGCACGGTGTAAGCAAGCCTAGCTTCTGACTGCCCTTTTCACTGCTCCGTGGCTGCATGGTGCTCAGCTGTAGAGGGGCTGGGTCTCCAATCACGGCAGATGGTGGTTGTAGGGACAGCAAGCTTGATTTGCCTTCTGAGTCTTGCAAGTCCTGGATAAAGTTGGATTCAACACGTTCCAGATTGCTCTTGCTTAATGCAATCAACCCATTCATCGATGAAATGCAGTCATTGTACTGAGTTTGTATAGCTGAGTAGTTGCAGGTGATGTCCAGTAACTGAAACTGCAGGTCTTCCACTTGTATTTGTAGTTCAGCCATTGCTAGCTCGTGGTCCACATTGTTAGTGAATAGTTCCTTCTGACATTCGGCCATTTCCATTTCTAACTGTAGTTTTTGACGGTGAATTGGTATACTTTCTATACTCCTCCGGCTTCGTTTAAACAGTTTCTGTACCCTTTGTATATATTTTTTTGTTTTAATATATTTCTTGATTTTCCTTACGCTGTTCATTTTTATACTGCTGCTACTGCTGGCTGTAGTTAGGTCGACAGTTGGTATCCCCGTGTCACTCATAACTTCATTATACAAAGCCATGGTTATGTACATAATAGGATATGCCCTAATACGACAGTTTCAACGAGCGACGTTCAGCAGCCATCTGTTGGTAGCTCTCCTCCAGCTTAGCATCGTTTTCGGTCTTTCGCCTATACTCCTTTACGTCTTTTGTATAATAGATACGCCTCTTCCGACGAGACCCTCGGGTAAGGTGCTCTCATCATAGTTTTGTATAATTTCATCACATCTCTGTAACAGGTAGAGGACACATCATATCTGGATTAGCCCCGGGGCAAGGACGGCTAAAACGGACGGTTAAAAACGGCTACATCAGAACATCATTACCTATAGTTAATGGTCAATATAATAAATTCTTTGACACACATCTTCTCTTCACCGCACCGAGAAGCCCGAAATAGTACATTGTTCACCGAGAGGAGAAAGTGACCGATTACCGTCAAGGGTGTCGTTTGAAGCCCGAGCCGTAGGCGAGGGCTTTAAAACACCCGAGATCGAGAATCGCAGTTTCTCTCGAGTGATATGTACATAGAGCTTTATACTACACCTGCTTGATAGTTTTATTTTACTTTCTACGAAAACTGAATCCTCAAACAACACACAAATTGGAAATGGCGCCAATGGCGTCTGCAATTTTCACATGTTCTTTTTTCAAATTGTTTATCCTGCCGCCGCAGGGTCGCACTGCCAGCCCGACACCATCCAACACACAGCTAGTGGCCAGTGTCATTTTGCGAACTTGGAGATAAAAACTCACTGTAAAAACTTTTTGGCTTTTGATATTTAGGTTACCGGCGCATAGTCTTACCCAAAATTAAAAAAGAAAAACCACGTAAGAAATGGATTTTCATACACTTTTCTCTCCCGCTCAGATGCGTTTTCTCCCCGCATATTTGTTCGATATGCAATGACGTACTTTCTACCGTAAATTTGATAAAGTATCAAGGTACTTTCCAAGCAGGTGTAGTATAAAAACTATTTCATTGTTCTAAATATCCTTTTCACCTCACTAGCTCGTAAAAGCTCTGTTTATCATTCGGAATCTGCGTGGAAAATCGCACTGTATCCGCTAGCGTGGAAAGTGTTTTTAAAATTCGAATATTTTTATTCAATAAAGGTTTCGTACAATAAATTACATATATATAGAACCTCATTGGTTTCGTAATAGTTTATATTCTCTGCAGCCAGTCCATTGATGATTGAAATGCAAATACTTATTTCATGTCATGCGTCAGCCTCATTTAAAGAATCGCACTGGCCGGCAAGAAAATTTGATTTAAAAAAAAATTAACTTTTAATATTACCAATTGTAGTAATTTTACTTTTAATTTTTGAAATAAATAAACAGTAATTTAATATTTATTAAAACTGTTTTTCTTGCACCTAACATTTTCCTCGCTTTAGTGAGGTGAAAAGTTGTGTGTTGCGCTCGGCAGCAAAGTTATTTAGCGTCTCGTACCTTTGAAACCCTCGCTACGCTCAGGATTCTATATTTGAACCACTCGCTTCGCTCGTGGCTCAATCCTAGAATCCTTCGCTTGCTCAGGTTTCAATACAAGGTACTCGCGCCAAAAATTAACTTTGCAGCCTTGCATAACAAATAACTATTTATTTATCTGTCCATTTTATCTTCGCTCAGCAAGAACCAATATTGGTAAATACCTACTCAATAATGAACAGATTATGTAGGCAGCATAATGAACTTTTTCTAAAAGATCCTTAGAAATTTGATTTGTTTGCTTGTACGGTTAGTAAATTCAGATCAAACTTGATCCAGTTAGTTTCAACGTCATCCAAAACTTAATTCTAATATCTTTTATTGTCACTTTAGTTCGTAATTGATAGTTATGCCGGCTTGTAGTATTTAAGTCTTACGTGATATATTCTGTTGTGAATGCTGTGTTTTTCAGTAATTGGATTCACACTGTGGCTTGACTTATTGTGAATTGTTTTTATATTTGTATAGTGTGCGTCAGTTGAAAAACCTAATAAATAAATGAACTTAAAATACGAAAAATTTATCTTATTGATTAAAAATGCTACAGGTATAAAGTACAAGAAAGGAACTACGAGAACTACGGGTACAATAGTTTCTTAAGTTCTAATTTGGTCGAGGCCAAGGAACCAGAGAAAATCTCTATTTTATCGCGTAAGGCATTGCATTGAGCGCACGACAAAATAGACGGTAATTAACGACCCTGGAGCCGCGACATGGAACCACAAAGTTGAATTTGAAAAGTAGTTGAGGACACAATACCTTGTTACAAAAAATTTTGAACAGAAACATCTGGTCGGCGTTATGACGTCTATCCTTCAGTGATAAAAGGGTAAAATGGCGCAATCGGTCGGAGTAATGTGCCAAAGAGCGACGCCTGCCTTGGTGGCAGCTCAGATAGTAAAGGAAACGCTTCTGTACTCCTTCAATCCTATCAATATGACATTTATAATGAGGACTCCAGATCGTAGAGCAATACTCCAAAGAGCTACGCACCAATGCACAGTACGCTATTTTAAGAGCGTTCACGCTCTTGAAGTCTCGGCAATTGCGCCAAATAAATCCCAACATAGAAATACCTTTTTTAACAATGTTGTCAATGTGAGCATTGAATGTTATACATTGGGCTTTTGTCTCCTCCGATGTCCAAATGTCCAGTGTTGTGCTTCTCCTCGGTGGGCTTATTCTTGTTGAATTTAATTACAGCCGCTAGAAGACCGTCTCGTAGTCGAGGAGATGATGTTTGCTCTTGGTCTCGAAGAGTTGTTGTCTTTCTTAGCTACTCTGGTGAATTGTTGGACATCTCTCTCGTCCAATGGACATAAGACGATTCTCGCCAATTGCTGGACAGTGGTGACTAATGTACGGGCATCGTACACTTTTCTAGGTCGCCGTGTTGCTGACTGTGCACCGCGCACATTCTAACTCACGGGTCTTGTAGCCTGCGCCAGACAGTTGGCTTTTGCCTCTCATTAACAACATACGTCTTCAGCACACAGTAGGTATCTAATAAAAACCATGAAGACCATGATCTACTCTCTTCATCCACCACCGCCGTACAATCTACAACATCTGCTGTGCGACAGAGTTGAGTGGCACACGCTCTCCTCTGCTCGTACATTTTGGTCCTTCGAGCCGGATGCTCGGGGATCATCTTCGGGCATCCCAACAACCAGCGCCTGTGAGGTCTGCGGCGCCCTCATCGTGAGACAGACGACGTCATCGGCGGTGGTGGACACAACAAACAAACAACGTGTGCTAACATCGACGCCACGGAGCTGCAAGGCGAAATGAGGTCACGCATCAAGTTACAACATCGGAACATCATCGCTACGTCGAGCGTAGAAGACTTTGAAAGATAAAGGGAGCCTACGGGAACATCGGGCGAAAGACGTTTCGCCACCAACATCTACAGGCTACTCACTGCCTTACAACCAGGAGTGGACCTGCATAACATCGGTAGAAGAGTCCTGCCGGCCGAGGTATATTCGCTGCCACAATGGAGAGAGGCACCTTAGCAACAAACATGGTGCAAACAGTGCATCACAACATTATGTCTCTGCTACCGGACACGGGGTGAGGAACAACATAACATAACAATACATAACATACGCCTCACTATCTGATACGGAGTGGAAACCAACAATGCTGTACGAAGCAACCCAACAAACAAACAATCTTCGCTGCCGAACATGGAGTGGAGAACAACATTAGCGCACATACAGCGCAAACAACCAACATCGTGGAGTCTGCCTTACAATCAGGGGATAGACCTCTACAGTCGACGGGAGACGTTTCGCCGACCGAGCACAACGCTCAAATGACTAGATCGTCGTGGTGATGAAACAGCGTTATGCACGTTCCCAAAGATGGTATACTGCTGTGCACTTAACAAACATACAACCCGCGATGATGAGAACATCGGATAGACCTCAAACAACAAGCTGGAGCTGCACCAAACGTGGATCAGCAGTGGAATCTAACGTTTTTACATATTTTTTTACAATTTACCAAGACATTTCTTTTTATATTTTTACATTTCACATAATTTGCTGCGGTTAGCGTCATATATTTTACTTAACATTTAATCTGTTTCACATTATCATTTTGTTTTCGATCGGCAGGATGCACTGTACACGTACATTCCTTTTGTTTTATGAACTGTTTGCGCAATAACATGCATAAAGTAATTTACAACTCAGCGCCTACAGATAGGTAGGCCCCGGCGAATAACTCAGATTTCATTTAATTAAAACAATGTACTTAATAATTTATCATCAACCATCGGCCAGGTATCAAGTGACGAACAACTACCTAGTAAGCATTACTGCAATACTCCTAACATCTTAAGTTTTAACATAACACAACATTGTGAAGTATTTTAAGTTAACTTAGTTTGGTCTTCGATGTTATCTTAAGTTCTTTTCTTCTTCTTTTGTATTCGGCAGTATGTACGGGCATCGTACACTGTTCTAGGTCGCCGTGTTGCTGACGGTGCACCTCGCACATTCTAACTTACGGGTTTTGTTGCCTGCGCCAAACAGTTGGCTTTTGCCTCTCATTAACAACATACGTCTTCCAAAATGTAACTGTGCACAGTATCTAATAAACACCATGAAGACTTGAAACATCAACATCTACTCTCTTCATCCACCATCGCCCTACAATCTAAAACTTCTGCTGTGCGACAGAGTTGAGTGGCACACGCTCTCCTCTGCTCGTACATTTTGGTCCTTCGAGCCGGATGCTCGGGGATCATCTTCGGGCATCCCAACAACCAGCGCCTGTGAGGTCTGCGGCGCCCTCATCGTGAGACAGACGACGTCATCGGCGGTGGTGGAAACAACAAACAAACAACGTGTGCTAACATCGACGCCACGGAGCTGCAAGGCGAAATGAGGTCACGCATCAAGTTACAACATCGGAACATCATCGCTACGTCGAGCGTAGAAGACTTTGAAAGACAAAGGGAGCCTACGGAAACATCGGGCGAAAGACGTTTCGCCACCAACATCTACAGGCTACTCACTGCCTTACAACCAGGAGTGGACCTGCATAACATCGGTAGAAGAGTCCTGCCGGCCGAGGTATATTCGCTGCCACAATGGAGAGAGGTACCTTAGCAACAAACATGGTGCAAACAGTGCATCACAACATTATGTCTCTGCTACCGGACACGGGGTGAGGAACAACATAACATAACAATACATAACATACGCCTCACTATCTGATACGGAGTGGAAACCAACAATGCTGTACGAAGCAACCCAACAAACAAACAATCTTCGCTGCCGAACATGGAGTGGGGAACAACATTAGCGCACATACAGCGCAAACAACCAACATCGTGGAGTCTGCCTTACAATCAGGGGATAGACCTCTACAGTCGACGGGAGACGTTTCGCCGACCGAGCACAACGCTCAAATGACTAGATCGGCGTGGTGATGAAACAGCGTTATGCACGTTCCCAAAGATGGTATACTGCTGTGCATTCAACAAACATACAACCAGGCGGTGATGAGAACATCGGATAGACCTCAAACAACAACCTGGAGCAGCACCAAACGTGGATCAGCAGTGGAATCTAACGTTTTTACATATATTTTTTACAATTTACCAAGACATTTCTTTATTTTCATTTTATATTTTTACATTTCACATAATTTGTTGCTGTTAACGTTATATATTTTACTTAACATTTAGTCTGTTTCACATTATCATTTTGTTTTCGATCGGCAGGATGCACTGTACACGTACATTCCTTTTGTTTTATCGAACTGTTTGCTCAATAGCATGCATAAAGTAATTTACAACCCAACGCCTACAGATAGGTAGGCCCCGGCGAATAACTCAGATTTCATTTCATTAAAACAATGTGCTTAATAATTTATCATCAACCATCGGCCAGGTATCAAGTGACGAACAACTACCTAGTAAGCATTACTGCAAAACTCCTAACATCTTAAGTTTGAACATAACACAACATTGTGAAGTATTTTAAGCTAACTTAGTTTGGTCTTCGATGTTATCTTAAGTTCTTCTCTTCTTCTTTTGTATTCGGCAGTATGTACGGACATACGTCTTCAGCACACAGTAGGTATCTAATAAAAACCATGAAGACCATGATCTACTCTCTTCATCCACCACCGCCGTACAATCTACAACATCTGCTGTGCGACAGAGTTGAGTGGCACACGCTCTCCTCTGCTCGTACATTTTTTTTTTTTTTTTTTTTTTTTTTTTTTTTTCAATAATCGTTCGTTCTCGTTCGATTTTCGTTCTTGTGTTCTGGTAAGCATTGTATTTGAATATTGCTCTCTCTTGAGTACTGTTCCATTTGTAAACATGTAAACCTGCTTAGGAATATAACTAAAGTGGAAAAAGAGCCACTTGTTTTAACGGATTCATTGCTTATCGTTCTTGTTTTTAATCTGCTCAACAAAATACAAAAAACTCAATATGGTCTGCGTCCTCAAGGGCGGTGGTTCATAGTTTGCCACTACGGTCGCATTGCGGTAGGTATTGGGACCTAGTCCACTCTTTGTAAATATACAGCGTGCCTCACAGTGACGACACTAGATTCCATTTTGATGGCCGGGGCTGTGTATTTGCTAAGACATACAGAGCCAGCTTCATGGCGGGTCGGATGCACCGCACCATGGTGCTGAGTCCAGGAGGGCAGCGCAGGACTATTGACCAGACTGTTTGAGTAGACTTAGATTTAACTTAAGTGTCACTGCACCTGTATAGTGCGGATATAACATAATACCTTTATTTAATCTAAGTACTACTATCGTTAGAAGTCAGAAGTCGATCAGAAACAATATTGTTCAATTTAACGTGAAGCAAAGGGGAACTTTTGCCTGGGAACTGGAACTTTTAGTAAGGGTGCCACTAGGAAAAGAGTATATAAACCGACTTGCTGACAAACGGCATAAAATAGCCCTTTATGACAAGGAACAAGCCAGTTCTTTGAAAATCTTCGCCCAAGTGAAAACTTGATAAGGCAAAAATATTAAATTATATGCTAGATAGTTCAAGACAACCATTTTCAAAACTGTTGGCATTCATCATATTATGATCTACTCGAGGTTAGTCATGTCGATGACCAATTGAGATATATGTTTGCTTATATCTTACTCGGGTAGGACATAGTCGCGGTACACCTCACTGGATTGGGGCATGCCTCCAATACTGCTCCCACTTGGGATCTTATAGCCCAAAGCTGGTGCTGGTGATGTATTGTCCAGCAAATCCATCAAAGGCTTCATCTTTGTCCCATTTTGTTCGCTAAGTAAGATACAACCATCCTTGTGTCTCATAGCCTAAGAAAGCAGATAACATAAATACTGACAGTTCCTCTGTTATGCAGTACAGCTTAAACTCCAGGCAGGTTCACTTGTCTGATAGAAGTTATTTACATAGTTATAGACCACAGCCATACCTCTAGATTACATTCACCCCCAGGGGATATAAATAGGATCTAAATTCAAAAAGAGTTGAGCCAGTTAGGGTAACTTGAAACCTCTTCCTTTTAAGCACCAGTCGAATATAGTACCTGAGGTATGTACTGGACAAATCAAGAAATGAATTGTAAAACAAATGATAAATACTTTTCCCAGGCGGTCACCCATCCAAGTACTGAACACGCCCGATGTTGCTTAACTTTGGTGATCGGACGAAAACCGTGTATTCAACTTGGTATGGATGTTGGCTGGTTTATTATTCTGAACCATTAATTATTTAGAAGATAACCATACAGCAATGGCACCGTTGAGAGGACATTGACCCTTAAATAGGAAGGCTTAACCCAGTAATGCTGTGGATTACTTTGCAACAAAAGGTTGATCTTCAACTTGTATTTGCTGCTACTTTTGGTCACAAGGAACATAAGATAGGTAACATTTTTTAACAGTACTGATACAGCACGCCATTTTCCTTTAGCCTTGGTAGGTACCTACAGCTACAGGTGACATACGAATAATAGAGGCAAGTAGAAATTTTCTCACAAGTAAAATGGAACTACATAATTAGCTTGCGTACATTATACCTTGAGACTATTGTATATTTTAAGTGTTCTGCCGATGTAATGCTCAGTTTTGTGAAAAAATAAAAAAATAATAATAATAAAGCTATCCTAAATAGGGCTAGTCCACGGCTAGGCTAGCCGGTGTCACCCACCACATGACACTACGCAGTAACAATAGGTTTTTTTTCGCAGGACGCGGACGTGAACATCGTGGTGTCAGGCGACGCCCTGGAACTGGACCTGCGCTACAACAATATCTCAAGCGTCGAGCTGCTGGCGCCCGATACCGCCGCGTGGGGCGGCGTGGGGCCGCGCGTGCTGCTGGCCGGCAACCCGCTGCGCTGCGACTGCCACCTGCACCAGCTGCTGCGCCGCGCCGCGCCGCGCGGCAGCTTCCAGCTGGACGGCGTGCACTGCGCCGCACCGCCCGAGCTGCGCGGCCGCGCGCTGCCGTCGCTGCCGCCCGCGCTGCTGCGCTGCGCTCTACCGGCCCCCGCCTGCCCCACCGCCTGCGCGTGCGAGCTGCGCCCAGGCCTGGCCGGCGGGCTGCTAGCGCTCACCTGCCCCGCCCCGCCCCCCGCGGCCGCCTGGCCCGACCCCGCGGCCTACGGTCTGCCCGCCTCCGCCCTGCGCCTCACCACCCCACCGCCCGACTCCCTCCGACCGCCCGCGCTTCCGCCGCACTGCCGCAACCTTAGCCTGGCCGGGCTCCGCCTCGCCCGCGTCCCGCCCGCCCCCGCCGACCTGCCGCTGCTCGACCTCAGCGACAACTCGCTGCGGGAGTTGCCCGAGGAGCTGGCGGCGGCGAACGCCACGCGCCTGCTGCTGGCGGGCAACCCGTGGCGCTGCGACTGCGCGGCGGCGCGCAGCGTCGCGCGGCTGCAGCGCACCGTCGAGCGGGTGGACGATTGGGCGGAGCTGCGCTGCGCGGACGGCTCGCCGCTGGCGGCCGCGCGGGTGGCGCCCTGCCCCGCGGCGGCGTGGCCCACGCTGGTGGCGCTGGCGGCGGTGGCGGCTGCGGGCGCGCTGCTGGCGGCGGCGGCGGCGCTGCGGTACGCGCGCGAGTTACGTGGCTGGGCGGCGGCGAGAGGGCTGGCATGCTGCTGGCCCCCGGAGCCGGCCGACGCCGAGGCGGGCGAGCGCGACGAGCGGTTCGACGCGTTCGTGTCGTACGCGCACGCCGACGAGGCGTGGGTGGTGGGCGAGCTGGTGCCGCGGCTGGAGCGCGCGGGGCTGCGGCTGTGCGTGCACTTCCGCGACTGGCCGGCGGGTGGCTGGATCCCGGCGCAGATCGAGCGCTCGGTGCGGCAGTCGCGGCGCACGCTGCTGGTGGTGTCGCAGCACTACCTGGCCAGCGACTGGGCGCAGCACGAGTGGCGCGCGGCGCTGGCGCAGCCGCGGCCGCGGCTCGTGCTGGTGCTGCTGGGACGGCTGCCGGCGGGCGGCGCCGCCCTGCCGGACGAGCTGCGCACGCACATGTCGCGGCACACCTACGTGAAGGTGGGCGACCCGTGGTTCTGGAGCAAGCTGCGCGTGGCGCTGCCGCGGCGGCCCGTGAAGCCCGCCGAGCCCGCCGAGCGCCACCGCCGTGACGTCAGGTGCAAGCTCGGTTTCGACGACCGGCTGGACGCGCTGTGCGCCACCCCGCCCGCCGCCGCGGCCCCCGCCGCCCCCGCCGCCGCCGAGGGCGCACTGCTGGTGAGGCTGGAGCCCGCGGTACTAGAGGCGTGACCGCGCTGTGACCGTGGCACTCGCGGCGTGACCGCGGCACTCGAGGGGTGCCAACGCTGTGACCGCGGCACTCGAGGCGTGACCGCGGATTTCGAGGCCTGACCGCGGCACTCGAGGCTCGCTCAAGCCTCACCACACCGAACCTCCACTAAAATAACGAGTCTCATCTGTAAAATCGGCTGACATTATTGTGTTTAGTTAATTACTATAAGGAAAATCCGTGTGGCGCCGGATTAAGAATAGCGTCACTCCATTTCCTTCCGTGGATGTCGTAGAAGGCGACTAAGGAAATCAATTACGAGGAAACGGGCAGTGGCGTCTTCCTGAGATTCCAACCGCATACTGCGATCGCCAACCCGCCTGCCAAGCGTGGCGATTATGGCAAAACCCCTCATGGTTATGAAAACCATGAAGGAAGCCTATGTCCTGCAGTGGGCGTCAAATGGCTGATGATGCTGATAAAGAAAATATAGAACTCTAGCGTCACCGAGGAAAAACAATCATATCTTTTTAAGGTTCCGTACCTCAAAAGAAAAAACTGAACCCTTATAGGATCACTTTATTGTCCGTCCGTCCGTCCGTCCGTCCGTCTGTCTGTCAAGACCCTTTATCTTGGGAACTCGTGGATATATGAAATTAAAGCCATATACTCAGGTCTATTAGTCTTTGAAGATCGGAAAAAGCTCGGCAAAAATTGCGAGACTCGATTCCTGAACTAATTATAATATGTAAGTACCTACATACATACATACATAAGCTCACGCCTGTATCCGAGAGGGGTAGGCAGAGACAAGGGACTGCCACTTGCCCCGATCCTGACAGACACTTTCGCTTCCTCGTCGTTGCATGCACGCACGCCGGTTTCGGGTACTTTTTATCTTGCCCTTTGCTAATACATCCCCTATTTGGTTGTAGTATGTCTGTCTGGGTTGTCCCTTCCACCCACATTCGCTTGATATATTTGTTTCGACAATCTTTCTTTCTTCATCCTCTCCACATGTCCAAACCAACGCAGTATTCCTACTGCATTAATCCTACTTTCTTGCTTCTTTTGCCATACCCAAGTCTCGCTAGCATACATAAGTGTAAGAACCTACCTACAAATTTGTACGGAACCCTCGATGCACAAGTTCGGCTCGCACATGGCCGGTGTTTTTCTTACAGATCGAAGTTGCAAAAAGTGTGTACAATCATTCAATCATGTTAACAGCGATTTTTAGGACCCATGGCCGTGAACCTAAGGCAAAAACCTAGGACTAGACAAACGGCCGTTGTGCCATAAATGCTATCTAGTCCCAGATACGTGCTCCGAGGTCCTTTGTCGTGGCTCCTAAAAATCACTGTAAGCACGATTGAGAGATTGTACCGACACTTTTTGCAAATAACATCTGTAAAAGAAGATATGATATTTTTTCATTGGTGGCGCTAGTAAGAGCTCTGGATCCCCTTAACAAGTTTTTGCTAGTAATGAGAATGAGCCCCGAGCACACAATAAGTAGGTACCTACTATTCTGTAGCTAAGTCACAAAGGTGCTTATTGGTACCTATAGTAGGTACTTACATTTAATTTCGCAAACTTTTAATTACTTTTAATTAATTTAGACAATGCGCCCCACGCATTTTGCCACTCGATTTCTTATTATGCACTTTTAGTGCAAACACCGACAAAATTGTGTTAAACAATAATTTTATTGAAATAGGTACCTTTTAGTAATAACGGAACGTTAGAACTGAATTCCTAGATTTGTAACCCAAATGTTGACAATAAACTTTTAAGTCTGTCAGCAATAGGTAAAGGTGAAGGTGTCAGTAAGAAGCTTTTGTTTCAACCTTGCATTTTTAAAGCTTTCTTTGGTAACCTAATGTAATGAAACGTAAGATCTTGAAAATAACAATGGTTTTTTATTGTTATTTTCAAGTTCAGGACTTAGGAGATTCATGTAATAAGGACAAAACGTAAGAAAATGAGATTTTAGGTTAGTTTTTAAATAGAATAAAAACTTATACCTACTTTATACATATGATAATAAGTCCTCGAGTAGTACGACTGTACAACAAAAAAAAACCGACTTCAAAAATAAAAGAAAAAGAAGAAGAGTTCGATAGCTTTCTCACAGATCTCAACAACAGATCTTGACCAAATGTATACGGGACCAACCTGCGCCGCGTTCCATAAAACTACATTACAATATAATGTGATGTCATAAATGTCATATAGGTAATAGTTTGTCATAGTTTATTATGACAATGCCATGTACATTGCGTAACAGAGTTTTCGGTGGATTAATCGAATTTGCAATGTAGATCGAACTGTAGTAAACCACAAATTGTAGTTCTATGAAATAGGTTTCTGGAGGAACCGCCACTCTAACAAAAGAAGAATGAATGTTGAAGTGAAAAAGAATTAACCTTGAACATATATACAAACAAAAAATACGGATGAATCCTCTTCAGATTTTTTTGAAGTCAGTCAAAAATACGACCAGAGCCAAGGGATTACATCAGCTCTTTGCATATTCAAATCAAAAATATTTGTTATTAGTACAATTGGAAATTTTGTGTTTCTTACAATTAATTTTAATGTTGTTATCTAGTCATATTGAAACAAAAATTTTTATATAAAAACCAACATAAGTACCAGTGTGTTAACATAATACTCTTCTAGTAATATGATTAAACATTTTCATTGAGGATTTTTTTATTACCTACAGACGCACATGTTACGTTATCTGGGCAAAAATAATTGATTAGGGCAGGATCGTCAGTATCGTCTCAGAAAGCTATTTTAATACGCTTTGTTCGCATGACGTCCAAAAGCTCTCGGTCAGGCTTGAAGCTCGAAACGGGAACATTTTTCACTTGACCTAAACCCCCAACGCAAATAAACTCATTTCATTTCATTTTGATTTCATTTCATTTTATTTCAACCCCAAGTTACAGATTCTATTTAATATGATTCGATTTACATGGACGTGGTTGTCAGGCATAGTCAGGCTACGCCGCACACCTTTCTCCTCGAAAATTTTCTCTAGAACTTCCCTTCAATACTCGTTAAAAAAGTCACAAAAATTCATGAAATAAAAATAAATGCTTCAAAACGGTACGGCAATACAAAAACAGAAATATCTTATACTAGGTAGGTATTGTAGAAGAGTGATCGTGCTCTTCCACTATAAAGGGAAATTTCCCGCCAGGCAGATCGTATTGCCTGGGGACGGCCGGTCCAACTGATGTTCGTCGGACGTTATATTTATAGTACTATGTCATGTGAAACATTTTGCTTGCGCGATGCAGGAATGTTGGAGTTTATAGTGCACTCTGCGAGTTGACATGTGCTCGCCACATCACTCCCCTTCAAGACCGTAGCTACGCATAGCTAGGTCTGATAGGAATCGAAGTCTGTGCTCTAAAGCCTACAAGTGCCAGGAGGTGCTGAGTCAGTGAGTCGACTAGCGGTTGAGGGTGTTCGGCGGCTAACAGTCACGTCACCGGCGACAGTACCATGGGGACCGCGCATGTGGTAGGAACCGGTGAAGGCTGCTGTACCACTGGCAACGTGCGCTGTTGCTGTGTGGCTGCCGTGCCGAGGGGTTGGGGGAGATCACCATCAGTACCAGTAGTCGGTGCGTTGACTGTAGTGGAACTGATGGGGTGAGAGGGAAGAGGATGCTGGTCTTGCTTTGAGACTGATTGTATGTGGGGTGCTGCGAGAGCGAAGGAAGGTTGACTTTGTTCTGTCGAGGGTCACCACTATAGGGAAGACCGGGTGATCGTGCTCTTCCACTACAAAGGGAAATTTCCCGCCAGGCAGATCGTATGCCTGCGGACGGCCGGTCCGACTGATGTTCGTCGGACGTTATATTTATTCATGTGAAACATTTTGCTTGCGCGATGCAGGAATGTTGGAGTTTATAGTGCGCGCGCAGAGTTGACATGTGCTCGCCACATCTGTTTTAAACTACCGCCTATTCCATCTTCCAGGTAGTGTTATTGACCTTTGGTTCAATTTGTTTGCTAGGTAGTGATTAAGTTCGTCACTGTCCGTTCTTCCGTAAGTCTATTTAATTTACTCACCTCACTACTTATTCAATCTCTTCATAATGGGTTTCTCCATTGGTCTCAAACTTTCATTTTTCTTAGTTAGAACAAGAAATTAACTTAGCAACACCCAAAACGGGTCGAAAACATAGTGTCGTTTAAGCAATATGACAAAAAAAAAGTATCTTGTTAATGGTCGTCTCACTCGCACATTCTATATTTAAATGATTGATTAAAGTATTGAGTGTACATTGGATAAAAATGGTCTGTGGATTTGCTAGATATTACGGACATCGTGTAATCCGTCGTCCGCGAATTCGAATCGTCGTGCTATAACGTGGGCGCGATATCAAGCCATGCTGATGAATTTTTTTGTGAGCCGATTTTCGGTCTTATGTCACTTATCTGCTCATTTTGTTTTGATGTGTCTCGTTGGTAAAATAAATGACTTTCTTCTTCTTCTTCTTCTTCTATCTATCTTCTATATATAATAATTAAAAAATGGTTATTTAAATAAAAAATCACAAACAGGTACTTATTTACTTTTGTACAGTTTATCAATCAATTATGTAGTACATATATATTTTTTCATCCCCCCATCTCGGAAAGTGTTTTTGCTTTTCAATATCCGAGTGCAAAAGCCGTTTTTATCCGCTAGAGGATAAAGTAAATTGAATTTCGAACACTAAGTTTGTAAATTCAAAACATCATTAAACCTATTTACTTCTACCTCCATGGTGCCGAATTTATCATGCAACTTTTTTTTTAATTTGTTAAAAACTCAGACTCGGAACCACCTTTGTGTTTTTTTGCATTTAGTCATTTTCTCGCTGAGGTGGGATGAAATAGTAGATTGTACAACAAGTGCATAAAACGCAC
This sequence comes from Yponomeuta malinellus, assembly GCA_947308005.1. Classification (NCBI taxonomy): domain Eukaryota; kingdom Metazoa; phylum Arthropoda; class Insecta; order Lepidoptera; family Yponomeutidae; genus Yponomeuta; species Yponomeuta malinellus. Next base: position 59,126 of record OX371003.1, on the reverse strand, counting down.
CATTTTACTCGAGACGTTTATCCATCCGAGCGAGCTTGCGAGTGAGGATAGATATAAAGTCGAGTGTAAAATGGGTTTTATGGACGAGTTGTACACTCTACTTTTCACTTCGATTGCGAGGAAATGAAACAGCAACATCTTTATCTTCACTAATGCAATTAATCAAACAACAAATTTATTAAATTAAATTCACGCGTACGTGTATAATCACAGTGGTTTTGCCGCCATTAAAATTTAACCAATGAGAGCGCAGCTTCAATAAAGCGCGACCAACCTGATTGGCCCTGCAATCTAGTTGGTCGCGTTTTATACGAAACGAAATAAAATAAAGAGGTTGTTGTATGAAGTTAAAGATGTTCGTGTGGCTGTTGCAGCGATTGCCTTGGTCTTCGACGAAGATTTTACTTTATGCTCTAGAGCATAAAAAGCGACTTTATGTCGCCTACGCACGACATAAAGACGAACTTTTAGAGCATGAGAAGTGAAAAGTTATGTGTTGCACTGGAGTGCAAAGATTTTTCACCTCGTGCTCCTTTGATTCCCTCGCTCAGGATTCTAATTTCAGGATTTTAAATTTTAGAATCCTTCGCTAGCTCTGTCATCATAATTGTATAACTTTTGTATAACAAATAACTATTATTATTAAATCTGGTCTTAACCTAATACTTCCTTCCATACCATATTGCGAAAGATTGGAAAATTCGCTTAGCTCTAGAAACTACATATAACATGCCACGCATGAAGACGGACTGGACTTTAAGTCAACCCCAACAGATTCGAAGGGTTTTACTCACAAAAAAAATTATTACTAGGTACTTGTCAATTGATGTCAGGAAGTCATATTTTTTCAGTTTATGTTTAAGTTGATGGCCCTAGTCGCCAAAGCTTTAAAACCGGCCAAGTGCGAGTCGGACTCGCGCACCGAGGGTTCCGTACAAACCTGCAAGTTTCGAGATTTTATTTGATTAAAACCAAATTTCGAGATTCTATGTCAACGGGAAGTGGTCTTTAGGTTTTAATTCCCTTGCGTGTAGTTGCGTGTTTCAAAATATGCGGTATCAATGGTTGTACTTTTGCGTTTTGCGTTTTTGCGTTGACTTAGAATTTTTTTTTTCACGGGTTAAAGGCAATTAGATCTAAGTATTTGATATGAATTTCAACTTGATAGCTCTACGCGTTCATGAGGAAAAAAGTAATAAGTTTATATTTATTAAAAAATATATATTTTGTAATGTAACTAAAAATTTAAGGTTTTCGGAATTTTTCCTTTATGTGTGCTATAAAACGTTGCTTCATGCCAAATTTCAAGATTCTAGGTCGACTGGAAGTACCCTTTAGGTTTTGATTCCCTTGCGAGTACTTGCGAGTTTCAAAATATGCAGCTTAAATTGCTGTTTCTTTTGATTGCGTTGACATAGAAGTTAGATTTTATTACAGCTTAAAGGTATTATAGACCTGAGTATTTGGTATGAATTTCAATTTAATACCTCTACGCGTTTATGAGGAAATGGGTAGTAAGTTTAAAATTATAAAAAAAAAATATATTATGTGATGTAACTAAAAATTTATGGTTTTCGTAATTTTTCCTTTATCTATGCTATAAGACGTTGCTTCGTACCAAATTTCAAGATTCTGAGTTCACGGGAAGCACCCTGTAGGTTTTGATTCCCTTGCAAGTGTCGAAAATTTGCGGCATAAACGGCTGTATCTTTTGATTGCGTTGGCTTAGAAGTTTGATTTTTTCACAGCTTCAAGGGACAGTAGACCTGAGTAATTGATATAAATTTCAGCTTCATACCTCCACGCGTTCCTGAGAAAAAGGGTCTTGACAGACGGACGGACGGACGGACAGACGGACAACAAAGTGATCCTATAAGGGTTCCGTTTTTTCCTATTGAGGTACGGAACCCTAAAAATGAAATAAAGTATTACTAATTGCCAATAGATGCCAATAAGAGTCATATTTTTCAGCTTATGTTTGCCAAAGCCTTAAAAAAAAAATATTACTACTCGCCAACAGATGTCAGGAAGAGTCATAGTTTTCAAGACATCTTTAAGTCGATTATCGATAAAGAGTTTTTGATTTGACTTTTATTTTTGTACCGAAACATCGCCAATAGGATAAAAATATTTGCAGAATGTCGGTATCTTTACTATTGTAATTACTATTACTGTATATATATATTTTTTTTCTAAAGCTCGGTCATTTGGTCTCTTTTTTTTTTTTTAGAAAATATACTTAGATACGAATAACATTCGTTGATAAAAGCCTAGTTTTTCTCCGCAGCGTTGGTTTCTGCCGTGTGGCGCCGGATTAAGAATAGCGTCACTCCATTTCCTCCCGTGAATGTCGTAGAAGGCGACTAAGGAAATCAATTACCTGGAGACCGCGTCTTTCAGTGCATTAGTATATAAATTCAAAATTGGATTTTGAGTCTATTTACTTTGATGCATCTTAGCTTGAAGAACAATAGTGTGTTTTGGGTCCTAAATTTGGGCATCAAAATGCATCATTTCGAGAAGATGGAGTGAAAATATAATTTTTGGTTGCAAGATAATAAAGACCTACCCATACTGTCCAGTGTTCTAGGTTAATTTTAAAGATTGACGCGCGTTAAAAGCATGTTATAAATTTAGGTATGAAGCTCTTACATAAAGTCACGCCCGTATCCCGGAAGGGTACGCAAAAAGTTAAAGTTACCTGCTTCATCATCATTATCATCAGCCTACGCTTATCCACTGCTGGACATAGGCCTCTCCCATTGCTCATCCAGCTCTTGCCAGCCGCCTTGCGAAGATCATCGCTCCACCGAGTCTGAGGACGTCCTACAATACGTTTACCGATCCGCGGTCTCCACTCAAGAACACTTCTACCCCATCGGTTATCAGTTCTTCGGGTGATATGGCAGGCCCACTGCCACTCCAGCATGCTAATTGTGTGGGTTATGTCGGTGACTTTGGTTTCGAATTCGACCTTTTAGAGAAACCCCGAGCATAGCCCTTTCCATAGTACGACTGAGCGACTTTAAATTTGTGGACCAGCCCTGTGAGCGTCCAGGTTTCGGCACCATATGTAATGACGGGTAGGACGTACTGATTGAATTTTTTTTTTTTTTTTTTTTTTTTTTTTTTTTTTTTTTTTTTTTTTTTTTTTTTTTATAGATGTATTGAACAATGATACAAAAGTAGTGTTTTAATATCAGACATTATTTTAACGATGTTATAAAGAAGAGGAAATACAAACATCTTTTAGTATGAAATGAAATCACAAGGTGGCGCTAAGTGTATTGTATATCGCGGTATGGTTTAATCTCAACAAAGGGATTATATTTAAGCGCACAAAATTATACGACTTCGTCGAGGTTAGGTTAGGTTAGGTTAGGTTAGGTTAGGTTAGGTTTTTTTTTTTTTTTTTTTTTTTTTTTTTTTTTTTTTTTTTTTTTTTTTTTTCCCTCTTGTACCTCCAACATAATCGGAGACTATATTACTCTAACTCTTCCATTCCAGTTCAGTCTTTCATGCCTCTCGTACTTTCATTCTTCATACCGGTTCTTTCTTACATCCATCATCTTTCAGTCTCTCTGGGTGGGATTCCCAGTCGCTACTTCCCTAATCTCTCTAGCTAATCTTTATTTCTTTATTAGGTTTTAAGCTTACACACACGTGGTCAGTTTTTTATTTGACATTATAACAGTTTCATATTGGGCTTATCTAATTACAAGGAACTTCTTACTCTACATTACTTCTTTAGCATTTACTCTTATCTTCATCTATTTCTTATACATTAACACAAGGATGTTGTTCTTAATCTGGGTTACATTTTTTAGCATTTATTACTATAACTCTTATTCTATCTTTATCTATTTATATTATACACACAGTTTTTTATACTATACTTATTTTAACTATTTCTCACTTGAGTTCCCAAACATTGCTAGCAATTACACTTTCTTATTTGTTATTCTTCTACGTTATGTTGATCTCAAATATATATCAATATATTGTTACAACATACTTTTACATTGTTTTATTTCTTTCTATTACTTTTTCTATAATCTTTATGCAGTACTTAAGGAACTCGCCCAAGCCCTTGCTCTTCATTATTTCCTTAGTATTTTCACGAGTTATCCTTGTATCTAGTTCCTGCTCAATTTTAAAACGTTCCCTGGCGTACACAGGACAGTCGAAAAGCAGGTGTGGGACCGTCTCGCTGCAACCATCGTCGCAGATGCACGATGGGCTCTCTTTACACTTGAAGCGGTTCAAGTATTCCGAGAACCCACCGTGCCCAGTCATAATTTGGGTTGTGACGCTGGTTGCCTCGAATTTCCTAACTACCCTATACGCCGCCACCGCGTCTGGGAAGAACAGTTTGGTAACAGATGCAGTTCCTCCTGAAACGTATCTTTTGTTCCATTCGTCAAGCGTATTCGTACGAATACTCCGCCTGACGAATGAAACCGGACACAGGTCATAGTCCGGCGCCCGCCTCGACTTCGTGGCTGCCTCCTTCGCCAGAAAATCAGCCCTCTCGTTCCCCTCCAGCCCTGCATGCGCTTTAATCCAGAACAGGGACACAGCCTTGTTCTGGAGAGATATGGCAACTAAATTATCTCGCACTTCCACTGCCAGGGGATGGAGACAGCTGTAGTTCTGGATGGTTTGGAGGGCTGCCATCGAGTCGCTGTAGACACCGAACGATGACGATTTGTGCTTCAAAATTTCTCTAGTGGCCACGCATATCGCCAGGAGCTCGGCCTGGTAGACCGTACAGTATTTGGAGAGAGCAAGCTTGAGGGCTTTTGTCTCGGCCCCGTCACTCCAAAGAGATAGCGCGGCTCCGACTCGGCCCTCAATCTTGCTCCCGTCAGTGAATATTCGAACCTCGTGATCGCTGTTGGCATCGAGATGCTCTTGGTCCACCAGGCTGATGAGCTCCAGGTTTACATGCGCGGCTGGATGTGGCGCTTCGGCTGCTGGTGCCATCCGCTCGACATCCCCACCCCCGAGCATCGGCTGCGGTACTCCCTTCTTGGCCTCATATAATGAGGCCACCTCACGGACTCGGAGGTCGAGAGGGAGTATCCCAGCCAAAACGAGTGCTGAGTTTAGGGATACCGTGCGGTAGGCCTTACACAGCTTCTGCGCGAATCCACGCTGAACTGCTCCCAACTGTCTCCTTACACCCAGTTTTGAGGCTGCTGGGGCCCACACGCTGGCAGCGTACAGGATAATGGGTTCGACGGCCGCCACGTAGATCGTCCTAAGAACCTCTGGGTGCAAGCCCCAGCTGGTCTTGGCCACTCTGCATAACTGTCTGTATACACCTATCGCCCTCCTACAGACACTCGAGACGTGCGCGTTAAAAGTCAGCTTTTCGTCGATGGTGACACCCAATATTTTGATCTCCTTGGACATGGCGACGGCGACCCCGCCCATGCTCAGGCGCGGGGTGTCGTACTTTAATCTTTTGGTAATAACCATTGCCTTTGTTTTTTGCGGGGCGAAGTTCAGTTTGTTGGCAATTCCCCACGCCCGAACACGCTCGAGAGCGGCATTGGCATGCCCTTGGATCTCCAAAGCGGTGTCACCATCGAAGACGAGCACTACATCATCAGCAAATGCCTGACAGTGAACCTGTTCTCCCTCTAGGGCTCTCAGTAGAGGATCCAGCAGGAGGTTCCAGAGGATGGGCCCGGCTATAGAGCCCTGCACACACCCTTTCTCTGGCGCCCTTTCATGTTCTTCTCCGGCATATCTGACCCGGACTTTGCGGTTCTGGAGGTAGCTGTCCATGACCCACCTCAAGTTGATCGGACATTTTTCCTCGGCCAGCCGGACTCTGATGGCAGGCCACCAAGCGTTGTCAAAAGCCCCCTCTATATCCAGTGATACCAGTGTCGTTATCTTCTTTTGGTCAAGTTTGCTACGGATATGCTGCACTAGGATATAGAGGGAGTCTTCGGCGCTCCTCTGCGGCATGAACCCGTACTGGCGAGTACTCATCCTCGGTATCAAATAGAACTTGAGGCGGGCCACCAGCATCTTCTCCAGAATCTTGCCCATTATTGACAGCAGGCCAATTGGCCTGTATGCCTTAGGCGTAGCATAGTCTTCTCTCCCTGGTTTCTTCAGTACTACTATCGTCGCTTCCTTCCAGAGCGCAGGGAAATAGCGACATGCTAGGCACCTATTTATAAGGGCCAAGAAGAAGTCCGGGTCAGTACCGACGACCCGTCGACATATGTCGGCAGTTAGACCATCGGCTCCCGGAGCCTTTTTTGGGTTGAAGGAGCTGCTCGCTCTTTCCAACTCCACTTTTGTGAACGGTGGATCCCACGGCTCACCTTGCACACCATCACTGACTTTTCCAGCTTTACGCCTGATGTCGTGGTGGTGGGCATTGTCACCGCTGCTGTGGTCTGGAGGATAAAATGTTTCCGCCAATAGCTTCACCGAGCTTTTGGCGTCTAACACCTCCCCGTTAATTTCTAGTGGCAAGTCCTCCCCCCTGGTGGTCGTTCTCCCGATAACCCTGTAAATCCCCTCCCATACCCCTTCCCTATCCTGCTTCCCACAGAACTCCTTCCAACTCCCTACTTGGGCTTTGGCTGCTTCAACCTCATACTCTTCTTTCTGTTTCAGGTACTCTTCGACGACCCCGGGTCTGCGGGACGGACAGGCGCATCGGATTCTCCGCTTCTTCGTGGCGACCATCCTCTTCAAGCTGGCGAGTTTCTCGGACCACCACGGCAGTGTAAGTATTTCTTTGGTTTTCTTCATGGGCATCGAGGATTTACACGCGTCTTTGATAGCTTCCGTGTAGTTATGCAAAATTGCATCAATTTCATTTGTTGATGCAACCTTTCCCACCTCTACTTCCGTTAGTTTATTATTTTGCATAAGTTGCTTTAAATTCTCCCCAAATTTTGCCCAGTCTGCTTTTCTCGTGTTGTAAATCCTCGTTGTCCTATTTATCATGATACCCTTTGATTTTCTCAATTGAATGTTAAATACAATGCCGTTGTGGTCCGAGCTCGTGAGGCCTTCGTCTACCCGCCACCCGTCTACCCGATCTAGCATGTCTGCGGAGCATGCTGTGACATCCACGAAGCTGCTGTAGCGCTGTCCGCCCCTAACAGTATCGAAGGTCGGAATTTCCCCTCTGTTGAGTATGTTGAGGTTGAGCTCCTCGATCGCTCCGGACATTTCGTCCCCCCTGTGGTCTATAACCGGGCTGCCCCACCACGAGCTCTTCGCGTTTGCGTCGCCTCCAATTAGCCACATCCCGGGCTTGATATGCTGTTCCACTTTTTTCAAGTGTCCAAGATATGGCTCGATTGGTTGGTCGGGCTCGAAGTAAAAGGAGACAAGCGTGATTTCCCAGGCGCTGGTTCGGATCCCCACCACAGTGATGTTATTTGTGGTGAGTTTCGGGTACTGTATGACATTTAGATCTTGGTTGAAGACAGCTATTGCTGCTTTTACAGTCCCTTCTCCTACTTCGTTGCTCTGGAAGATCCGAGCGCCCTTGTGACTCCTCATACTCCTCGCTCCGCCAACGTACGGCTCCTGGAGAAGCGCCACAGACACACCGCGCCTCTCAGCCTCAATGAGGAGCTCGTTGGTCGCCAATTTTTTCCTTTGGAGGTTCGCTTGCAGGATTTTGTACTGGGTGGTTTCGCCCTGGCTGCCCTTAGCAATACGCAACACTTGTGCGGGCCAGCTCGTCTCTCTTCCTGCGTACTGGGCACTCGATGCTAAAAGCATTGTGTTGCGCATTGTCCAACTTTGCTTTGGTGCAGTTTCGGCAGCTCGGCGGTACATCCGCCACCCAGTCAGCGCACTCCGTCCTCAGGTGGGGGCCGCCGCAGTGGCTGCACAGGTCCGCTGCCTCACCGCAAAAGCGTTTGCCGTGACCGAAGCCTAGGCAACGCGTGCACTGCAGCAGCGGAGTCTGGTCCTCCACCCTGACACGTTGGAGGTCTATGTGGAGTTTGCCCAGCTCCAGTGCTCTCCTCCAGATGGTCGGGGAGACACTTATGACCACATGGTTGATGTGCGGGTTTCTTGTTCTCCTCCGGTATTTGACCTCAATCCGGTCTTCCCCCTCGCCGAGGCCGCGGAAAACATCTCTGTTCTGGTTCCTCAGGGCTCTTTTGACGTCCTCGTCTGTGTTGACCTGGAGGACGTTCCTGAGGATCAGAAGGGGGTCCTTGTTCCCCACTTCCTCAACGGTGAGGTTGACTTCCAAGCTACCGAGCCTACTCTTAAGTTTGTCCCTTTCTTCCCTCGTCTCGAAGCCAACGATGATCTTCTTGTCTTTCGCCTTTCTAACCCTTTCTACCTTAATCCAGCCCTCTTTCGCATCTACCGCCTTCCGGAGTTTTTCGAGGACCACCTCTCCGGTCTCCGTATCGTCCTTGGAGGTGACTACCACCGAATGCAAGGTGTTCCTGCCGATTGGGGGTGCTCTACTGTTGGTTCCGGTGGCAGCCACACTCGCGTACGTCACCGTCCGCTCAATGGTCTCCCGTTGTCTGGCCATCGATTCTTTAAGTTCTTCCAGCATTCTGGCGTTACTCGTGAGCAACTTTGTGTGCTCATCGAGTCGCGCCACAATGCCGGATTCCAGGCCAACCACTGCGGGCGCAGGGTCGGACGGTGCCTTCGGCTCCTGCACTTCGTCCTCCTCTTTTTTGTTTCGGACCTTCCTGGCCTTCGCATCCCCCTCGGTCTCCTTTACCAGTTGGTACAGGCGGTCGAGGGCACCCGCGATGCCTGTCTTAATCTCGGTCTTTAAGTTCCGAGAACTGGCCAGGTAGGTCTTCGCTTTTTGAAGGCAGGCCCTTGCCTCCGACGTCCTATCCGGGTAGGACTTAGTTGGCGAGCCGGCGTCGCTCGCTTTTTCTCGTGTGGTTATCGAGCCCCCCTCTCGCGTGAGCGATGGGGACGGCCTCGATCCTGTCCTTGGGTTAGGTTAGGTTAGGTTAGGTTAGGTTAGGTTAGGTTAGGTTAGGTTAGGTTAGGTTAGGTTAGGTTAGGTTAGGTTAGGTTAGGTTAGGTTAGGTTAGGTTAGGTTAGGTTAGGTTAGGTTAGGTTAGGTTAGGTTAGGTTTTTTTTTTTTTTTTTTTTACATTTTACTTCGTCCTCTGACATGATCAGAGACAGTATTGGCATTTAATGTTGCCGGCAGGGGAAATCCTCATGGACGCCTGGGAAGGGATGCCCAGGCAGTGCCGGACTCTTACCGGCTAAAACCCCTGCCGGTCACCATTTTACATTTTGACTTATTGTCTCACATGAGACCTAGAGTTCACCATAGAAAGTAACAAAGAGTAACTAAGTAACTTATAACATTCAGCATATGACCAATTTTTTTTTTTTTTTTTTTTTTTCTCCATTTTTTATTTTATTTTATTTTTTTTTTTTTTGTCTCCGTTTTTTTTTTTTTTTTTTTTTTGCTGTGGTTATTCTTTTCCATATACTTATTTCTACTTATTTACCTAAATTTTTGATATACTAAATACATATAATTCACTTATATAATCTAGTATAATTTGTTTACTTATTTCTATTTATTACTACGTTTGCGATTGCCTTACAATACTTAACAAATTTTTCACTTATGTCTGCATTGGCCAAAATTATGCTTAAAGTATCCCTATTCAGTTCCATATTTATTTCCTGTTCTAGGTTATGTCGATTAACAGCAAACTGTGGGCATTCTAACAAGACATGAGGCACCGATTCCGGGGAGCCAGGCTCGCAGATGCACGATGGGCTCTCCTTGCACTTGAATCGGTACAAGTACTCGGAAAACCCACCGTGCCCTGTAAGGATTTGGGTCAAAATTCCAGTGGGTCTCAAGTTTTTCACCAGTCTATGCGCAGCGATGGCATCGGGAATAAACATTTTGGTAACTGCCGCGGTTTTGCCCGACTGATACCTCCGATTCCATTTGTCAAGCGACTCCAATCGGATTTGTCGCTTGACAAATGAAATAGGGCAGAGGTCGTAATCCGGCCTTTTCTTTGAGGAAAGGGCCGCCTCTTTCGCGAGACAGTCCGCGCGTTCATTGCCCTCGAAACCGGCGTGAGCCTTGACCCAGAACAAGGAAACTGCCTTTCCCTGGACCAAAGCCCGTCTTAGGTTGTCCCTACTCTCCACCGCTAAAGGGTGAGGAGCGCCTTGGTTTACGACCGTTTCCAGCGCTGCCCTCGAGTCGCTGAATATGCCAAAGCTCTCCTCCCTACGCTTTAGGATTTCCACCGTGGCGGTGCGTATGGCCACCAGTTCAGCCTGGTAGACTGTGCAGTACGACGGCAAAGCAAGCTTGATGGCTCGGATTTCGGACTCGTTGTTCCATAGTGAACATGCGGCCCCGACCTTACCATCAATCTTGCTGCCGTCGGTGTATATACGGACAGCTTGCACGCTATGTGCACTCACGAGTGCTTGGTCGTCCAGGCAAATGAAACTCGCGGCCACACGCTCCGCCGGGTGGGGGAACTTTGAATATCCCACCGGGCGCTCCACCTCACGGCCCCCCAGCGCCGGCCAGGGTTCCCCCCTCTTGACCCTACACAGGGCAGCCGCCTCCTGTATTCTAAGGTCAAGCGGCAGCAACCCAGCCAACGCCAGAGCCGCGTTCAGTGAAACCGTCCGGTAGGACCGACAAAGCTTTTGAGCGAAGCCTCTCTGTACCGCATCGAGCTGGTTTCGCACCCCTACCTTAAAGGTGGCTTCGGACCACGCGCTAGCCGCATACAAGATGATAGGCTCTACCGCGGCTACATAGATACTATGAATCACCTCTGGGTGCAAACCCCAACCCGTGCGAGCTGCGCGGGACAGCTGCTTATAAATGTCCAGGGCCTTTCGACAGACGTTGGCGACATGGCTGTTAAACGTTAACTTTTCATCGATCGTTAGCCCCAAGATCGTTATTTCCTTCGACATTCCAATGCCGACCCCCCCCATGCTTAGGAGTGGTGTGTCATATTTTAACTTTTTTGTCAAGGTCATCGCTTTGGTCTTTTGCGGCGCAAAGTTTAATTTGTTTTTGATACCCCACTCTCTCACATAGGCGAGGGCGGCATTGGCCTGCCGTTGGATTTGGAGCGCCGTGTCTCCATCGAATAGGAGAACGACGTCGTCCGCGAAGGCCTGACAGTAGTCACCGCGTCCCTCGAGCCCCTTCAACAACGGATCTAGTAGGAGGTTCCAGAGAGTAGGGCCCCCGATTGAACCCTGCACACACCCCTTGTTTGTTGTCTTGCAGTACTCTGCGCCCCCGTATCTCACTTTAACTTTTCTGTCCAGCAAGTAGCTGTCCATGAGCCTGCGAAGGTTCAGTGGACAATTTTCCTCGGCCAATCGCGTCCTTATCGCTGGCCACCATGCGTTATCGAAGGCTCCCTCTATGTCCAATGATATCATTGTCACTATTTTCTTGTCTTTTATTTTGCGTCTGATGTGCTGCATCAGGACATAGAGGGAGTCCTCGGTACTCTTCTGGGGCATAAAACCATATTGGTGATCGCTCATGCCAGGCAGTATATATATTTTGAGCCGTGCCACCATTATTTTCTCCAGAATTTTCCCCATCAGTGGAAGGAGCCCTATCGGTCTGTAGGACTTAGGACTTGTGTAGTCCTCCTTCCCGGCCTTCCTGAGAGCAACCACTGTAGCCTCTTTCCAGATTCCTGGGAAGTGGCTGTGTTCCAGGCACTTGTTGAGCAGGTCGAGGAAGAGCTTGGGGTTTGACGAGATAGCGTGCTCGCATATATCGGCCGTGAAGCCGTCTGCTCCGGGCGCTTTCTTGGGATTAAAGGAGTCCACAGCTGTATGTAGCTCCTCCATTGTAAACGGCGGATCATGTTCACCATGTTCCGTATCGTTTACATTCTCGGCTGCTTTTCTTATTCGCTGGTGATCTTCATTGTCAGTCTCCTCCGTGTCATCCCGATAGAAAGTCTCGGCCAGTATCTTCGCCGACTCACTCAGCTCCTTTTGAACGCCATCCACCACAAGTGGCAAGTCCTCCTGTCTCTTAGTGGTTCTACTTATCACCCTGTAGATCCCCTCCCATACCCCCTCCCTATCTTGTTTCCCGCAGAACTCCTTCCAACTCTTTATTTGTGCCCTTTTTGCCTCACTCTCATAGTGTTCTTTTGCTTCCAGGTACCCCTCGACGACTTTCGCTCTTCGGGTCGGCGCTGCGCATCGGATTCGACGTTTCTTCGTGGCGACATCTTTCTTCATCCTCGCCAGTTCTTCGGACCACCATGGCAGGGTAAGTTTTTCGTTGGATTTTTTCTTTGGTAATGTATCGTCGCAAACTCTGCTTATCGTGCTCGAATACTTTTCCACCAGAGAGTCCAAGTCCTCTTTGCCCTGCGCTCGCTCGACGTCTTGCAGGCTTACATCGTTCTCTTTGACGATTTCCAGTCGTCAACGAGATCGAGCATGTCCTCTGTGCAGGCCGTTATGTCGATGACACTTTTCAGCACCCTGTCACCTCTTACCGTGTAAAAAGTGTCTGCGACTCCCGTGTTGAGGATCTGCAAGCGAAGTTCTTCCAGGGCTCCTGCCAAATCCTCGCCTCTGTGGTCGATGATGTGGCTTCCCCACCAGGGACTTTTTGCGTTAGCGTCACCCCCGATCAACAGGTTTTTGGGTCGCAAGCTTTTCTCCAAGTCCTTGAGCTGCTCCAGGTATGGCTCCAGGGGCCGGTCTGGCTCGAAGTAGAAGGAGATGACGGTAACCTCCCAGGCACTAGTACGGATTTTCACAACCACGATGTTGTTGGTTGTGAGCTGCGGGTATTCGACGATATCCACATCCCGGTCAAAGACGGCTATTGCCGCCTTGACTTTCCCCTCTGCCCGACCAGTGCTCTGGTAGATCCTCACCCCCGTGTAGCTCTTCATGCTGTTAGTCCCGCCCACGTACGGCTCCTGGAGCAGCGCGAAGGCAGCTTTTCTTTTGGTGCACTCCATCATCAATTCATACGTTGCCAGTTCCTTTCTCTGCAAGTTTGCCTGAATGATGAGGTACGCAAGCGGATTGTCCTGGTGTTTTCCGTGGGCGCCCTTAGCAATACGCCGTTGTAGCCCTAGCTAGCGCATCCCACCTACGCCGCACTGGACACTCCATGCTAAAAGCGATATGGTCGGTGTTAGCCATTTTTGCCTGTACGCAGTTGCAGCAAGTAGGCGGCACATCTGCCAGCCGATCCGGGCAGTCCATCCACATGTGGAGACCTCCACAGTGGCTGCACTTTTCCAAGGTCTCCTTACAGAATCTCTTTCCGTGGCCGTATCCCAGGCAAAGAGAGCACTGGACCAGAGGTGACTTGTCCTCTACCCGCACCTGCTGAAGGTCCACGTGCACCCTGCCTGCCGCCGTCAGGCGCTGCCACACGAGCGGGGACACCTGTAGCACAATGTGACCTGCATGTGGGTTCCGAGTCTTTCTTCTATATTTGACAGTCATCCGTTGCTCTTCCTGGGCGACGTCTCGGAGTAGGTGACTGTTTTGATTGCGCAAGGCAGTCACGACGTCCTCGTCGGTGTTGTATGTCAGGACGTCCTTAAGGATGATTAGAGGATCCTTATTTTTTACTTCCTCCACATGGAGGTCCGTGCCGGCGTTTTTAATCCTCGCGGCCACCTTGGCAATTTCTTCTTTAGTCGTGCAGCCAACAATCACCTTCTGATCTCTGGCCTTTCGTGCCACCTCCACGCGGAGCCCCTCCGCCCTGGCGTTGACCGCCTTTCGAAGCTTTTCGAGGATCACCTCTCCGGTCTCGGTTTCGTCTTTGGAGGCGACTACCACCGAATGTAGGGTGTTCCTGCTGATTGGGGCTGCCCCACTACTGGTTCCGGTGGCAGTCACACTCGCATACGTCACGGTCTTTTCGATGGTCTCCTGCTGTTTGGCCATGGACTGCTTCAGCTCTTCCAGCATTCTGGCGCTACTCGTGAGCAACTTTGTGTGCTCATCGAGTCGCGCCAGAACGCCGGATTCCAGGCCGACTGGGAGTGCAGGGTCGGACGGTGTCTCCGGCTCCAGCGCCCCTTCCTCCTCTTTTTTATTATTAGCCTTCCTGGCCTTTGTGCCCCCCTCGGCCTCCTTCACAAGCTGATACAGCCGATCAAGGGCCCCCGAGATGCCCACCTTGATTTCAGTCTTAAGGTTTCTCGAGCTGCTGAGATACGACTTTGCTTTTTGGAGGCAAGCTCTTGCCTCCGATGACTTATCCGGGAAGGATTTGACCGGGGAGCCGGTGTCCATCGGTTTCCCTCGGACGGCTGCCGGACCACTTTCTTGTGAAAGTGGTGAGGACAGCTTCGATTTAGCCTTGGCAGGGCCGGCCTGCGCCGACATCGCTGTCCGCGGGAGGGCGGTTTCGGCACCAACGGTCTCCCACTCTCCTATACTTTTCCTAACATTACGAGCGATGGTGGCCTCCGGTTTCGATGGTGGCGATTTCTTTCCATCGGGGGTTCTGATCATGTTGGACGTGTGCGTCAAATGGATAATAATAACGTGTGGGGCTTGTATAAGTTGTAAATAGCCTTGTCACCAACAAGAATAAAATAAAATAAAATTTATTTTAAAGTCAGTATAAAATATCTGCTCAATATAGAGCCGTTACAGTAAAGTTAGTATCAAATTGATACTGTCCAATCTTACAGCTACCTTAAAACTAGTCACACAATCAATTTGATCAATTATCGCAATTTGTACAGGTCAATTTGTGTGATTTTCCGGAAGAAAAACCGGTTTTTCCGGTTTCACAAATCCAGTACAGGGCGAGACCCCAAATCAGGTCCGCATAACCGTGGCCCACTAGAAGCCGAGTCCCCTGGTCGAAACCGCTTCCCTCTAGGCCTCCCCGTTCCGGAGTTATATGGAAATTTCTGAATTTTGGCTCGCCGCAAAGTGCTCGAGCCAAAGGTAACCGCCAAGGGTCGGTGGGGTGGTGGGGGTGGGGTGGGTGGCAATTCGGTAATTTCGGTAATTTAGAGAAATTTAGAAAAAATCCTCACCTGAGGACACACACAGCCAATGTTGTTGAAATTAATGTACTGTTATCGGCAAAAAACTCGAGAATTAGGGATGATTTTCACCTCGGGACACACACTGTTTATTCTCGGTGCAACACGAATAGAGTGATGGCGGAGCGTGCGCGAGGTGGGTCCGCTTTGTTTCGAGTTGTGGGTAGGTGCGGTCGTCTGAGGAAGGGTAAAAAAGAAAGATTTTGAAGGTATTTTGGAATTTGGCACGGAACCCTGAAAAATGTCTGGAAGCGCGGCGGCTACCAACGGCGCAGGAGCACTCTGCGGCGAGAACGGCGCGATCCTGAAGGCAGGCGGTCTGCGGTTCGATTCCCGGCAATGAAGATTTGGAAATGTGAATATGTGAAAATTTTTACGTAGCTGGGTCGGCTCCCGGTTTCCGAAGTGCGATCCCTAACGAGGTACGACTTCACGAAAAACGATAAGTTTCTCACCCTGAACTGGATTCGATTAAAAATAAAAAATAAAAATAAAAATATAAAAAACCTCCTTCAACAAAACAAAACAAAAACACTCAATTCAAGCGAAAAAATTTGCGCCCGCGATATGGAAAGTGTATTCCGGATGGAAATCTATTGCCAAAAAAGGTAAAGGTTGATGTAATTTGATCAGATTTTAAGTGCTATAGGCGGCAAAAATTCGGTAATTTCGGTAATTTAGAGAAATTTAGAAAAAATCCTCACCTGAGGACACACACAGCCAATGTTGTTGAAATTAATGTACTGTTATCGGCAAAAAACTCGAGAATTAGGGATGATTTTCACCTCGGGACACACACTGTTTATTCTCGGTGCAACACGAATAGAGTGATGGCGGAGCGTGCGCGAGGTGGGTCCGCTTTGTTTCGAGTTGTGGGTAGGTGCGGTCGTCTCGGGACACACACTGTTTATTCTCGGTGCAACACGAATAGAGTGATGGCGGAGCGTGCGCGAGGTGGGTCCGCTTTGTTTCGAGTTGTGGGTAGGTGCGGTCGTCTGAGGACACACACAGCCAATGTTGTTGAAATTAATGTACTGTTATCGGCAAAAAACTCGAGAATTAGGGATGATTTTCACCTCGGGACACACACTGTTTATTCTCGGTGCAACACGAATAGAGTCGGTTAGGTTAGGTTAGGTTAGGTTAGGTTAGGTTAGGTTAGGTTAGGTTAGGTTAGGTTAGGTTAGGTTAGGTTAGGTTAGGTTAGGTTAGGTTAGGTTAGGTTAGGTTAGGTTAGGTTAGGTTAGGTTAGGTTAGGTTAGGTTAGGTTAGGTTAGGTTAGGTTAGGTTAGGTTAGGTTAGGTTAGGTTAGGTTAGGTTAGGTTAGGTTAGGTTAGGTTTTTTTTTTTTTTTTTTAATAATACACCATTTTTCCACAGACGCGGGGTCCGTGCCTTTGTTTTACGTTTTTCTCTTTGTTGTCCCTTTTTTTTTTTATTCTCCTTATGCTCCACATATAAAGCTTACTTATAATATAATTTGGTACAGGTGTTGTGTACCACACACGTTTCTTATCTAGTTCTTACAGCTAAATACTTAAATGTAGTTGTTTTTTTTTTTTTTTTTTTTTTTTTTTTTTTTTTTTTTTTTTTTTTTTTTTTTTTTTTTTTTTTTTTTTTTTTTTTTTTTTTTGCGTAGTTGCTGTTTTTATCCCTTATTTATGGTTTTATTGCCTAGTTTCTGTTATTGGTACTGTTTGTCAGCCTCGGATTCCGCGCTTTACCTTTCTTTCGTGAAAGCCACGGTTTGGACTGCCACCTCAGAATCGCGTTTTCGCATTGCCATCCTTAGGTTGTGCTCCGCGATTGCTTTGCTTGTGACAGCCGTTGCCCTTCTCACGAATCTGCCGATCGCGTCGTCGCCGCCGTCCGAGTAGTATATGCAACTGGTCGTGTGTCGCGATACGGCCACCACCGCGTGTGGGACGCTGTCATATATTTTCAGTGCCCTTTCGTTTGCCCGTATGACGATGACCGACTCGTAGGTTAAACCCTGTGCCTCGTGTATGGTAAGGGCGCGCGAACCCGTGCCCGACCCGAATCCCTGGTTGATGAGGGATTTTTTCTCCTCCTGGGTGTGTACCAGGAATAGAGTGTTCGGCAGGTTGTGGGGTATTTGCGCGCCAACGAACCTCTTAAGCTCGAGCGAACGTACTCGACGTGCTGACGAGTACATTCCAGGGTAAACCTCTCTTAGGGCGTACGCTACATCCATCGGGTTCCGGTGTGTGCATGACCACTGCTCGCTGATGTTCGCTAGCAGGTTCGGGCGGCTGTACCTCAGCTGGAAGAGGTTCTGTCGGTCAATAAACGGCAGCTGGTTTACATCTCCGATGAGGACAATTTCGCTGGCACCTAGCAACTGAGTCGCCATCACTATGGCCCCAAAATGGTTCATTAGAGCTTCGTCAACCAGTAAACGGTTACAACCTCCGGGCTCTTTTGAACCATTTGCTAGAATTGAGGCCATAGTGCGCACCTTGATTTTCGATGCGTTCCCTATGCGACGACCTAGCCTTTCTTTCAGGTCGTTGGCGGCTTCGGTTGTGCTGGTGACTACTACGTCGTTCTCCCCATCGAAGTTGCTCACCACCCATGTCGTTTTTCCACATCCCGGAACTCCGTTGATCCATCGCAACTTTGGTGCCGACCATGTGTCCGATGCTGTTCTGGGACCGAGCGTTTCTGTAACTATGTCGGCCATGTTCAGGATCTTATCGTCCAGCATTATCCTTGTACATCGGGCGGTAACCACTATGGGATCGTTTTGTGGTGTAGCGTACTTTGCTTTGCCAGTCCGCCGCGTCTCCCCGTCGTCAAGAGCCACGAAGCCACTTGTTGCACTGTATGCTGCCATATACCGACCTGACATGGTTCCCCTTATGACCTGGGAGGTGTCGTTATTGTATATGGCTGCGTCAGCCTCCTCGAGTCTCACCTTCAACAGCCCTTCGTTCCCCCGCTGGAAGGTCTGCAAGATCTCATCGCATGTGGCTAGATTGACTTCTCTGGAAGCTCTTATTACTGCCTGAAACTCGAGGAAAGCGTTCGTTGCGTGGTCTACGGGCTTCTCTGCTGGTTTGAGACTAGGCGGGCTGACTTGTCCCTTGTCGGCTCTCGTTCTGTGTTCATACGGCGGCTTTGGGTCTGTGTTTTCCTTCAAGAACTCCTTCACCGCCTCTTCTTGGCGCTCCGCGGCTTTGGAGGTTCTTGGTTGCGTGGCTCGCGTAGCTGAGCCGAGGGCGTTCATAAATGCTTTTATCAACCCCCTCGCCCCAGCTGTCTCCTCTGGACTTCCACGTTCCTTGGCTGCTGCATTTTCGGCGGCCACCCTTTGCTGTAAGCGGTCCGATCCGCTTTGGGTGCTTGGGTTGGGAATGGGGTTCCCCCAACTGTCGGCGGATGTAGTCGCTTGGTCGTGTTTCGGCTCTTTGAGAAAACTTAAGTTTTCTCCTCTGTCCTCGTACACTACCACCTCGTGATTTTCTGAGGCTTTCAGACAACCCATAAGGTCTGCGACTTCTCCTTTTTCGATTTGAAGCACCATTGCGTCTACGCTTATTTTTCGGGAGCCGTAGCATGTGTTGCGTCCAAGTTTCGTTAGCACGGAGCATGCCTGCGCGAATGGTGTTTCCTCTCCCCAGTCGAATAGTGCTATTGTTTTGTTTTTGTGTTGCACTAGGCGGAACCGGTGGTCGGCTACTTGCGACTGGGGTAGCGCGTTGAAAACTTGGAGTTTCATGCTGGTCTTGGACGTGCTCCCTTTCAGCAGGGTAGCCAGGCCGGGTGGTATTGCAACACTCTTTCTGCCAAGACGACAAAAGCTTATACCGAGTGTTTCGGTGTCGTTGTCCATGAAGAGAGCCACGCTTCTTACCCTTATTTTCGGCACGCCGCGCTCTCCGCACTCCAAGAGATTTCGAGCGCGACTCTGCGTGATGTCCGTGGCCTGATTTGTAACGGTTGTTGTTCTTATGCTAAAGGTTGTATTTCCGGTAGTGGAGGTGTTTGTGATGACGGTGGGGGCACTTGTGGTGGGGGGGATTGTGTCACCGGCGGCAGCAGATGTGCTGTTTCTCTTTACGGCTATTCTGGCGGCTTTGCTCGCAAACTCCAAGAAAGGTGTTCTGATGGCCGGGTCCTCCATGATGGTGGGCAGAGTGGACTGGTCCAGTTTGGTCTGGATTTGTAGTTCCAGCTCCATCCTTTCCCGGCCAAATCTTGGACACTCCAGAAGCACGTGCCATATCGTTTCGTCGCGTTCGGGATCGCAGATACAAGAGGGACTGTCTTTGACGTGGAAGCGGTGGAGATACGCCGCGAATCCTCCGTGGCCGGTCAGGATCTGGACATGCATGGGTGTTAGTTCCATGTCCTTCAGTGCTCGTCTTGCCATTTGGACGGTGGGTAGAAATACCTTTGTGACCGAGCCCGTGCTGGAAGATTCGTAGCGCATCTGCCACTTTTTCACTGTTTCCTCTCGTATCTGTTTCCTGACGAAGGATATGGGAACCTTGTCATAGTCTGGAGCTGTCTTCTTGGTGAGTGCAGCTTTTTTGGCCAGTTCATCCGCTCTTTCGTTCCCCGGCGTTCCCACGTGGGCTCTCAGCCAGAAGAGCCTCACTGTTCTGTCTTGTTCCCGGATTTCTCGGATGTATCTCTTTATCTCGAGAGCCAGAGGGTGAGTTACCGATGGGCACCTGAGTAAGTCCAGCGAAGATCTCGAGTCGCTGAGGATGTTAACCGTGCCCATCTTGGAGTCTCTAACCATTTTTACGGCTCTGTAGAGAGCATACATTTCCGATTGGAAGACAGTGTTGTGAGGCTCTAGACGAAAGGTGGAGTACTTGGATTCCCTGCCGTTAACCCACATTGTAAGGGCAGCACCGACTTTCCCTTCTATTTTGCTGCCGTCGGTGTACACTTGTGCACCTACCACATTTAGGTTGTTCAGGGTTTCGGGGTCCATGTCGTCGAGGCGCTCATACTCGGTTGTTGTGAGTAGAGCCGGGTGGGGATTTTGCGTCGGTCCTACCCTGCGTTCTACCTCTCTGCCTGGTGGTATAAAGTCCTCGGAGTGTCCCTTTTTTATTTCGTACATTTTTCCCGCTTCAAGGATCCTGAGGTCTAGGGGTAGTTGGCCTGACAAGACTAATGCCGATGTCAGAGACACCGTGCGGTATGCTTTGGTGATCTTCTGCGCGAAGCCTCTCTGCAGCGAGTCCAACTGATTCCTTACCATCAGTTTCTCTGCAGCTGAATGCCATGCGCCTGCAGCATACAGCACGATTGGCTCTATCACCGACACGTATATAGTCCTTATGATTTCTCCGTTCAGTCCCCAGGTCACCTTTGCCGCGCACGCAAGCTGTTTATAGATGTCCGCGGCTTTTTTGCAAATGGCGGTTACGTGCGCGTTAAAAGTGAGCTTGCAGTCGATTATAAGACCCAGCAGCTTGATCTCCTTGACAAGCTCTATCCTGCTGCCTGACATGTGGATGATGGGGGTGTCGTATTTAAGTTTCTTTGTGATCACCATCGCGTTTGTCTTGTGCGCGGCGAATTTCAACTTGTTTTCAACACCCCATTCCGCTACGGCCTTAAGAGTCTTGTCGGCTGCTTGCTGAAGGGTACTGACTGAGTGAGCGGAGAAAACCAGGACCACATCGTCTGCGAAAGCTTGGCAGTGTACCCCTTTACTAGCCATTTTTTGTAGGAGTGGGTCTAGGATTAGGTTCCAGAATGTCGGTCCCGCAATGCTACCCTGGACACAACCTTTTGTGGTTTCCTTTTCACTAGACGCTCTGGCGTAGTTGACCCTGATCTTGCGGTCCCTTAAGTATGATACCACCAAGGCGTAGAGGTTCTTTGGACAGTTCTTCGTGATCATTCGTTGTTTTAGCGCGGGCCACCATGCGTTGTCGAAGGCTCCCTCTATGTCCAGCGATACCAGAAGCACAACCTTTTTAGATTTCACTTCTGTCCGTATGTGGGCTAATAGGTCATAGAGGGCGTCCTCGGTTCCGCGTTGTGGCATGAAACCGTACTGGGTCGCGTTCAGAGTCGGGAGGAAGTGCCACTGAAGTCGGCACACGAGAAGTTTCTCGACGATTTTACCAAGGACCGATAGAAGGCCAATTGGCCTGTAGGACTTGGGGTGCGTGTAGTCCTCCTTACCCGGCTTACGCAGGATGCACACGTGAGCGATTTTCCACTGCCTTGGGAAGTGCGACAGCGATAGGCATTTATTTGCCAGTGCCAGGAACACTTCTGCATTGCAGCGGATGGCGGCTGTGCATATGTCGGCAGTCAGTCCATCCGGCCCGGGAGCTTTTTTCGGGTTCGCGCCCCTGAGGACCATGTCCAGCTCCGCGGGTGTGAAGGGGGGATCGTCTGCCGACAGTCCTTGTATTTTCGCCGGGTTGCACTCGACTGTTTGTCCTCTGAGCATGGTGTGGTATTCGGTGTCGGTTTCCACAGAGTCATCGGGATAAAACGTTCTCGCCAGGAGTTCCGCAGACTGTTCCGGGCTCAGCGTTTCCCCGGCCGCGCTTCTCAGAAGCATGTCGTCTGATCTCCTGGCGGTCTTCCTTATGACTCTGTAGATACCGTCCCACATGCTCTCACGGTCCTGGGTCGAGCAAAACTCCTTCCAACTTTGTGTGGCGGCTTCTGTGGCTCTCCGTACGTACTCCTCTTTTACCAGCAGGTATTCGTCCACGGTTTGTTGCCTGCGGCATGGGGCTGCGTTACGAATTCTTCGTTTTTTCCTCAGAACGTCCTTTTTTAAGTTGTCCAGGGCAGGCGACCACCACGGGGGTCCCGCGTCACCTTTCCATGCGCCTAGCTTGGGTATTGCTTTTTCGCAAGCTTTACGGATGGTCTCTGTGTAGGATGTTAGTATTTCTTCCAGACCCTCCAGGTCTCGCACTTCCGACACCCTGGTCACGGTGATGCTGTTTTCGGCTAATCCAGAGGTGAAGTGTGTATTGAAGTCGGACCATTTTGCCTTCTTGGTGTTGTAGATGCGTGTAGAGATTGGCCTTAGGGGTTCCAGGCCCTTCTCTAGTCCCAGACTGAAGGTAATTGCGTTGTGGTCTGATGTTGTGAGACTTCTATTCACACTCCACTCCTCGATTTTGCCCAGCAAGGACAGGCTGCAAGCAGTTACATCTACTATGCTTGTGCAGAGCCTGTCTCCCCTGTAGGTCTCAAAAGTGGGAACTTGACCTGTGTTGAGGATTTGGAAGTCCATCTCGTTTAGGAAGGTGTTGTACGCCGCCCCGCGGTGGTCCTCCGAGTTGCTTCCCCACCAGTGGCTCCAGGCGTTTACGTCTCCCGCCACTATGATGTTTTCCGTGCCCAACTTTCCGGAGAGCCTTTTTGTTTCCGAGATGTACGGGTCTATGTCTTGGTCGCCCTCGTAATAGACGGATATCACTCCAAGCTTTAGCTGGCCAGCTTTTATGAGAACGGCGGCGACGTTTTCGGTTACCAGTTGGGGGTCGTGGATGACCTCCAGGCTGCCCCCGAACACGACGATTGCCGCTTTCACTGGCTTTTGGCGATCCAGGGTGCACTGAATGACTTGCGTGCCGGGGCTTTGTTTCATAGTGCCAGTTCTTCCAACGTAGGGCTCCTGAACTAGCGCTATTGAAACTCCCTTTTCCTGGGCCGCCTGGAAGAGTTCAGCTGTTGCGAGCTTGGAGCGCTGCAGGTTTGCCTGGATGATCTTGAGCTTCCTTTTTGATCCGTCTGATGTTCCTGGGCTCTGCGAGTTGACCGACCCGTTTTCTGCCTGGTCGCCCTTAGCAATAGGAAACACGAGACCTCGCTATGTGGTCCCATTTTTGGCGTTCTTGACACACGTCACTGAAAGCGGTGTGCGCCCGGTCGCTGTCCTCTCTTTGAGCTTTTGTGCAGTTTGTGCACACCGGAGGTTTGCCAGCCGCTCTCGAGGGGCAGTTCCCACTCCCGTGTGCGTCGCTGCAAAAGCAGCAAGCTGCATGCTCGGCCTTGCACATGGACTTGGAGTGGCCGTACGCCAAGCATTTTGTGCACTGCACCAGTGGAGACTGATCCTCGACTCGGCATCGCTGGATTCCGATGTGTACTTTTTCCGCCTCAATAAATCGCTTCCAGACTTCTGGAGAGAGCTCTACGACCGGGTGGCACTCGTGTGGGTTCCGCGCGCGTTTCCTATACCGCATCTTTATGGTTGGTTCTTCGACACCGACGTCGCGCAGAAGATGTCGGTTCTGCGCTTTTAGGAGATCTACAATCTCCTCGTCGGTGTTGTTGGAGAGCACTCCTTTGATGCAGGCTAAGGGGTTTGCCGGCTTTGCCTCGGAAATTTTCAGGCTTCCGTTTCCCTGGACTTTTTCTCTGACGATTTGCAAGTCCTCCTTGCTCGCGCAACTTAGGACCACCTTTTGGTTCCGAGCTTTCCGAACCTTGTCGACCTTAGCCCCGGTGTTTTTTAAGTCCAGGGCTGCCGTAATTTTGTCTATCACGTTTTGGCCCGTATGTTTTGGGTCCTTCGATGACACGATTAACGTGTGGTTCGGATGTTTTGGCGGTTGTGGTTTCGCCGCCGCCTGGGCAAACGTCATTGGTCCCAACGGCGGCTTTTCTGACGTATGAAGCTCGGAAACTCCTTTCTTTATCGTGGCCAAAGTTTGCTTGACCTCCGCCATCGCGAGTTCTGCCTCTAGGTTTGGCGCTGGGGGCGCGGGGACCTCGGGTTTTTTGTCTCGCAGTTCGCGGAGGTCTGAAGAGACCATTTGGAGCCGCTCCGTCAGTGGCTCAAGGTGTGCAGCCAAGTCCAGGGTGGGCTCAGGTGGGGCGGGAGAGTTTGCGGGTCTGTTCAGAAGATGTTGCACGGATTCCTTCAGCGTCTCTATCTCTGACGTGAATTTGGTGATGGTGCTTTGCAGTTCGGGAGTTTCGGGTTGTGAGGGCGGTGTTTTGGGAGTAGCCGGTGCCGCTGCGAGACTTTCCACCGTTCGCCGGAGGGTGTCGAGTTGATTAGACACGCAGCCGATGTTATTGCCGAGTTTCGTGACACTCGCCTCGATGGTGTGCCATTTTGGCTCCCCTGAGGCGGGTTTTATGTCATCAGTTTTCTTGTCTCCCTCCTGGTGGATCTTTTTTCCCAGCGACGTCACTTCTTTTTGTATTTCGGCGATTTGGCGGAATGGCTCGTCCATCTCGTGCCCAAGCCAGTTTCTTATGGCCTTTGCCTCGACCAAGGTCTCCGAGATGTCCTTTCGAGCTTGGCACATTTCTTTTGTCAGGCTTTGACGCATTTCGGCTAACTCCTTTATATGACTTCTTTGGACGTATACGAGTTCCTTGGCGTGGCTGGAGTTCTCTTTCTCGAGGTTGTATTTGTGTCTAGCCCTAGAGTCCGACAGGGACAGCACTGTCTCGTACAGGCCCTGCAGGCAGTCGAGAGCGGTAGCTTTGCACTCCCGCTTCATATTGCCCGCAGCTTCCAGTGCGTCCTTCCCTTT
Organism: Yponomeuta malinellus; assembly: GCA_947308005.1. Classification (NCBI taxonomy): domain Eukaryota; kingdom Metazoa; phylum Arthropoda; class Insecta; order Lepidoptera; family Yponomeutidae; genus Yponomeuta; species Yponomeuta malinellus. The sequence continues at coordinate 34,544 of OX371003.1, read as the reverse complement.
TTGCAGCAGGTCGTTCGCCACCCTTGTCGCCGTGTCCATTAGCACCCCGGTTCCTCTCCTCGGCGTCGAGTAGAGGATGCTGACGCGTTTGTTGGCCGCCGCTGTTGTAGCCGATGACTCAATCGATGAGGCGACCGAGATTTCTTCGTCCGATACTACGGGACGAGGAGGAGAAATCCCGCATTGCTCCCAGTCGATCACCTTATCGATTGCGACGTCGGCTGACGCAGGTTCTGGTGTCAGCGGTGTTTGGGCAGAGCCTTCGCTGGCTGGCACCCCACTCTCCCCCGCGGCGATCCGCGAGGCCGGAGCGTTAGCTTCGGCCGCGCAGCTCTCCGAGGGGGAGGTTTCGGGCTGCGGCGGAGTTTGGCCTTTGCCAGCTTGCTTCCTCCTCCGCGGCGGTTTTGGCGCTTCCGGCATCTTCGTTTGCGCGGGCGGCTGCCTCAGCTTTTCTGAGGTGGACGATCTTGCCACTGCGGCCTTGGTTAGGACCTTTTCCCGCAGTGAGCGCGTTGGTCTTGGGGCGGTTTCCGAGGCAGACTTGTGTGAGCTCTCAGCACTTGAGCTAGACATTTTTTTTTTTTTTTTTTTTTTTTTTTTTTTTTGTTGTTATATCTTATTTACCTAACTTGTTTATTAATGCTAATTTTTTTTTTTTTTTTTAATTCTACAGCAAATTATTATTCTAAGTTGTTTGTTGAAAGCCCGGGCTACGCGTTGATGTCTTTTGCCCGCTTCCTACCGTTCTGGTGAACCCCGCTTTGCAGTGTTCGCGTTGGAATGCGAGTTCACCGCGACCGACACCAGGGACACACGTGCGCACGGCCAGCGAGCGATAACTAGGTCAAACTGATTTTATTGTCTTGCGATCGGGCGTGGAGTTACTGGTGACCTCCACCCGCGTTTGGTGGCTACAGAGTTTTCACCGACCGCAAGATACGTTGACCTGTTTATGGTGGCCTTGGGCTCAGCTGGTTATGGTGGAAATGTGTGGGCTCTTATAGGACTTAATGGAGGACTTATTGGCGCGATCGACTAAGTCGGCGGGGTTCACCTGAACTGCAGTTCTGGCGTTTCGCAATTGACAGATTTCTCGTCTAACGGGCTGTGGGGAGATATCCTGAGGGAACGGGGGCTAGGGCTGTGTTGGCTATTTCTACTACTTGGGGGGAACAAGAGACGGCGTAAAATTGACTTTTTCTACGGTATACCTACCTACTTAGCTATCCTTAACTAACTTATATTAACTTAAACTAAGACTAATTTAATACGTGTGTTGGATGTTACGTAAGCTGCTCGCTGGTGGACTGCGTTGCTGTAGTGGAGTACAAGCGCCTTCGAGCCTTTTGCTGTTAAAGGCCCTGGGTGGTAGTGTTAAGTGAGGGGAAGGGGGACGGTGTCGAACGGAGGGGGCCCGGATTTGTGTTGATGCGGATCCTCAGGTTTTGGACTTTGGATGGAGCGTGCCTGCTGTGTTTCCGGAGACTCTTCGGACGTGAGATAACTTCAAAACAAGCCTGGCTTGGCCTGCCTCTTAGTTTGCTCGGCGCACGTCCGCACTAGGTCACACTTGCTTCCGTATGAAGTGCACCAGATGTTGGAGTTCTGGTGAGCCCTGCTTCGTAGCGTTCGCCTTTATCGTGGAGCGCACCGCTTTAGGCACCTGAAACCGCTGAGCGCGCGCGTTCGCTCGCCGTTCTCGAAACTAGGTCAGTCTATTTATAGCTGCTGCGGTCGACCGTCGAGCGTCTGGTGACCTCTCGTTTCGCTCAATGACTATGGAAATCGGGTAGACCGTTAATAGCACTGACCTTTGTTTGGCAGCCGTTTCTCAGGACTTTGGGTGGCTGTATCCTGGCTCAGGGTGGTCCGATTGGGCTGCGGTTTTCGGCGTTGGGTTCGTTGGTGTCCGTTGCGTGTGGTGGTGTTGATTTCGACGGCGCGCTCCAAACGGGTCACCCCGAAAACTGGGACGGGGTGATTTTTTGGCTGTGGGGGGTGACTGGGTGCTCCGATCGGGATGGGGTTTCCTCTTCCGTGTTATGGGGGCTCGCTTTGACGACACTAGGTACTCGCGGTCGTCGCGTTCACCGGTTCACTGCGCGAAAAACTGGTGGTCGGTTTCACTGCACTGCGATCCGGGAACCCGATGGGATAGGGAACCACCTCCAATGTCACTTGTTCCTTGCACTTGGATGTTCACTTTTTTAACACTTTTAGGCGCGCAGCTCCTTTTTTGCGGGACTTGTGATTTTTTTCCGCGGAGCGATTTGGTTTTCTGCGTCTGTTGACTTTGTACTGGGTTAGGTTAGGTTAGGTTAGGTTAGGTTAGGTTAGGTTAGGTTAGGTTAGGTTAGGTTAGGTTAGGTTAGGTTAGGTTAGGTTAGGTTAGGTTAGGTTAGGTTAGGTTAGGTTAGGTTAGGTTAGGTTAGGTTAGGTTAGGTTAGGTTAGGTTAGGTTAGGTTAGGTTAGGTTAGGTTAGGTTAGGTTAGGTTGCCGGGGGGGGCGCCCGTCCTAGTTCTTGGCGACTTTAACGCCAAGAGCCGGGCATGGGGGAGCCCTAACACGGACCTCAGGGGGGCCGAAGTGATGGAATGGGCGACCGCGGCGGGCCTCGTCATCCTCAACCAGGGCGGCGCGCAAACATGCGTACGCCGGCAGGGGGGGTCGATCATCGACCTCTCTTTCGCGACCCCTGCCCTGGCTGCGCGCGTCGCCGGGTGGAGGGTGTTGGATGACGAAGAGACCCTCTCGGATCATTTGTATATCCGCATGAGGGTCTCCCCGCTGCGGGATGCCGTGCCATCGGCCCCCCACGGCCAGAGAGCTGGGAGGGGCTTCCCCAGATGGGCGGTCACCCGGCTCGACCGCGACCTGGCTAAGGAGGCCGCCATTATAGAGGCGTGGTGCGACCCCCCGACCGCCCTGCGGGGGGTCGATGAAAAGGCAGCCCACCTTAGGGCCTCCCTCACGGCGGTGTGCGATGCGGCCATGCCCAGGGCTAGACCGTTCCGAGGGCGGCGACAGGTGTACTGGTGGAGTGCCGAAATCGCCGCCCTCCGCGAGGAGTGCAACGGGGCCCGACGGGCATACACCCGATGTCGCAGGAGGGGGCACACCGCCGAGGAGGAGGACCTCCTCCACTCTGAGTGGGCCCGGAGGAAGGCGGCGCTCAAGGCCGCCATTGGCAAGGCCAGGGACGAGGGCTGGGAGGAGACTCTGGCTACCCTCAACAGGGACCCGTGGGGGCGCCCTTACAAGATGGTTCGGAATAAGCTAGGGGGCGCCCCCCCCATGGATTCCATGGAGCCAGAGCTCCTCCGCGGGGTGGTCGAGGGCCTCTTTCCGGCGGCCCACGGCTTCACCCCGCCCAGAATGGCGCCACCGTCAGTGGTCCCGGAGCGGCCGCTCGTCGTCCCTCCCGTCACGGACGACGAGCTCACCTGGGCGATCCTGCGGCTCAGGCGCGCCGGGAAAGCTCCGGGTCCGGACGGGGTGCCGGGAGGGGTCCTGTTCCTGGCGCTCCAGCGGCTCGGGGACCGCCTCAGATCCCTCATGGAGGAGTGTCTCGGGGAGGGGCGCTTCCCGGGCTGCTGGAAGGAGGGAAAACTCTGCCTGCTGAGGAAGGAGGAGCGCCCAGCAGATTCCCCATCAGGTTACCGCCCCATCGTGCTGCTGGATGAGGTCAGTAAGCTCTTCGAGCGAATACTGGAAAGCCGCATCCAGCAGCACCTAGAGGAAACGGGCCCGGACTTGAGCGACAACCAGTTCGGGTTCCGCAAGGGGCGGTCAACCATGGATGCTGTGGGCGCCCTCAGGAGGTTTGGGCTGCAGGCAGAGGAAAGGGGGGAGGGAGCAGTGGCGGTGTCTTTGGACATCGCTAACGCCTTTGGCTCCCTCCCCTACGAGGTGATAGAGGAGGCGCTCCGGTACCATGAGGTGCCGGGGTACCTCCGGAAGGTCGTGGGGCACTACCTAACGGGGCGGGTGGTGCTCTACGACCACGGTGGAGCTCGGTGTGCCAGGGCCATGTCGTGCGGGGTTCCACAGGGATCCGTGTTGGGTCCACTCCTGTGGAACCTCGGGTTCGACTGGCTCACCAGAGGAGCACAGCTTCCGCGCATGGTCACCGTGTGTTACGCTGACGACACACTGGTGGCCGTGCGGGGTAAGCAGCTGGAGGAGGTGCTCCGAAGGGCAGAAGTGGCCACCGAGCTCACGGTCCACCGCGTGGGCCTCCTGGGGCTGAAGGTCGCCCTCCAGAAGACCGAGGCGATGGTCCTCGGGGGGAGGGGCTGGAGGGTGGGCGCAGGCACTACCCTCAGAGTGGGAGGGGAGCGTGTCCAGGTCAGGCCCAGTATTAAATATCTGGGTCTGGTCCTGGACAGGTGGTGGTCCTTCAAGGACCACTTCACCAGACTGGGTCCTCGCCTCGTGGGTGCGGCCTCGGCACTGAGTCGGCTGCTGCCAAATATCGGAGGGCCAAACGCTCCGTGCAGGAAACTGTACGCGGGCGTTGTGCGGAGCATGGCCCTCTACGGCGCGCCGATTTGGGCTGAGAGGCTGAATGGGTGCACCACTGCTCTGCTGCGGCGTCCGCAGAGAGTGGTGGCCCAACGAATGGCGAGGGCCTACCGCTCCACCTCCCACGCTGCGGCGTGTCTCCTTGCTGGGACTCCGCCCTGGGACCTGGACGCCGAGCACCTGGCGGACAGACACCGGCGCAGGGCGGAGGCCAGGGCGGGAGACCATCCTCCGGACCCCGAGGAGGCGAGGAGGGCGGCCCGGGAGGCCGACGATAGGCTGAGGGAGCGGTGGAGGGTGGCCCTGGAAAACAGCCGTTATGGCACGAGGACCATAGGGGCCATCCTCCCCGTAATGGAAGAGTGGTTGGACCGCGAAGGGGGGGGTTCCAACCTTCCGGCTGGCGCAGGTGGTGTCCGGGCATGGCTGCTTCGGGCACTACCTGCACATGATAGGGAGGGAGCCGGACACCCGTTGCCACGAGTGCGGTGCGGATGATGACACGGCCCAGCACACACTGGAAGTGTGCAGCCGCTGGGCCGTGGAGAGAGCGGCACTCGTGGCGGAGACGGGTTTGGTGGATCTCTCGCTGCACAGCGTCATCGCGAAGATGCTGAGCAGCGAGAGCCACTGGAAGGCGGTCGCCTCCTTCTGCGAAGAGGTCATGTCGCAGAAGGAGGCGGCGGAGAGGGAGCGGGAGGCTGCGGCCGACGCGCTCCCTCAACGCCAGACGAGAAGGGGTCGAAGGCGTCGACATTTTGTCCGCCTCGGCCCCTAAGGGACCTGCGGTTGGTCCCACCGCCTGAGGGGAGCTCACTAATGTTGTGAGCTCCCCCCCCCTTCCAGGCGGGTACCCCGGCGCAAGCCGGGGATGCCGGGGGGGCACTCTGGTAGAATGCCTAGCGATCCCAGGGTGCCCCTACACCAAACCGGCCCAGAGGGAACCGCCGGAGTGGAGTTTAGTGGGTAGGGCCAGTCTCTCCCCCCTCTTCCTAGTGAAGAGGGATGAGAGCGGCGAGTCCCACATACCCCCTGGAGTTTTACCCAGGGGGATGCGTAAATGCATTCTCCACTCCGTCAAAAAAAAAAAAAAAAAAAAAAAAAAAGGTTAGGTTAGGTTAGGTTAGGTTAGGTTAGGTTAGGTTAGGTTAGGTTAGGTTAGGTTAGGTTAGGTTAGGTTAGGTTAGGTTAGGTTAGGTTAGGTTAGGTTAGGTTAGGTTAGGTTAGGTTAGGTTAGGTTAGGTTAGGTTAGGTTAGGTTAGGTTAGGTTAGGTTAGGTTAGGTTAGGTTAGGTTAGGTTAGGTTAGGTTAGGTTAGGTTAGGTTAGGTTAGGTTAGGTTAGGTTAGGTTAGGTTAGGTTAGGTTAGGTTAGGTTAGGTTAGGTTAGGTTAGGTTAGGTTAGGTTAGGTTAGGTTAGGTTAGGTTAGGTTAGGTTAGGTTAGGTTAGGTTAGGTTAGGTTAGGTTAGGTTAGGTTAGGTTAGGTTAGGTTAGGTTAGGTTAGGTTAGGTTAGGTTAGGTTAGGTTAGGTTAGGTTAGGTTAGGTTAGGTTAGGTTAGGTTAGGTTAGGTTAGGTTAGGTTAGGTTAGGTTAGGTTAGGTTAGGTTAGGTTAGGTTAGGTTAGGTTAGGTTAGGTTAGGTTAGGTTAGGTTAGGTTAGGTTAGGTTAGGTTAGGTTAGGTTAGGTTAGGTTAGGTTAGGTTAGGTTAGGTTAGGTTAGGTTAGGTTAGGTTAGGTTAGGTTAGGTTAGGTTAGGTTAGGTTAGGTTAGGTTAGGTTAGGTTAGGTTATAGCTGTCGTGGCCCAGCGGTTACAGTGTGGTACGTCTATTACATCAGTGCTGATCGTGGGTGCGAAACACCTAATTCGCTATTGAGATAAATTTCTTTTGGAGAAATTATTTGGGTGTTTAATTGTTTTTGCAGTGTTACGTAGGGTTTCTCGTAGGTTAAAATTATTTCTCCTACACCGTCTGTTGTGGGCAAGGCCCTTGACTGGTCTATGGACTCCGACGAGATCTCCGACCCTGGCGGAGGGGAGTTGCCGCGGCCGGTCTCGTCGGTTTCCCCAATCCTGTCGGGGGTAGGGGCCCAATCCCGGGAGAGCCCAGTTGTCAGGTCGGAGTTGGAGTCTGCCGATGCGAAGACGCGGAAGAGACCGATGCCGGATAGTTCCAAGTTCTTTGTGGGCCCTTCCATCTCGGACTCGGAGTCTGACCTGCCGCTGGTGGAGGTGCAACCACCGAAGGTCCCGCGTGCTCGTAGAGGCAGAGGGTACTACCACAGTGTGGGTCTGTCCCAAGCTCGACGCGAGCTCCACGCCGTAGATCGGGCGGACTCGGAGCAGGACTCGACTCTCACTGAGGGGGAGGAAAACCCGGGAAAGGCCTCTAGGGCCACAAAAGGAGGGAAGTCGCCGGAACTCACGACGGAGGCTCTGATTGAGCGAGCAGAAGAGGACGCGGACAGGCTGGAGAACGTGTCGAGCAAATCTAAGAATTTGAAAGGCACGTTCGTAAAAGAGATCCGCGAGGCTTCGAGCTCCATGTTGCACACCGTCCGAGCTCTGGCGGCTAGGTCCTCCAACGAGGAAGTCAAGAGACTTCAGGCGGACAATAAACGCCTGAAGGGCCAGTTGGCGGCTCTTCAAGAAGAGGTGGTTGCTCTGAGACGGGCATTCTCGGAGCGGAGTGTCCGTCGTAAGAGCCCAGTTGCTGCCGCGGCGGTGAACCCTCAGGGGTCGGAAGGTCTCTCCAGGGCGGAGTTTGCGGAGGTGATCGACCGGCTCCAGAGGGAGCTCTCTGACCAATTCGGGCGCATATTGGCGGCCCGCCTAGAGGGTCTCGAGGTGGACGGCCGACTGCTCCCTGCGCAGTCCCGCCGACCGCCGCTGAGGGCGGACGCCAAGGGGATGGAGAGGGAGAGGGGAACCCACTCCCAAGTGGTGGTACCTACTACCCTCACCCCGCCCGCAAACTTGCCGAAGGAGGCAAGGCAGCAGAAGGCCAAGCAGGCCCCAGCCGCCTCGGCGAAACGGGCCTCGCAGCAGTTCACGGGCACGTCCCGCGAGGAGCAGCCGGTCGTCCTTGATGAGTGGACGAAGGTCGTGAGGAGGTCAGGGAAGAGGGCCGCACCGGCGCCTGAGGCTGTCAAGGCTAAGCCCCAGAAGCCCCAGAAGCCCAAGGTGCCCAAGCCGCCCAAGACCATGGCGGTGGTGCTCACCCTTAACCCGGAGGCTGTGGCGAAAGGCGCCACCTACAAGGACGCCATCGCCAAAGCAAAGGCATCGGTGAACCTGGGGGAGCTGGGCATCGGGCCGGCGAAGTTCCGAACAGGGATGACGGGGGCTCGGATCATTGAGCTCCCCAAGGAGACGACAGCCTCCCAAGCTGACACACAAGGTTAGGTTAGGTTAGGTTAGGTTAGGTTAGGTTAGGTTAGGTTAGGTTAGGTTAGGTTAGGTTAGGTTAGGTTAGGTTGGGGTGCTAGGCCAGATAACCTCCACGTGTACCCTTCCACTTCCGTTCCCTCTGATTCAATCTGAACCAGATGGAAGGGCAAGTGGCAAGGGTCGGTGCACCCTGGGCGTTAGTCAGCAACTTCTCTTTATGGGATCTTGCTGGCTAGCGGCGAATAATCTGGCAGTAGACGTCGCCTGGGTCCTGTTTCACACTGGGCTCGGGTGGGGCATGCCTTCTGTGCATGCGTGAGCAGATCGGAATCCCGACGCACTGGGACCGAGGGCCTTGCCGTTAGCGGTCGGGCCGCGAGGAGTTAACCTCTATAAAAAATCTGTACGGACTGGAGAGTCCATAAAAACTCCTGGAAGTGGTATGTGCGCGGCGCTTTCAGTACTGGGCTTAAGCCGATAAGGCCGACGTGGAGCCGAAAGGGTTAAGCTTGGGCAGCGGCTGGCTGGTTCATCCAGGCAGGCGCTCCGCAAACTAATATTTTTGAAAATATTATTTCGTGAGATAAATCTACAATGGCAGCACAATTAAAAGAGAAATTACCCCAGGAGGGTACCGGCATCTCCGATGCCGGAGAATCCCTCTCCGAGCTTCTCAGCTCGGGCTGTCCCGCGTATTCTGGGGGGGACAAAATTTTGCTGGAAGTTGTTAGTGAGGAGTTAGATAAGAAGACGAAGGAGAAGGAAAAGGGAGAGAGTAAGATCGAAGAAGAGAAGGAGAAGAAGGAAGAAGAGAAGGAGAAGGAGGTAGACGAGGCAGACAAGGAGAAGCAGCGCCTCATCGCCAGCTGTTTTGCCATTCCCGCTGTTGTAGAGCTGGAGAGAATGTCCGAGGCCGACTACGAGTCCGACTGCTCGGTAGCGTCACAGTGGTCGAACAGCTCGGCGAGGAAGAGGAAACGGGATTACGCTGTGGCTGCCACGCCCAGCGGTGGTGTGAAAAGGGCAAGGGGCAAGCGGCCCCCGCTGGACGAGCACGTTGACCTGACGCAGCCTCCTCCAGTCACACGCACGTCCCTAAGCCTTCCCGCGCCGGAAGAACTGGCTGAACATATGAGGCAGCAGCCTACAGCTGACTTAGGTGCCCAGGTGAGCGAAAAAATGACGGTGGTGGAGTCAATAGCCGCCAAGTCCACGAACCTCAAAGGCTTCTTTGTGCGGGAGCTGCGTGTCGCGGCGAGAACCGCTAGGGCTGCCATGGAGGAGTTGACGCTACGGACAACGGGCTCAGAAAGAGTGCAGCAGCTCGAGAGTGAGAATGCTTCCTTGCGCTCTCAACTGGCCGCCCTCCAGGAGCAAGTGTCCGCCCTGGCGGCAGAGATGCAGAGTATTCGGCGACAAGAGGGCGAAATAACTCAAACGCCTGCTATCCCACCTCAGGCCGCCCAGACCCATCAACCCCAGGGCTCCTTCTTGGAGCAGGTCGGGGCATTGATTGAGTCGAAACTCGCGTCTTTCAAAGCAGAGCTCTTTCCGGACCAGGTTATGCGCCCTGCGCTGGGTGAAAAGCAGGCCACAAAAGTAGCAGCCAAAGCAGTCGCCGAATTCCCACTGACGCCAAAAACAGCTGCCCCCTTATCGGCTACAAAGGGGAAAGCGAAAAAACAGAGGAAGGGAAAGGGTGGAAAGACACCGCCTCCTGTGGAGCCTTTGCCCCCGGTGCCTGCGGTCCCCGTTGCACAAACGGAAAGATCGCACCCTACGTCCTGGGCTAAAGTTGCAGGCAGAAAGGCCAAGCCTGACAAAGTCGTGTCGATAAAGGCGACCCCAAAGCCTGCCTCTCAAAAGGCAAAGCCGAAGCCGAAGCCTCCACGCCCGCCGAAATCTGCCGCAGTCATGCTGACCCTTACACAAGGCTCAGAAATTTCGTACGCGCAGGTGATGGCCACTGCCAAGGCGAAAATAAAACTGACGGAATGTGGCATCGCCGATGTACGCCAGAGGAAGGGAAGAAATGGGGGCATCTTGCTGGAGGTCGTTGGTTCGGAAAGCTCTAGCAATGCTGATAAGCTAGCAGGCCGCCTCAAAGAGGCCCTCTCAGACCTGCCCGTCAAGGTGGCACGCCCTGTAAAGACTGGCGAAATCAGGGTCAGTGACCTCGACGAGTCAGTAACCCCAGAGGAAGTGGCGGCTGCAGTTGCTGCCACAGCTGGCTGTAGTGCCGATGATGTTAAAGTCGGCACTATACGAGCAAGCGGACGCCGGATGGGCACGGCGTGGGTTCGGTGTCCACTTACAGCCGTGAGAAAGATAATGGCGGAACCCCGACTGCGCATTGGCGACTGGGCGGCTGCCCGCGTAAAGTACTTGCCCGAGAAGCCCGTAAGGTGCTATCGGTGTCTGGAAACTGGGCATGTGAGGCACGAATGCAAGAGCACGTCTGACCGGAGCAACAGTTGTTTTAACTGCGGAGAATCTGGCCACAAAGCCACAACGTGCTCTTCTACACCGAAGTGCCCAATCTGCGCGGATCGCGGACTGCCCAGTGATCATAAACTGGGGCAGAACTGCGCCGCCACCAAAAAAGGAAATAAGAAGAGAGGGAAGCAGGCCCCTCTCATTTCCAAAAATACAGTGGGAGACTCGTCTTCGCCGAGTCAGCCGGGCTCTAGCTCGCAGCCGGAGGAAACGGAGGCCTTACATTCCAGCCACCACTAAAGATCCTCCAGGGCAATCTTAATCACTGCCGCAGGGCGCAGGACCTGCTACTGCAGACCCTCGCGGAGCATAAGATTGCCCTGGCTATTGTTGCGGAGCCCTACAGGGTGGCTGCCCATCCCCGCTGGTTCGGCGATGACAACAACTCTGTAGCCGTATACTGGGGCGGAGGACTGGAGGCACCGCCATGCTCTCTGCTCGAGAAGGGACCAGGCTTTGTGGCTGTGCAGTGGGGCTCAGTGGCTGTCGTAGGCTGCTACATCTCGCCCAACGTCAGTCTGGCGGTGTTCGAAGGGTACATGGACCAGCTCGCAGCGTGTGTCCGCCGTTGTCAGCCTCGCCCGGTTCTTGTGCTCGGGGACTTTAACGCCCACGCATGCGCATGGGGTGGGCCCCGGGATGAACCCAAGGGGGAGGCCGTCCTGGATTGGGCGGCGTGCCTAAACCTTGGCCTTTTAAATAGGGGCTCGGTCAGCACATGCGTGCGATGGCAGGGGGAGTCCATCGTGGACTTGTCCTGGGCGTCTCCCTCGGCAAGCAATATGGTATCAGGCTGGCGAGTTGCAGAGGAGTTACTGACCCTGTCAGACCACTACTACATTCTAATGGATGTAGCGGTGCGCCTCAGCCAAGACCCGCAGAACCGAGTGGTGAGACACCCAAAGCGCTGGGCGTTAAAGAAGCTCGACCGGGACCTGCTCATGGCCGCTGCCAACACTGCAGCATGGGTGGAGCCGCCTGTCACTGCTGACCCAGACGCGGAGACAGCATGGTTCAGGGAGCGGATGACCCAGGTGTGCGACGTTGCGATGCCTCGAGCAAGACCGATCGAGCGTAGGGCTACCTATTGGTGGTCCGAAGACCTCGCGGAATTGCGGTCGACGTGCTTAGCGGCCAGAAGGACCTATCTGCGGACCCGCAGGCGACGCCAAGCTTCCTCCGAGGAGAGGCTGGCGGCGTACACCGTGTATCGGGAGACCACAACAACGTTCCAAGCGGCTGTCGCAAATGCGAAGGAAAAGGCGTACTACGAGCTCGTAGACAGCCTCAACGAGGACCCATGGGGGCGTCCGTACAAAATGGTACTGGACAAGCTCCGACCATGGGTTCCTCCGTTGACAGAGACCCTTGAGCCTAGCCTCGTGGTGAATGTGGTGGATACCCTATTCCCACGAGCAGCAGACAGCCCGCCGAGTGCACCGAACACGGTGACAATGCCACCTCTCCCGGACGAGAATGTGGATGTTGGGAAGGAGGAACTGGAGCGAGCGGTAAGGCGCCTGGCAGTACGTAATACAGCCCCAGGCCCCGATGGAATCCCAGGCCGCGCCTGGGTGCTTGCTCTCGGCGTTCTTGGTGAGCGTTTCCAGGTCCACCTTAGCGACTGCTTGAAGTCTGGGCGCTTCCCCGCGGAATGGAAGCGGGCGCGACTGGTGCTCCTCAAGAAAGAGGGCAGACCCGCGAACTCGCCATCGGCATACCGGCCCATCTGTCTGCTGGACGAGGCAGGAAAGCTTCTTGAGCGTGTAGTGGCGGAACGCATAAACCTCCATCTGTGGAGCGTCGGTCCAGACCTGTCGGACTGCCAATTTGGCTTCCGGCACGGACGCTCCACTGTGGACGCTATTCTCCGCGTTCGATCCATTGCGCAAGAGGCGGTCTCGCAGGGCAAGGTGGTACTTGCAATTAGTCTGGACATTGTAAACGCCTTTAACTCCTTGCCCTGGAAGGCTATCAGAGAGGCACTGATCTTCCATGGCCTGCCCGAGTATACGCGGAGTGTCGTCTGCGACTATCTGCGCGATCGCAGCATCGAGTACGTCGGCCGCGACGGGTCTTCGCATAGCAGGAGAATGTACTGCGGGGTCCCACAGGGGTCGGTCCTGGGGCCACTCCTGTGGAACCTCGCGTACGACGTGGTGCTGCGAATCACTCTGCCCGTCGGGGTTCAAGTCGTGTGCTACGCGGACGATACACTGATACTCGCGGAGGGAGAGGAATTCGCGCGGACGACCTGTGTCGCCGAGTATGGTGTCGCCTGCGTGGTCCGTAGAATCCAAGCTCTGGGACTACAAATCGCGCCACATAAGACCGAGGCACTGTGGTTTCACGACCTCCCCAAGGGCGTGGAACCGCCAAGCTCTGCGGTCCGCGTGGGCGACGCCGTTGTCCAGGTGGGGAGGTGCATGAAGTACCTTGGCATCATCTTAGACGGTCGCTGGGAGTTCGTCGAGCACTTCGACCGCCTAGTCCCCCGGATCGAGAAGGTAGCGGGTGCCCTGCACCGAATCCTGCCTAATCTGGGGGGACCGCGGGAGAGTGTTCGGCGGCTCTACTCGGGGGTCGTGCGGTCCATGGCCCTATACGGTGCACCAATATGGGCGGATGAACTGGCCGGCAATCGTGCATGTAAAGCAAAGCTGCTAAGCGTGCAACGCCGGCTGGCCATAAGGGTAGCACGCGGATACCGCACGATCTCCCACGAAGCGGCAGGTCTTCTGGCGAGACTTCCCCCCCTGGACATTTTGGCGAAAATGGACGCAAAGGTGTATGCGGAGATGCGCCGCATGCGCGAGGAGGGTCAGGACTTGCCCCCCAGGGCCGTTACCGTGATGCGGCAACAGGCGCACGAAGATGCTCTTGAGGAGTGGCAGACGCGCCTACAAGAGCCGGCTAGTGAACGCCAGAGAGTCGTGGGAGCAATCATGCCCGTCTTCCAAGACTGGATGAGCCGAGCGGGTGGCCAAATAAGCTACCGGATGACCCAGGTGCTCACCGGACACGGGTGTTTCGGTGAGTACCTGCACAGGATCAGCAGGGAAGCTTCGGCATCATGCCACCACTGCAGCTCTCCAATGGATGATGCCCAGCACACGTTGGAGGTCTGCCCCGCGTGGCAATCGCCGCGACGAGATCTCGTCGCTGTGATCGGGGGAGACCTCCGGCTGCCCTCCGTGGTAGCAAAAATGGTGCAGAGCAAAGCCGAGTGGGACGCAGTCTCCTCCTTCTGTGAGATAGTAATGTCCAAGAAGGAGGAGGCCGAAAGAGAGAGGGAGAGGGCTGACCCCGCTAGGAGGCGGAGGCGCAGAGGCGGCGCTGACCAGCCCCGCCCTAGCCCCAACGCCCTGTAGTCATGGGCAAAGAATAAGACTACGGTATCCCCTGCCTGTCGTAGGAGCCGACTAAAAGGGGGGCCAAGCCCTGTAGTCCCGGGCTTAGAATAGGGCTACGGTATCTCCTGCCTGTCGTAAGAGGCGACTAAAAGGGGGCATCGGAGTCGCGGGTGGTAAGAGTGGGGGCTCGAACCACCGTACAAGCGACTCCGCGGCGGCGGCGGTGTGTGGTGGCCGCACACTGCCGCAGATGAGGGCTTTCAGGCGCAAGCCGGAAACTAGACGGGTGCCGAAATGCACAGTGCGCGGGGGTTCCGGAGTGTTCATTGAGATCCCGGAGCCCCCCCTCTAAACGCACGGAGAGGGCCACCGGGGGGGTTTTAGTGGGTAAAAATCCCACATAACCCGGCTTTCCCCCCAGAAAGTCGGGTATCTTTTGAAGATTTCCCCCCCGTCAACAAAAAAAAAAAAAAAAAAAAAAAGGTTAGGTTAGGTTAGGTTAGGTTAGGTTAGGTTAGGTTAGGTTAGGTTAGGTTAGGTTAGGTTAGGTTAGGTTAGGTTAGGTTAGGTTAGGTTAGGTTAGGTTAGGTTAGGTTAGGTTAGGTTAGGTTAGGTTAGGTTAGGTTAGGTTAGGTTAGGTTAGGTTAGGTTAGGTTAGGTTAGGTTAGGTTAGGTTAGGTTAGGTTAGGTTAGGTTAGGTTAGGTTAGGTTAGGTTAGGTTAGGTTAGGTTAGGTTAGGTTAGGTTAGGTTAGGTTAGGTTAGGTTAGGTTAGGTTAGGTTAGGTTAGGTTAGGTTAGGTTAGGTTAGGTTAGGTTAGGTTAGGTTAGGTTAGGTTAGGTTAGGTTAGGTTAGGTTAGGTTAGGTTAGGTTAGGTTAGGTTAGGTTAGGTTTTTTTTTTTTTTTTTTTTTTTTTTTGTTTAGAAGGTTCCGCCACCATCGATTACGTGGCGACCTTGAAGTCATTGTTATAAAATTGTCCTTTAATAAAAATAAAATTAAAATTATACAAATTAAAATTGTCTGTGGTTTAAAATATTAAAATTACAATGTTGTAGACATATGTACAATTGTGTAAAATTATGTATTGAGATTTCCTGTTATTAATATAGTCGAGACTAAAATAGTGACTAAGTCAATCTTACATTAAAAGAGTAAAATATTAGTGAGGAGAATGATTCTCAGTATACCCCGACGCCTTGTCTCTGACTACTCCTAAGAGTAGTGACAAGCAAGGCGCCGGGGTTAAACATAAAGGTATAAATGTAAGCGTGTCAAAAATTAAAATAAAGTAAAATTAAAAATTAACTCTATTAACTAATAAAATGACTCTGCTAAAATTAGAGATTCGAAGAATTTCCCTTTCTTTATCTTTTTCTTTTTCTCTTTCTTTCGCTTTATCTTTCGCTTTTTCTTTCGCTTTTTCTTTTCTTTTTCTTTCGCTTTTTCTTTCACTTTTTTTTTTTTTTTTTTTTTTTTTTTTTTTTTTTTTTTTTTTTTTTTTTTTTTTTTTTTTTTTTTTTTTTTTTTTTTTTTTTTTTCCGTACTTACATTAGGTACAAATTTAATAATATATACCCCGACGCCTTGTCTCTGACTACTCCTAGGAGTAGTGACAAGCAAGGCGCCGGGGTTAACATAAAACTTAAGAGCGAAGGAGGTGTCAAATATAAAAATTTAGAGTATTACAAGAAGAAGAGATAAAAGATTAAGGTAACAGACGACTTTAGTCCCGGCCCCCATTTGCTCTACAGGCCGCGCGCGTCACCCCCAGGGCGAAGGGCAGGAAGATCTCTCGACTTTTTGAGTCGGCCATAAAGGCGGCGAATGCCTCGCACCTCACCGCTGCTCCCAGGAGTATCTCGCAATCGGCCCGAGCAGCTCCGAAACGGGGGCACTCCTCCAGCAGGTGCTCCAGCGTTTCGGGAGTCACGTCATCACAAATGCAGGACGGACTCCCCGCGAGCTTGAACCTGTGGAGGTACGCTCGAAAGCCGCCGTGCCCCGTCAGGAGCTGCGCCTTGGCATTGCACATCGTGAATTTGCCAAGGACTTTATGGGCCGATGCGACGTCCGGGAAGAACAGCGAGGTGACGCGGCCTGTGGCAGACTCGCTGTAGCGGGCCTGCCACTTTGCCACTGTCTCCCGTCTCACCTGCAGTTTTGCATGTGAGACGGGATACAGGTCGTAGGCTGCCGCGTCCTTGCGAGACAACGCCGCCCTCTTGGCCAACTCGTCAGCGCGCTCGTTGCCGGGGATCCCGACGTGGGCCTTGATCCAGAAAAACCGGATCAGGCCCCCGTTATCCTGTATGTCCCCCAGCTGACCGTGAATTTTCACGGCCAGCTGGTGTGTGGGCGAGGAGTTCCTGAGCAACTCCAGAGCAGATCTGGAGTCGCTCAGGACGCTCGCCCTGATGGGACCGGGACCCCCGGCCACGAGGTCGAGAGCCTTGGAGATCGCCACCATCTCCGCTTGGAAGACGGAGGCGAATCCCTCCAGCCTGAAACCCCTGGTGCGGACCTCAACGCCGTCCCTCCACAGAGTGACCGCACCCCCCACCTTGCCCTCGATCTTGCTGCCGTCCGTGTAGGCCTGGGCCCAATCGTCGGGCACCTTACTGAGCTCCCCCACGCTGGCCACCTCCTCGAACTCAACTGGAGTCCGTAGAGCGGGGTGTGCCAGCGCGAACGGGCTGCAGCGGCGCTCGACCTCCCGGCCCGGCAGCGGGGCGAAGGGCCTCCCCCTCTTCAACTCATAAAGCCGAAGGGCCTCCTCGGCCCTAAGGTCGAGGGGGAGGATCCTCGCCAAGAGAACGGCGGCAGTGTAGGAGGTGGTGCGATGGGCCTTGGCGATACGGATCGCGAAGGCCCTGGTCACCCTGTCGAGTAAGGCCCTGACCCCCACTCGCTGCGCGACAGGCGCCCAGACGTTAGCCGCATAGAGGATGGTAGGTTCGATGACGGTAGTGTAGAGCAGCCGGACGATATCGGCATTTAAGCCCCACGTCGCCCTGGCCGCCCTAGACACCATCCCGAACCTAGCCATAGCTTTGCCGCAGACCCTGTTGAGGTGGCTAAGAAAATTGAGGTTCTTGTCGATCGTCAGACCCAGCACGGTGATCTCGTCCGAGAACGCGATGTCCTCCCCCCCAAGCTTCAGCTTGGGTGGGTTAACATCGCGCTTCCTGGTGACCACCATGGCTTGGGTCTTCCGAGCGGCGAACCTCATCTTAGCACCCTCTCCCCACTCGGACACGGCGTCCAGCGCGGCATTGAGGATGTCCTCGAGCTCACCCACAGTCTGCGCCGCGGCGATAATCAAAATATCGTCCGCGAACGCCTGCAGGTGAGCCCGAAGGTCCCCACCGCGCCGGAGCAAAGGGTCGAGTAACAGGTTCCACAGCAAGGGACCGCACGTCGAGCCTTGGATGCAACCTTTCGAAGTAGGTCTGTCTACTTGTGCCCCCGCATACCTGACTGTGACCTGTCTTTCGCTCAGGTAGCTGCACAGAAGTTGGTAGACAGACTGGTCGCATCCAGTGGCCAGGATCTGGTGTTTTATTCCGGGCCACCACGCATTGTCGAAAGCCCCCTCGATATCGAGGGAGACGACTCCGACAATGCGTTTTTGCCCGACGTGATCTCTTATGAGCTGTACAGCATCATACAAAGCGTCCTCGGTGCTGCGCTGCGGCATAAAGCCATATTGGCGCAGGCTCAGTCCTCCGCCCACCCCGAGCTGCCAGAGAAGCCTCCCGGCCATCATCTTCTCCAGGATCTTCCCCAGGACTGACAGGAGCCCGATTGGCCTGTATGATTTCGGCTGCGAGTAGTCATCTCTGCTGGGCTTGGGCAGGATTTTGACTACCGCAGCCTTCCAGTCCTTAGGGAAGTGTCCCAGAGAAAGGCAGGCGTTCATCAGGGCGACAAATACATCATTTCTCGCCCTGATGGCCGCACTGCAGATGTCGGCCGTGAGGCCGTCCCCCCCGGGCGCCTTTTTGGGGTGAATGCCCCTCAAGACGCCCGAGAGCTCGTGCTGGGAGAAGGGAATAAACTCCCGCGGCTTGGACCTGGCTTCATCCTCCATGCGGGCGACTGCCTGCCTGACACGGGCATGAGCATCCGACTCGGACTGAAGATCGTCAGCTGGGAAGAATGTGTCCGCTATGAGAGCGGTGGAACCGACGGCATCCAGGGCGCGTCCATCCGCGCCGCTGAGGAGGGTATCTTCCCTCCTACGAGCGGCGCATCTTAGCACCCTATAGATGCCGTCCCACACGCTCTCATGCTGCTGCTTAGTGCAGAATTCCACCCAGCTGGCGGTCTTGGCCGCCTCAATGGCGGCCTTGTAGTCCTCCTTGGCCACCAAATACTCCGCGACCACCCCGTCCCTTCGGCGGCTACTCGCGTGCCGGATTCGACCCCTCATCGTAATGAGTTGGCGCTTCTTGAGCTGCAACTCATGGCTCCACCAAACCACCCGTTTGGGTGCCTTTGGTGGAGCCAGAAGAGGGATCGAATCCTCGCACGCGCCGTGAATCGCCGCGGTGTACCTACCAATGGCCTCCTCAAGACCGCCGGGCGTCTCGATAGCCTCGATTTCCTCGACCGTCCAGTCTCCCAGACGGTCGACGAACGAGGCCCGAAAAGTATCCCAGTCGGCCTTCCCGGCGTGGTAACGCCTGGTGGATCCGCAGGCTCTGTCCGGCTCCGTCTCGGGTCCCACCCCCACCTCGAACGTAATCGCCCGATGATCGGGAGCGGAGGGGATGAGATCCGGACGGACCATCCAGCCCCTCACTCGATGGAAGAGCGCCGACGTGGCGAGGGTTACATCGACGATGCTTGTAAAAAGCTTATCCCCCCGCCAGATGTAAAACGTCGGCGCCCCTCCCTCGTTGAGAACCTGCAGATCCACCTGGGCTGCGAACTCGGAGAACAGGGTTCCCCTCTGGTCCTCGCGCTCGCAGCCCCACCAAAGGCTTTTGGCGTTAATATCCCCGCCGAGAAGGACCGCGCTGGTGCCCATGCGGTCCATGAAGGCCTGGATGTCGCGAAGGTAGGGGCTGAGGTCACGGTCTCCCTCAAGGTACACCGAGACCAGGCCGATCTTCTGCCGATTCCACTCCACCACCACCGCCACGACGTTTTCCGTGACTGTGGTGGCGTCCTGGACGACAGAGAGGGCCGGGTCGAGTACTAGGATGGCCGACTTGACCGGTTTGTCCCTGGTGGCCATCTTTTGTATACAAGTATACCGGGTGTCCACTCGGCCCACCGATCCAGTATAAGGTTCCTGGATCAGTATGGCCGAGTAGCCACCCTCGATGGCCACCTGGACCGCCTCGTGGAACGCGGCGCGGCAACGACCAATGTTGATTTGCATCAACCGGATCGCGCCCCGCCGCGCCCCAGGAGGCCGCCCCGCGGGGTCCCGGCCACTGTCGGCCACCCCAGCACCCGGTGCACCCTGAGACTGTAAGGGTGCCAAGGTGCCCGTATCAGCAGTATTTAATGGCCTGCCGCGCTATGCTGTCCCAGCGAATACGCTCGGGGCAATCCGCGGCGTATGCAGGGTGCGCGGAGTCTGCCCCTGGCACCTTGGGTTAGGTTAGGTTAGGTTAGGTTAGGTTAGGTTAGGTTAGGTTAGGTTAGGTTAGGTTAGGTTAGGTTAGGTTAGGTTAGGTTAGGTTAGGTTAGGTTAGGTTAGGTTAGGTTAGGTTAGGTTAGGTTAGGTTAGGTTAGGTTAGGTTAGGTTAGGTTAGGTTAGGTTAGGTTAGGTTAGGTTAGGTTAGGTTAGGTTAGGTTAGGTTAGGTTAGGTTAGGTTAGGTTAGGTTAGGTTAGGTTAGGTTAGGTTAGGTTAGGTTAGGTTAGGTTAGGTTAGGTTAGGTTAAGCTCACGGTTGGCTTAGCGGTTTAGCGGTCGAACTGACCAAGAGTTCATGAGTTCAAACCTTAGTCCGGGAATCACTTTTAGAGGACACGGTGGCGCAGTGGATTCAGTGTTGACTCGAGGTCAGGCCTAGCGACGACACGCCGGTTCAAACCTCGTCTGTACCTTCATGTTTTTGGGGTGCGATGCCAGATAACCTCCTCGTTTGCCCGCGCTGCTGCCGTTCCACTTGATACCCCGAGTCCGGTGGAAAGGCAGTGGCAAGGGCCGGTGCACCCTGGGCGTTGGTCAGTAACTTCTCTTTATGGGATCTTGCTGGCCAACGGCGAATAATCTGGCACAGATGGTCGTCTGGGTCCTGACCTGTCAGGCCCCAGACGGGGCGCACACCCACTCTATGTGGGTGTGCGCGACGAGGGACTCCCGTTGCCACTGGCAACGGGATTGGAGGACCTCCCGAGGGGAGGAAGTGGGGACACCCATTGCCACGAGCGCCGCCAGAGGACACGGACCCGACATAACCTCATGAGGGAGGTGGGCCGCCGGGCCGTGGACGGGGCTGCACTCGTGGCAGATGGGATTTGAGGGCCTTCTTGCGCTGAGGTGAGGTAGCGGGAGGCTGCGGCCGAACGCGCCTCAGCGCCAGAGGAGGGGGACCGAAGGCGCTCGCCGCCGCGGAGTCGCGCGGAGGACACGGTCCAGTGCACCAGAGGGGTGCTATGCTGGGCCGTGGACGAAGCTGCACCCATGGCGGTCGGGTATTGACACCGTGTCTTCGACACGTGTCCGCCCCGGCCCCTTAAGTCTGGATCCTGACTTGTCAGGCCAGACAGTTTTTGAGGGAAACCTCAACCGGAGGGTAGGGACCGAAGGCACCCGAGTGAGACGGGTCTTATTGACATAGTGTCTATGACACGTGTCCGCCTCGGTCCTTAAAGGGACCAGCGGTTGGTCCCACAGAGGGTTCGGCGCAAGCCGTGATTGCCGGGGGGGCACTCTGGTAGAATGCTCTGCGACCCCAGGGTGCCCCCACACCAAACCGGCCCAGAGGGAACCGCCGGAGTGGAGTTTAGTGGGTAGGGCCAGGCTCTCGATTTCCCTCTTTCCAGTAAAGAGGGATGAGAGCGGCGAGTCCCACATACCCCCTGGAGTTTTATCCCAGGGGGATGCGTAAATGCATTCTCCACTTCGTCAAAAAAAAAAAAAAAAAAAAAAAAAAAAAGGTTAGGTTAGGTTAGGTTAGGTTAGGTTAGGTTAGGTTAGGTTAGGTTAGGTTAGGTTAGGTTAGGTTAGGTTAGGTTAGGTTAGGTTAGGTTAGGTTAGGTTAGGTTAGGTTAGGTTAGGTTAGGTTAGGTTAGGTTAGGTTAGGTTAGGTTAGGTTAGGTTAGGTTAGGTTAGGTTAGGTTAGGTTTTTTTTTTTTTTTTTTTTTTTTTTTTTTTTAATCGGGTACCGCCACTATTTATACTGTGGCGACCTTCGTACTTTATATAAAATTACAATGTCATGAAGTAAAAATCCTATTTAAAATTCTATGTCTAGATTAAAATTATATAATCAAAATGTCCTAGTATAACATTAAATGTCTTAATATTAAAAAATAAAATTTAAAAGTTTACAAATAAAAATGTCTTAATATTAAAATTTGGTAAAATAATAAAATGTAGGAAATTAAAATTTAGATTTGTATACCCCGACGCCTTGTCTCTGTCTACTCCTTGGAGTAGTGACAAGCAAGGCGCCGGGGTTCTAAAACAAAAATTATGTTATAAAAAAGTAAAAATTAAAAGTCCATGTTGTAAAATGTAAAATGTCAGTAGATTGAAATATAAAAGGTAAAATAGTAATCTAATTAAAATGTTAAAATGTAAAATACAAGGTCAAATATAAAATGAAGGTGTAAAATGTACAATTATTAAAACAATAGTTAGATCGCCCTCCTCTCGCCCGGCGTGTCTGGAAGTAAAAAAGTGTAAAAATGGTACTGGGATAAAAATAAAAAGAAATAAAATAATAAGAGGAACGATAGAAAAAGCGTGTTCAAATCCGACCCCCATTAGCTTTGGAGGCCGCCTTTGTCACTGCCAGGGCGAAGGGCAAGAAGACTTCTCGACTCTTGGAGTCAGCCATAAAGGCGGCGAAAGCCTCGCACCTCACCGCCGCTCCCAGGAGAATTTCGCAATCGGCCCGAGCAGCTCCAAAACGGGGGCACTCCTCCAGCAGGTGCTCCAGCGTTTCGGGAGTCACGTCATCACAAATGCAGGACGGACTCCCCGCGAGCTTGAACCTGTGGAGGTACGCTCGAAAGCCGCCGTGCCCCGTCAGGAGCTGCGCCTTGGCATTACACATGGTGTATCTGCCAAGGACTTTGTGGGCCGATGCGACGTCCGGGAAGAACAGTGAGGTGACGCGGCCTGTGGCAGACTCGCTATAGCGGGCCTGCCACTTTGCCACCGTCTCCCGTCTCACTTGCAATTTTGCATGTGAGACGGGATACGGGTCATAGGCTGCCGCGTCCTTGCGAGACAACGCCGCCCTCTTGGCCAACTCGTCAGCCCGCTCGTTGCCGGGGATCCCGACGTGGGCCTTGATCCAGTAAAACCGGATCAGGCCCCCGTTTTCCCGGATGTCAGCCAGCTGGCCGTGAATTTTCACGGCCAGCTGGTGTGTGGGTGAGGGGTTCCTGAGCAACTCCAGAGCAGATCTGGAGTCGCTCAGGACGCCCGCCCTGACGGGACCGGAACCCGCGGCAACGAGGTCGAGAGCCTTGGAGATCGCCACCATCTCCGCTTGGAAGACGGAGGCGAATCCCTCCAGCCTGAACCCCTTGGTGCGGACCTCAACGCCATCTCTCCACAGAGTGACCGCTCCGCCCACTTTACCCCCTATCTTGCTGCCGTCCGTATAGGCCCGGGCCCAATCGTCGGGCACCTTCAACTGAAGTTCGTAGAGCGGGGTGTGCCAGCGTGAACGGGCTGCAGCGGCGCTCGACTTCCCGGCCCGGGAGCGTGGCGAAGGGCCTCCCCCTCTTCAACTCATAAAGCTGAAGAGCTTCCTCGGCCCTAAGGTCGAGGGGGAGGATCCTCGCCAAGAGGACGGCAGCTGTGTAGGAGGTGGTGCGGTGGGCCTTCGCGATGCGGATCGCGAAGGCCCTGGTCACCCTGTCGAGCAAGGCTCTGACCCCCGCGCGTTGCGCGACAGGCGCCCAGACGTTGGCCGCGTAGAGGATGGTAGGCTCGATGACGGTAGTGTAGAGCAGCCGGACGATATCGGCATTTAAGCCCCAAGTCGCCCTGGCTGCTCTAGACACCATCTGGAACCTAGCCATAGCTTTGCCGCAGACCCTGTTGAGGTGACTAAGAAAATTGAGGTTCTTGTCGATCGTCAGACCCAGTACGGTGATCTCGTCCGAGAACGCGATGTCCTCCCCTCCAAGCTTCAGCTTGGGTGGGATTACATCGCGCTTCCTGGTGACCACCATAGCTTGGGTCTTCCGAGCGGCGAACCTCATCTTAGCCGCCTCTCCCCACTCGGACACGGCGTCCAGCGCGGCATTGAGGATGCCCTCGAGCTCACCCACAGTCTGCGCCGCGGCGATAATTAAAATATCGTCCGCGAACGCCTGCAGGTGAGCCCGAAGGTCCCCACCGCGCCGGAGCAAAGGGTCCAGTAACAGGTTCCACAGCAAGGGACCGCACGTCGAGCCTTGGATGCAACCTTTCGAAGTAGGTCTGTCTACGTGTGCCCCAGCGTACCTGACTGTGACCTGTCTTTCGCTCAGGTAGCTGCACAGAAGTTGGTAGACAGACTGGTCGCATCCAGTGGCCAGGATCTGGTGTTTTATTCCGGGCCACCACGCATTGTCGAAAGCCCCCTCGATATCGAGGGAGACGACTCCGACAATGCGTTTTTGCCCGACGTGATCTCTTATGAGCTGTACAGCGTCATACAAAGCGTCCTCAGTGCTGCGCTGCGGCATAAAGCCATATTGGCGCGGGCTCAGTCCTCCGCCCACCCCGAGCTGCCAGAGAAGCCTCCCGGCCATCATCTTCTCTAGGATCTTCCCCAGGACGGACAGGAGCCCGATTGGCCTGTATGACTTAGGCTGCGAGTAGTCATCTCTGCTGGGCTTAGGCAGGATTTTCACTACCGCAGCCTTCCAGTCCTTAGGGAAGTATCCCAGAGATAGGCAGGCGTTCATCAGGGCGACAAATACATCATTTCTCGCCCTGATGGCCGCGCTGCAGATGTCAGCCGTGAGGCCGTCCCCCCCGGGCGCCTTTTTAGGGTGGATACCCTTCAAGACGCCCGAGAGCTCGTGCTGGGAGAAGGGAATAAACTCCCGCGGCTTGGCCTTGGCTTCATCCTCCATGCGGGCGACTGCCTGCCTGACACGGGCATGAGTATCAGACTCGGACTGAAGATCGTCAGCCGGGAAGAATGTATCAGCAATGAGAGCTGTGGAGCCGACGGCATCCAGGGCGCGTCCATCCGCGCCGCTGAGGAGGGTGTCTTCCCTCCTACGAGCGGCGCATCTTAGCACCCTATAGATGCCGTCCCACACGCTCTCATGCTGCTGCTTAGAGCAGAATTCCACCCAGCTGGCGGTCTTGGCCGCCTCAATGGCGGCCTTGTAGTCCTCCTTGGCCGCCAAATACTCCGCAACCACCCCGTCCCTTCGGCGGCTACTCGCGTGCCGGATTCGACCCCTCAGCGTTATGAGTTTTCGCTTTTTAAGCTGTAACTCATGGCTCCACCAAACCACCCGTTTGGGTGCCTTTGGTGGAGCCAGAAGAGGGATCGAATCCTCGCACGCGCCGTGAATTGCCGCGGTGTACCTACCAATGGCCTCCTCAAGACCGCCGGGCGTCTCGATAGCCTCGATTTCCTCGACCGTCCAGTCTCCCAGACGGTCGACGAACGAGGCCCGAAAAGTATCCCAGTCGGCCTTCCCGGCGTGGTAACGCCTGGTGGATCCGCTGGCTCTGTCCGGCTCCGTCACGGGCCCCACCCCCACCTCGTGTCCGGCTCCGTCACGGGCCCCACCCCCACCTCGAACGTAATCGCCCGATGATCGGGAGCGGAGGGGATGAGGTCCGGACGGACCATCCAGCCCCTCACTCGATGGAAGAGCGCCGACGTGGCGAGGGTCACATCTACGATACTCGTAAACAGTTTGTCCCCCCGCCAGATGTAGAAGGTCGGCGCTCTTCCCTCGTTGAGAACCTGCAGATCCACCTGGGCTGCGAACTCGGAGAACAGAGTACCTCTCTGGTCTTCGCGTTCGCAGCCCCACCAAAGGCTTTTGGCGTTAATATCCCCGCCGAGAAGGACCGCGCTGGTGCCCATGCGGTCCATGAAGGCCTGGATGTCGCGAAGGTAAGGGGTGAGGTCTTGGTCTCCCTCGAGGTACACCGAGACCAGGCCGATCTTCTGCCGATCCCACTCCACCACCACCGCCACGACGTTCTCCGTGACTGTGGTGGCGTCCTGGACGACAGAGAGGGCCGGGTCGAGTACTAGGATAGCCGACTTGACCGGTTTGTCCCTAGTGGCCATCTTTTGTATACAAGTATACCGGGTGTCCACTCGGCCCACCGATCCAGTGTAAGGTTCCTGGATCAGTACGGCCGAGTAGCCACCCTCGATGGCCACCTGGATAGCCTCGTGGAACGCGGCGCGGCAACGACCAATGTTGATTTGCATCAACCGGATCGCGCCCCGCCGCGCCCCAGGAGGCCCCCCCGCGGGATTCCGGCCACTGTCGGCCACCCCAGCACCCAGTGCACCCCGAGACTGTATGGGTGCCAAGGTGCCCGTATCAACAGTACTTTATTGCCTGTCGTGCTATGCTGTCCCAGCGAAGACGCTCGGGACAATCCGCGGCGAATGCAGGGTGCGAGGACTCTGCCCCTGGCACTTTCGCGCAGTGGCAGCAGCGTGGGTCCCCATCTCGCGCTGACGGGGGACAGTCCTTGGTTTGGTGGGTTAGGTTAGGTTAGGTTAGGTTAGGTTAGGTTAGGTTAGGTTAGGTTAGGTTAGGTTAGGTTAGGTTAGGTTAGGTTAGGTTAGGTTAGGTTAGGTTAGGTTAGGTTAGGTTAGGTTAGGTTAGGTTAGGTTAGGTTAGGTTAGGTTAGGTTAGGTTAGGTTAGGTTAGGTTAGGTTAGGTTAGGTTAGGTTAGGTTAGGTTAGGTTAGGTTAGGTTAGGTTAGGTTAGGTTAGGTTAGGTTAGGTTAGGTTAGGTTAGGTTAGGTTAGGTTAGGTTAGGTTAGGTTAGGTTAGGTTAGGTTAGGTTAGGTTAGGTTAGGTTAGGTTAGGTTAGGTTAGGTTAGGTTAGGTTAGGTTAGGTTAGGTTAGGTTAGGTTAGGTTAGGTTAGGTTAGGTTAGGTTAGGTTAGGTTAGGTTAGGTTAGGTTAGGTTAGGTTAGGTTAGGTTAGGTTAGGTTAGGTTAGGTTAGGTTAGGTTAGGTTAGGTTAGGTTAGGTTAGGTTAGGTTAGGTTAGGTTAGGTTAGGTTAGGTTAGGTTAGGTTAGGTTAGGTTAGGTTAGGTTAGGTTAGGTTAGGTTAGGTTAGGTTAGGTTAGGTTAGGTTAGGTTAGGTTAGGTTAGGTTAGGTTAGGTTAGGTTAGGTTAGGTTAGGTTAGGTTAGGTTTTTTTTTTTTTTTTTTTTTTTAATAATACACCATTTTTCCACAGACGCGGGGTCCGTGCCTTTGTTTTACGTTTTTCTCTTTGTTGTCCCTTTTTTTTTTTATTCTCCTTATGCTCCACATATAAAGCTTACTTATAATATAATTTGGTACAGGTGTTGTGTACCACACACGTTTCTTATCTAGTTCTTACAGCTAAATACTTAAATGTAGTTGTTTTTTTTTTTTTTTTTTTTTTTTTTTTTTTTTTTTTTTTTTTTTTTTTTTTTTTTTTTTTTTTTTTTCCGTAATTTTAGTCTTATAATAATACGCTGTTTGTTATTTACAATATGTTTTTTTTTTTTTTTTTTTTTTTTTTTTTTTTTTTTTTTTTTTTTTTTTTTTTTTTCGTAGTTGCTGTTTTTATCCCTTATTTATGGTTTTATTGCCTAGTTTCTGTTATTGGTACTGTTTGTCAGCCTCGGATTCCGCGCTTTACCTTTCTTTCGTGAAAGCCACGGTTTGGACTGCCACCTCAGAATCGCGTTTTCGCATTGCCATCCTTAGGTTGTGCTCCGCGATTGCTTTGCTTGTGACAGCCGTTGCCCTTCTCACGAATCTGCCGATCGCGTCGTCGCCGCCGTCCGAGTAGTATATGCAACTGGTCGTGTGTCGCGATACGGCCACCACCGCGTGTGGGACGCTGTCATATATTTTCAGTGCCCTTTCGTTTGCCCGTATGACGATGACCGACTCGTAGGTTAAACCCTGTGCCTCGTGTATGGTAAGGGCGCGCGAACCCGTGCCCGACCCGAATCCCTGGTTGATGAGGGATTTTTTCTCCTCCTGGGTGTGTACCAGGAATAGAGTGTTCGGCAGGTTGTGGGGTATTTGCGCGCCAACGAACCTCTTAAGCTCGAGCGAACGTACTCGACGTGCTGACGAGTACATTCCAGGGTAAACCTCTCTTAGGGCGTACGCTACATCCATCGGGTTCCGGTGTGTGCATGACCACTGCTCGCTGATGTTCGCTAGCAGGTTCGGGCGGCTGTACCTCAGCTGGAAGAGGTTCTGTCGGTCAATAAACGGCAGCTGGTTTACATCTCCGATGAGGACAATTTCGCTGGCACCTAGCAACTGAGTCGCCATCACTATGGCCCCAAAATGGTTCATTAGAGCTTCGTCAACCAATAAACGGTTACAACCTCCGGGCTCTTTTGAACCATTTGCTAGAATTGAGGCCATAGTGCGCACCTTGATTTTCGATGCGTTCCCTATGCGACGACCTAGCCTTTCTTTCAGGTCGTTGGCGGCTTCGGTTGTGCTGGTGACTACTACGTCGTTCTCCCCATCGAAGTTGCTCACCACCCATGTCGTTTTTCCACATCCCGGAACTCCGTTGATCCATCGCAACTTTGGTGCCGACCATGTGTCCGATGCTGTTCTGGGACCGAGCGTTTCTGTAACTATGTCGGCCATGTTCAGGATCTTATCGTCCAGCATTATCCTTGTACATCGGGCGGTAACCACTATGGGATCGTTTTGTGGTGTAGCGTACTTTGCTTTGCCAGTCCGCCGCGTCTCCCCGTCGTCAAGAGCCACGAAGCCACTTGTTGCACTGTATGCTGCCATATACCGACCTGACATGGTTCCCCTTATGACCTGGGAGGTGTCGTTATTGTATATGGCTGCGTCAGCCTCCTCGAGTCTCACCTTCAACAGCCCTTCGTTCCCCCGCTGGAAGGTCTGCAAGATCTCATCGCATGTGGCTAGATTGACTTCTCTGGAAGCTCTTATTACTGCCTGAAACTCGAGGAAAGCGTTCGTTGCGTGGTCTACGGGCTTCTCTGCTGGTTTGAGACTAGGCGGGCTGACTTGTCCCTTGTCGGCTCTCGTTCTGTGTTCATACGGCGGCTTTGGGTCTGTGTTTTCCTTCAAGAACTCCTTCACCGCCTCTTCTTGGCGCTCCGCGGCTTTGGAGGTTCTTGGTTGCGTGGCTCGCGTAGCTGAGCCGAGGGCGTTCATAAATGCTTTTATCAACCCCCTCGCCCCAGCTGTCTCCTCTGGACTTCCACGTTCCTTGGCTGCTGCATTTTCGGCGGCCACCCTTTGCTGTAAGCGGTCCGATCCGCTTTGGGTGCTTGGGTTGGGAATGGGGTTCCCCCAACTGTCGGCGGATGTAGTCGCTTGGTCGTGTTTCGGCTCTTTGAGAAAACTTAAGTTTTCTCCTCTGTCCTCGTACACTACCACCTCGTGATTTTCTGAGGCTTTCAGACAACCCATAAGGTCTGCGACTTCTCCTTTTTCGATTTGAAGCACCATTGCGTCTACGCTTATTTTTCGGGAGCCGTAGCATGTGTTGCGTCCAAGTTTAGTTAGCACGGAGCATGCCTGCGCGAATGGTGTTTCCTCTCCCCAGTCGAATAGTGCTATTGTTTTGTTTTTGTGTTGCACTAGGCGGAACCGGTGGTCGGCTACTTGCGACTGGGGTAGCGCGTTGAAAACTTGGAGTTTCATGCTGGTCTTGGACGTGCTCCCTTTCAGCAGGGTAGCCAGGCCGGGTGGTATTGCAACACTCTTTCTGCCAAGACGACAAAAGCTTATACCGAGTGTTTCGGTGTCGTTGTCCATGAAGAGAGCCACGCTTCTTACCCTTATTTTCGGCACGCCGCGCTCTCCGCACTCCAAGAGATTTCGAGCGCGACTCTGCGTGATGTCCGTGGCCTGATTTGTAACGGTTGTTGTTCTTATGCTAAAGGTTGTATTTCCGGTAGTGGAGGTGTTTGTGATGACGGTGGGGGCACTTGTGGTGGGGGGGATTGTGTCACCGGCGGCAGCAGATGTGCTGTTTCTCTTTGCGGCTATTCTGGCGGCTTTGCTCGCAAACTCCAAGAAAGGTGTTCTGATGGCCGGGTCCTCCATGATGGTGGGCAGAGTGGACTGGTCCAGTTTGGTCTGGATTTGTAGTTCCAGCTCCATCCTTTCCCGGCCAAATCTTGGACACTCCAGAAGCACGTGCCATATCGTTTCGTCGCGTTCGGGATCGCAGATACAAGAGGGACTGTCTTTGACGTGGAAGCGGTGGAGATACGCCGCGAATCCTCCGTGGCCGGTCAGGATCTGGACATGCATGGGTGTTAGTTCCATGTCCTTCAGTGCTCGTCTTGCCATTTGGACGGTGGGTAGAAATACCTTTGTGACCGAGCCCGTGCTGGAAGATTCGTAGCGCATCTGCCACTTTTTCACTGTTTCCTCTCGTATCTGTTTCCTGACGAAGGATATGGGAACCTTGTCATAGTCTGGAGCTGTCTTCTTGGTGAGTGCAGCTTTTTTGGCCAGTTCATCCGCTCTTTCGTTCCCCGGCGTTCCCACGTGGGCTCTCAGCCAGAAGAGCCTCACTGTTCTGTCTTGTTCCCGGATTTCTCGGATGTATCTCTTTATCTCGAGAGCCAGAGGGTGAGTTACCGATGGGCACCTGAGTAAGTCCAGCGAAGATCTCGAGTCGCTGAGGATGTTAACCGTGCCCATCTTGGAGTCTCTAACCATTTTTACGGCTCTGTAGAGAGCATACATTTCCGATTGGAAGACAGTGTTGTGAGGCTCTAGACGAAAGGTGGAGTACTTGGATTCCCTGCCGTTAACCCACATTGTAAGGGCAGCACCGACTTTCCCTTCTATTTTGCTGCCGTCGGTGTACACTTGTGCACCTACCACATTTAGGTTGTTCAGGGTTTCGGGGTCCATGTCGTCGAGGCGCTCATACTCGGTTGTTGTGAGTAGAGCCGGGTGGGGATTTTGCGTCGGTCCTACCCTGCGTTCTACCTCTCTGCCTGGTGGTATAAAGTCCTCGGAGTGTCCCTTTTTTATTTCGTACATTTTTCCCGCTTCAAGGATCCTGAGGTCTAGGGGTAGTTGGCCTGACAAGACTAATGCCGATGTCAGAGACACCGTGCGGTATGCTTTGGTGATCTTCTGCGCGAAGCCTCTCTGCAGCGAGTCCAACTGATTCCTTACCATCAGTTTCTCTGCAGCTGAATGCCATGCGCCTGCAGCATACAGCACGATTGGCTCTATCACCGACACGTATATAGTCCTTATGATTTCTCCGTTCAGTCCCCAGGTCACCCTTGCCGCGCACGCAAGCTGTTTATAGATGTCCGCGGCTTTTTTGCAAATGGCGGTTACGTGCGCGTTAAAAGTGAGCTTGCAGTCGATTATAAGACCCAGCAGCTTGATCTCCTTGACAAGCTCTATCCTGCTGCCTGACATGTGGATGATGGGGGTGTCGTATTTAAGTTTCTTTGTGATCACCATCGCGTTTGTCTTGTGCGCGGCGAATTTCAACTTGTTTTCAACACCCCATTCCGCTACGGCCTTAAGAGTCTTGTCGGCTGCTTGCTGAAGGGTACTGACTGAGTGAGCGGAGAAAACCAGGACCACATCGTCTGCGAAAGCTTGGCAGTGTACCCCTTTACTAGCCATTTTTTGTAGGAGTGGGTCTAGGATTAGGTTCCAGAATGTCGGTCCCGCAATGCTACCCTGGACACAACCTTTTGTGGTTTCCTTTTCACTAGACGCTCTGGCGTAGTTGACCCTGATCTTGCGGTCCCTTAAGTATGATACCACCAAGGCGTAGAGGTTCTTTGGACAGTTCTTCGTGATCATTCGTTGTTTTAGCGCGGGCCACCATGCGTTGTCGAAGGCTCCCTCTATGTCCAGCGATACCAGAAGCACAACCTTTTTAGATTTCACTTCTGTCCGTATGTGGGCTAATAGGTCATAGAGGGCGTCCTCGGTTCCGCGTTGTGGCATGAAACCGTACTGGGTCGCGTTCAGAGTCGGGAGGAAGTGCCACTGAAGTCGGCACACGAGAAGTTTCTCGACGATTTTACCAAGGACCGATAGAAGGCCAATTGGCCTGTAGGACTTGGGGTGCGTGTAGTCCTCCTTACCCGGCTTACGCAGGATGCACACGTGAGCGATTTTCCACTGCCTTGGGAAGTGCGACAGCGATAGGCATTTATTTGCCAGTGCCAGGAACACTTCTGCATTGCAGCGGATGGCGGCTGTGCATATGTCGGCAGTCAGTCCATCCGGCCCGGGAGCTTTTTTCGGGTTCGCGCCCCTGAGGACCATGTCCAGCTCCGCGGGTGTGAAGGGGGGATCATCTGCCGACAGTCCTTGTATTTTCGCCGGGTTGCACTCGACTGTTTGTCCTCTGAGCATGGTGTGGTATTCGGTGTCGGTTTCCACAGAGTCATCGGGATAAAACGTTCTCGCCAGGAGTTGGTTAGGTTAGGTTAGGTTAGGTTAGGTTAGGTTAGGTTAGGTTAGGTTAGGTTAGGTTAGGTTAGGTTAGGTTAGGTTAGGTTAGGTTAGGTTAGGTTAGGTTAGGTTAGGTTAGGTTAGGTTAGGTTAGGTTAGGTTAGGTTAGGTTAGGTTAGGTTAGGTTAGGTTAGGTTAGGTTAGGTTAGGTTAGGTTAGGTTAGGTTAGGTTAGGTTAGGTTAGGTTAGGTTAGGTTAGGTTAGGTTAGGTTAGGTTAGGTTAGGTTAGGTTAGGTTAGGTTAGGTTAGGTTAGGTTAGGTTAGGTTAGGTTAGGTTAGGTTAGGTTAGGTTAGGTTAGGTTAGGTTAGGTTAGGTTAGGTTAGGTTAGGTTAGGTTAGGTTAGGTTAGGTTAGGTTAGGTTAGGTTAGGTTAGGTTAGGTTAGGTTAGGTTAGGTTAGGTTAGGTTAGGTTAGGTTAGGTTAGGTTAGGTTAGGTTAGGTTAGGTTAGGTTAGGTTAGGTTAGGTTAGGTTAGGTTAGGTTAGGTTAGGTTAGGTTAGGTTAGGTTAGGTTAGGTTAGGTTAGGTTAGGTTAGGTTAGGTTAGGTTAGGTTAGGTTAGGTTAGGTTAGGTTAGGTTAGGTTAGGTTAGGTTAGGTTAGGTTAGGTTAGGTTAGGTTAGGTTAGGTTAGGTTAGGTTAGGTTAGGTTAGGTTAGGTTAGGTTAGGTTAGGTTAGGTTAGGTTAGGTTAGGTTAGGTTAGGTTAGGTTAGGTTAGGTTTTTTTTTTTTTTTTTTTTTTTTTTTTTTTTTTTTTTTTTTTTTTTTTTCTCTTGTACCTCCAACATAATCGGAGACTATATTACTCTAACTCTTCCATTCCAGTTCAGTCTTTCATGCCTCTCGTACTTTCATTCTTCATACCGGTTCTTTCTCACATCCATCACCTTTCAGTCTCTCTGGGTGGGATTCCCAGTCGCTACTTCCCTAATCTCTCTAGCTAGTTTTTATTCCTTTATTAGGTTTTCAGGTTACATACACGTAGTCAGTTTTTTATTTGACATTATGGCAGTTTCATATTGGGCTTATTTAATCACAAGGAACTTCTTACTCTACATTACTTCTTTTAGCATTTACTCTTAATCTTCATCTATTTCTTATACATTAACACAAGGATGTTCTTCTTAATCTGGGTTACATTTTTTAGCATTTATTACTATAACTCTTATTCTATCTTATCTATTTATATTATACACACAGTTTTTTATACTATACTTATTTTAACAATTTCTCACTTGAGTTCCCAAACATTGCTAGCAATTACACTTTCTTATTTGTTATTCTTCTACGTTATGTTGATTTCAAATATATATCAATATATTGTTACAACATACTTTTACACTGTTTTATTTCTTTCTATTACTTTTCCTATAATCTTTATGCAGTACTTAAGGAACTCGCCCAAGCCCTTGCTCTTCATTATTTCCTTAGTATTTTCACGAGTTATCCTTGTATCTAGTTCCTGCTCAATTTTAAAACGTTCCCTGGCGTACACAGGACAGTCGAAAAGCAGGTGTGGGACCGTCTCGCTGCAACCATCGTCGCAGATGCACGATGGGCTCTCTTTACACTTGAAGCGGTTCAAGTATTCCGAGAACCCACCGTGCCCAGTCATAATTTGGGTTGTGACGCTGGTTGCCTCGAATTTCCTAACTACCCTATACGCCGCCACCGCGTCCGGGAAGAACAGCTTGGTAACAGATGCAGTTCCTCCTGAAACGTATCTTTTGTTCCATTCGTCAAGCGTATTCGCACGAATACTACGCCTGACAAATGAAACCGGACACAGGTCATAGTCCGGCATCCGCTTCGACTTCGTGGCTGCCTCCTTCGCCAGAAAATCAGCCCTCTCGTTCCCCTCCAGCCCTGCGTGCGCTTTAATCCAGAACAGGGACACAGCCTTGTTCTGGAGAGATATGGCTACTAAGTTATCTCGCACTTCCACTGCCAGGGGATGGAGACAGCTGTAATTCTGGATGGTTTGGAGGGCTGCCATCGAGTCGCTGTAGACACCGAACGATGACGATTTGTGCTTCAAGATCTCTCTAGTGGCCACGCATATCGCCAGGAGCTCGGCCTGGTAGACCGTACAGTATTTGGAGAGAGCAAGCTTGAGGGCTTTTGTCTCGGCCCCGCCACTCCAAAGAGATAGCGCGGCTCCGACTCGGCCCTCAATCTTGCTCCCGTCAGTAAATATTCGAACCTCATGATCGCTGTTGGCATCGAGATGCTCTTGGTCCACCAGGCTGATGAGCTCCAGGTTTACATGCGCGGCTGGATGTGGCGCTTCGGCTGCTGGTGCCATCCGCTCGACATCCCCACCTCCGAGCATCGGCTGCGGTACTCCCTTCTTGGCCTCATATAATGAGGCCACCTCACGGACTCGGAGGTCGAGAGGGAGTATCCCAGCCAAAACAAGTGCTGAGTTTAGGGATACCGTGCGGTAGGCCTTACACAGCTTCTGCGCGAATCCACGCTGAACTGCTCCCAACTGTCTCCTTACACCCAGTTTTGAGGCTGCTGGGGCCCACACGCTGGCAGCGTACAGGATAATGGGTTCGACGGCCGCCACGTAGATCGTCCTAAGAACCTCTGGGTGCAAGCCCCAGCTGGTCTTGGCCACTCTGCATAACTGTCTGTATACACCTATCGCCCTCCTACAGACACTCGAGACGTGCGCGTTAAAAGTCAGCTTTTCGTCGATGGTGACACCCAATATTTTGATCTCCTTGGACATGGCGACGGCGACCCCGCCCATGCTCAGGCGCGGGGTGTCGTACTTTAATCTTTTGGTAATAACCATTGCCTTTGTTTTTTGCGGGGCGAAGTTCAGTTTGTTGGCAATTCCCCACGCTCGAACACGCTCGAGAGCGGCATTGGCATGCCCTTGGATCTCCAAAGCGGTGTCACCATCGAAGACGAGCACTACATCATCAGCAAATG